>OZ012672.1:130475-555475 GCA_963942505.1 Lordithon lunulatus
CAAGAAATTGACATGAAAATTTAAAAATATCTTCAAATCTGATTGAAAATACGTGTAAAGTCTCCGCAGAACGTCAAAACGTTGGAATATGAAGTAAAAATCGCAAGAATTTCATGCTTTTTGGTCGAAAATTGAAGATTTCTGAACACATTAAAACCATAAGGTATAGGTACATGGGTCAAGAAATTGACATGAAATTTAAAAATATCGTCAAATCTGATTGAAAATACGTGTAAAGTCTCCGCAGAACGTCAAAACGTTGGAATATGAAGTAAAAATCGCAAGAATTTCATGCTTTTTGGTCGAAAATTGAAGATTTCTGAACACATTAAAACCATAAGGTATAGGTACATGGGTCAAGAAATTGACATGAAAATTTAAAAATATCGTCAAATCTGATTGAAAATACGTGTACAGTCTCCGCAGAACGTCAAAACGTTGGAATATGAAGTAAAAATCGCAAGAATTTCATGCTTTTTGGTCGAAAATTGAAGATTTCTGAACACATTAAAACCATAAGGTATAGGTACATGGGTCAAGAAATTGACATGAAAATTTAAAAATATCTTCAAATCTGATTGAAAATACGTGTAAAGTCTCCGCAGAACGTCAAAACGTTGGAATATGAAGTAAAAATCGCAAGAATTTCATGCTTTTTGGTCGAAAATTGAAGATTTCTGAACACATTAAAACCATAAGGTATAGGTACATGGGTCAAGAAATTGACATGAAAATTTAAAAATATCGTCAAATCTGATTGAAAATACGTGTACAGTCTCCGCAGAACGTCAAAACGTTGGAATATGAAGTAAAAATCGCAAGAATTTCATGCTTTTTGGTCGAAAATTGAAGATTTCTGAACACATTAAAACCATAAGGTATAGGTACATGAGTCAAGAAATTGACATGAAAATTTAAAAATATCTTCAAATCTGATTGAAAATACGTGTAAAGTCTCCGCAGAACGTCAAAACGTTGGAATATGAAGTAAAAATCGCAAGAATTTCATGCTTTTTGGTCGAAAATTGAAGATTTCTGAACACATTAAAACCATAAGGTATAGGTACATGGGTCAAGAAATTGACATGAAAATTTAAAAATATCTTCAAATCTGATTGAAAATACGTGTAAAGTCTCCGCAGAACGTCAAAACGTTGGAATATGAAGTAAAAATCGCAAGAATTTCATGCTTTTTGGTCGAAAATTGAAGATTTCTGAACACATTAAAACCATAAGGTATAGGTACATGGGTCAAGAAATTGACATGAAAATTTAAAAATATCTTCAAATCTGATTGAAAATACGTGTAAAGTCTCCGCAGAACGTCAAAACGTTGGAATATGAAGTAAAAATCGCAAGAATTTCATGCTTTTTGGTCGAAAATTGAAGATTTCTGAACACATTAAAACCATAAGGTATAGGTACATGGACCAAGAAATTGACATGAAAATTAAAAATATCTTCAAATCTGATTGAAAATACGTGTAAAGTCTCCGCAGAACGTCAAAACGTTGGAATATGAAGTAAAAATCGCAAGAATTTCATGCTTTTTGGTCGAAAATTGAAGATTTCTGAACACATTAAAACCATAAGGTATAGGTACATGGGTCAAGAAATTGACATGAAAATTTAAAAATATCGTCAAATCTGGTTGAAAATACGTGTACAGTCTCCGCAGAACGTCAAAACGTTGGAATATGAAGTAAAAATCGCAAGAATTTCATGCTTTTTGGTCGAAAATTGAAGATTTCTGAACACATTAAAACCATAAGGTATAGGTACATGGACCAAGAAATTGACATGAAAATTTAAAAATATCTTCAAATCTGATTGAAAATACGTGTAAAGTCTCCGCAGAACGTCAAAACGTTGGAATATGAAGTAAAAATCGCAAGAATTTCATGCTTTTTGGTCGAAAATTGAAGATTTCTGAACACATTAAAACCATAAGGTATAGGTACATGGGTCAAGAAATTGACATGAAAATTTAAAAATATCTTCAAATCTGATTGAAAATACGTGTAAAGTCTCCGCAGAACGTCAAAACGTTGGAATATGAAGTAAAAATCGCAAGAATTTCATGCTTTTTGGTCGAAAATTGAAGATTTCTGAACACATTAAAACCATAAGGTATAGGTACATGGGTCAAGAAATTGACATGAAAATTTAAAAATATCGTCAAATCTGGTTGAAAATACGTGTACAGTCTCCGCAGAACGTCAAAACGTTGGAATATGAAGTAAAAATCGCAAGAATTTCATGCTTTTTGGTCGAAAATTGAAGATTTCTGAACACATTAAAACCATAAGGTATAGGTACATGGACCAAGAAATTGACATGAAAATTTAAAAATATCTTCAAATCTGGTTGAAAATACGTGTAAAGTCTCCGCAGAACGTCAAAACGTTGGAATATGAAGTAAAAATCGCAAGAATTTCATGCTTTTTGGTCGAAAATTGAAGATTTCTGAACACATTAAAACCATAAGGTATAGGTACATGGGTCAAGAAATTGACATGAAAATTTAAAAATATCTTCAAATCTGATTGAAAATACGTGTAAAGTCTCCGCAGAACGTCAAAACGTTGGAATATGAAGTAAAAATCGCAAGAATTTCATGCTTTTTTGGTCGAAAATTGAAGATTTCTGAACACATTAAAACCATAAGGTATAGGTACATGGGTCAAGAAATTGACATGAAAATTTAAAAATATCTTCAAATCTGATTGAAAATACGTGTAAAGTCTCCGCAGAACGTCAAAACGTTGGAATATGAAGTAAAAATCGCAAGAATTTCATGCTTTTTGGTCGAAAATTGAAGATTTCTGAACACATTAAAACCATAAGGTATAGGTACATGGACCAAGAAATTGACATGAAAATTTAAAAATATCTTCAAATCTGATTGAAAATACGTGTAAAGTCCTCCGCAGAACGTCAAAACGTTGGAATATGAAGTAAAAATCGCAAGAATTTCATGCTTTTTGGTCGAAAATTGAAGATTTCTGAACACATTAAAACCATAAGGTATAGGTACATGGGTCAAGAAATTGACATGAAAATTTAAAAATATCTTCAAATCTGATTGAAAATACGTGTAAAGTCTCCGCAGAACGTCAAAACGTTGGAATATGAAGTAAAAATCGCAAGAATTTCATGCTTTTTGGTCGAAAATTGAAGATTTCTGAACACATTAAAACCATAAGGTATAGGTACATGGGTCAAGAAATTGACATGAAAATTTAAAAATATCTTCAAATCTGATTGAAAATACGTGTAAAGTCTCCGCAGAACGTCAAAACGTTGGAATATGAAGTAAAAATCGCAAGAATTTCATGCTTTTTGGTCGAAAATTGAAGATTTCTGAACACATTAAAACCATAAGGTATAGGTACATGGACCAAGAAATTGACATGAAAATTTAAAAATATCTTCAAATCTGATTGAAAATACGTGTAAAGTCTCCGCAGAACGTCAAAACGTTGGAATATGAAGTAAAAATCGCAAGAATTTCATGCTTTTTGGTCGAAAATTGAAGATTTCTGAACACATTAAAACCATAAGGTATAGGTACATGGGTCAAGAAATTGACATGAAAATTTAAAAATATCGTCAAATCTGATTGAAAATACGTGTACAGTCTCCGCAGAACGTCAAAACGTTGGAATATGAAGTAAAAATCGCAAGAATTTCATGCTTTTTGGTCGAAAATTGAAGATTTCTGAACACATTAAAACCATAAGGTATAGGTACATGAGTCAAGAAATTGACATGAAAATTTAAAAATATCTTCAAATCTGATTGAAAATACGTGTAAAGTCTCCGCAGAACGTCAAAACGTTGGAATATGAAGTAAAAATCGCAAGAATTTCATGCTTTTTGGTCGAAAATTGAAGATTTCTGAACACATTAAAACCATAAGGTATAGGTACATGGGTCAAGAAATTGACATGAAAATTTAAAAATATCTTCAAATCTGATTGAAAATACGTGTAAAGTCTCCGCAGAACGTCAAAACGTTGGAATATGAAGTAAAAATCGCAAGAATTTCATGCTTTTTGGTCGAAAATTGAAGATTTCTGAACACATTAAAACCATAAGGTATAGGTACATGGGTCAAGAAATTGACATGAAAATTTAAAAATATCTTCAAATCTGATTGAAAATACGTGTAAAGTCTCCGCAGAACGTCAAAACGTTGGAATATGAAGTAAAAATCGCAAGAATTTCATGCTTTTTGGTCGAAAATTGAAGATTTCTGAACACATTAAAACCATAAGGTATAGGTACATGGACCAAGAAATTGACATGAAAATTTAAAAATATCTTCAAATCTGATTGAAAATACGTGTAAAGTCTCCGCAGAACGTCAAAACGTTGGAATATGAAGTAAAAATCGCAAGAATTTCATGCTTTTTGGTCGAAAATTGAAGATTTCTGAACACATTAAAACCATAAGGTATAGGTACATGGGTCAAGAAATTGACATGAAAATTTAAAAATATCTTCAAATCTGATTGAAAATACGTGTAAAGTCTCCGCAGAACGTCCAAAACGTTGGAATATGAAGTAAAAATCGCAAGAATTTCATGCTTTTTGGTCGAAAATTGAAGATTTCTGAACACATTAAAACCATAAGGTATAGGTACATGGACCAAGAAATTGACATGAAAATTTAAAAATATCTTCAAATCTGATTGAAAATACGTGTAAAGTCTCCGCAGAACGTCAAAACGTTGGAATATGAAGTAAAAATCGCAAGAATTTCATGCTTTTGGTCGAAAATTGAAGATTTCTGAACACATTAAAACCATAAGGTATAGGTACATGGGTCAAGAAATTGACATGAAAATTTAAAAATATCGTCAAATCTGATTGAAAATACGTGTACAGTCTCCGCAGAACGTCAAAACGTTGGAATATGAAGTAAAAATCGCAAGAATTTCATGCTTTTTGGTCGAAAATTGAAGATTTCTGAACACATTAAAACCATAAGGTATAGGTACATGAGTCAAGAAATTGACATGAAAATTTAAAAATATCTTCAAATCTGATTGAAAATACGTGTAAAGTCTCCGCAGAACGTCAAAACGTTGGAATATGAAGTAAAAATCGCAAGAATTTCATGCTTTTTGGTCGAAAATTGAAGATTTCTGAACACATTAAAACCATAAGGTATAGGTACATGGGTCAAGAAATTGACATGAAAATTTAAAAATATCTTCAAATCTGATTGAAAATACGTGTAAAGTCTCCGCAGAACGTCAAAACGTTGGAATATGAAGTAAAAATCGCAAGAATTTCATGCTTTTTGGTCGAAAATTGAAGATTTCTGAACACATTAAAACCATAAGGTATAGGTACATGGGTCAAGAAATTGACATGAAAATTTAAAAATATCTTCAAATCTGATTGAAAATACGTGTAAAGTCTCCGCAGAACGTCAAAACGTTGGAATATGAAGTAAAAATCGCAAGAATTTCATGCTTTTTGGTCGAAAATTGAAGATTTCTGAACACATTAAAACCATAAGGTATAGGTACATGGGTCAAGAAATTGACATGAAAATTTAAAAATATCTTCAAATCTGATTGAAAATACGTGTAAAGTCTCCGCAGAACGTCAAAACGTTGGAATATGAAGTAAAAATCGCAAGAATTTCATGCTTTTTGGTCGAAAATTGAAGATTTCTGAACACATTAAAACCATAAGGTATAGGTACATGGGTCAAGAAATTGACATGAAAATTTAAAAATATCGTCAAATCTGGTTGAAAATACGTGTACAGTCTCCGCAGAACGTCAAAACGTTGGAATATGAAGTAAAAATCGCAAGAATTTCATGCTTTTTGGTCGAAAATTGAAGATTTCTGAACACATTAAAACCATAAGGTATAGGTACATGGACCAAGAAATTGACATGAAAATTTAAAAATATCTTCAAATCTGATTGAAAATACGTGTAAAGTCTCCGCAGAACGTCAAAACGTTGGAATATGAAGTAAAAATCGCAAGAATTTCATGCTTTTTGGTCGAAAATTGAAGATTTCTGAACACATTAAAACCATAAGGTATAGGTACATGGGTCAAGAAATTGACATGAAAATTTAAAAATATCGTCAAATCTGGTTGAAAATACGTGTACAGTCTCCGCAGAACGTCAAAACGTTGGAATATGAAGTAAAAATCGCAAGAATTTCATGCTTTTTGGTCGAAAATTGAAGATTTCTGAACACATTAAAACCATAAGGTATAGGTACATGGACCAAGAAATTGACATGAAAATTTAAAAATATCTTCAAATCTGGTTGAAAATACGTGTAAAGTCTCCGCAGAACGTCAAAACGTTGGAATATGAAGTAAAAATCGCAAGAATTTCATGCTTTTTGGTCGAAAATTGAAGATTTCTGAACACATTAAAACCATAAGGTATAGGTACATGGGTCAAGAAATTGACATGAAAATTTAAAAATATCTTCAAATCTGATTGAAAATACGTGTAAAGTCTCCGCAGAACGTCAAAACGTTGGAATATGAAGTAAAAATCGCAAGAATTTCATGCTTTTTGGTCGAAAATTGAAGATTTCTGAACACATTAAAACCATAAGGTATAGGTACATGGGTCAAGAAATTGACATGAAAATTTAAAAATATCTTCAAATCTGATTGAAAATACGTGTAAAGTCTCCGCAGAACGTCAAAACGTTGGAATATGAAGTAAAAATCGCAAGAATTTCATGCTTTTTGGTCGAAAATTGAAGATTTCTGAACACATTAAAACCATAAGGTATAGGTACATGGACCAAGAAATTGACATGAAAATTTAAAAATATCTTCAAATCTGATTGAAAATACGTGTAAAGTCTCCGCAGAACGTCAAAACGTTGGAATATGAAGTAAAAATCGCAAGAATTTCATGCTTTTTGGTCGAAAATTGAAGATTTCTGAACACATTAAAACCATAAGGTATAGGTACATGGGTCAAGAAATTGACATGAAAATTTAAAAATATCTTCAAATCTGATTGAAAATACGTGTAAAGTCTCCGCAGAACGTCAAAACGTTGGAATATGAAGTAAAAATCGCAAGAATTTCATGCTTTTTGGTCGAAAATTGAAGATTTCTGAACACATTAAAACCATAAGGTATAGGTACATGGGTCAAGAAATTGACATGAAAATTTAAAAATATCTTCAAATCTGATTGAAAATACGTGTAAAGTCTCCGCAGAACGTCAAAACGTTGGAATATGAAGTAAAAATCGCAAGAATTTCATGCTTTTTGGTCGAAAATTGAAGATTTCTGAACACATTAAAACCATAAGGTATAGGTACATGGACCAAGAAATTGACATGAAAATTTAAAAATATCTTCAAATCTGATTGAAAATACGTGTAAAGTCTCCGCAGAACGTCAAAACGTTGGAATATGAAGTAAAAATCGCAAGAATTTCATGCTTTTTGGTCGAAAATTGAAGATTTCTGAACACATTAAAACCATAAGGTATAGGTACATGGGTCAAGAAATTGACATGAAAATTTAAAAATATCGTCAAATCTGGTTGAAAATACGTGTACAGTCTCCGCAGAACGTCAAAACGTTGGAATATGAAGTAAAAATCGCAAGAATTTCATGCTTTTTGGTCGAAAATTGAAGATTTCTGAACACATTAAAACCATAAGGTATAGGTACATGGGTCAAGAAATTGACATGAAAATTTAAAAATATCTTCAAATCTGATTGAAAATACGTGTAAAGTCTCCGCAGAACGTCAAAACGTTGGAATATGAAGTAAAAATCGCAAGAATTTCATGCTTTTTGGTCGAAAATTGAAGATTTCTGAACACATTAAAACCATAAGGTATAGGTACATGGGTCAAGAAATTGACATGAAAATTTAAAAATATCGTCAAATCTGGTTGAAAATACGTGTACAGTCTCCGCAGAACGTCAAAACGTTGGAATATGAAGTAAAAATCGCAAGAATTTCATGCTTTTTGGTCGAAAATTGAAGATTTCTGAACACATTAAAACCATAAGGTATAGGTACATGGACCAAGAAATTGACATGAAAATTTAAAAATATCTTCAAATCTGGTTGAAAATACGTGTAAAGTCTCCGCAGAACGTCAAAACGTTGGAATATGAAGTAAAAATCGCAAGAATTTCATGCTTTTTGGTCGAAAATTGAAGATTTCTGAACACATTAAAACCATAAGGTATAGGTACATGGGTCAAGAAATTGACATGAAAATTTAAAAATATCTTCAAATCTGATTGAAAATACGTGTAAAGTCTCCGCAGAACGTCAAAACGTTGGAATATGAAGTAAAAATCGCAAGAATTTCATGCTTTTTGGTCGAAAATTGAAGATTTCTGAACACATTAAAACCATAAGGTATAGGTACATGGGTCAAGAAATTGACATGAAAATTTAAAAATATCTTCAAATCTGATTGAAAATACGTGTAAAGTCTCCGCAGAACGTCAAAACGTTGGAATATGAAGTAAAAATCGCAAGAATTTCATGCTTTTTGGTCGAAAATTGAAGATTTCTGAACACATTAAAACCATAAGGTATAGGTACATGGACCAAGAAATTGACATGAAAATTTAAAAATATCTTCAAATCTGATTGAAAATACGTGTAAAGTCTCCGCAGAACGTCAAAACGTTGGAATATGAAGTAAAAATCGCAAGAATTTCATGCTTTTTGGTCGAAAATTGAAGATTTCTGAACACATTAAAACCATAAGGTATAGGTACATGGGTCAAGAAATTGACATGAAAATTTAAAAATATCTTCAAATCTGATTGAAAATACGTGTAAAGTCTCCGCAGAACGTCAAAACGTTGGAATATGAAGTAAAAATCGCAAGAATTTCATGCTTTTTGGTCGAAAATTGAAGATTTCTGAACACATTAAAACCATAAGGTATAGGTACATGGGTCAAGAAATTGACATGAAAATTTAAAAATATCTTCAAATCTGATTGAAAATACGTGTAAAGTCTCCGCAGAACGTCAAAACGTTGGAATATGAAGTAAAAATCGCAAGAATTTCATGCTTTTTGGTCGAAAATTGAAGATTTCTGAACACATTAAAACCATAAGGTATAGGTACATGGACCAAGAAATTGACATGAAAATTTAAAAATATCTTCAAATCTGATTGAAAATACGTGTAAAGTCTCCGCAGAACGTCAAAACGTTGGAATATGAAGTAAAAATCGCAAGAATTTCATGCTTTTTGGTCGAAAATTGAAGATTTCTGAACACATTAAAACCATAAGGTATAGGTACATGGGTCAAGAAATTGACATGAAAATTTAAAAATATCTTCAAATCTGATTGAAAATACGTGTAAAGTCTCCGCAGAACGTCAAAACGTTGGAATATGAAGTAAAAATCGCAAGAATTTCATGCTTTTTGGTCGAAAATTGAAGATTTCTGAACACATTAAAACCATAAGGTATAGGTACATGGACCAAGAAATTGACATGAAAATTTAAAAATATCTTCAAATCTGATTGAAAATACGTGTAAAGTCTCCGCAGAACGTCAAAACGTTGGAATATGAAGTAAAAATCGCAAGAATTTCATGCTTTTTGGTCGAAAATTGAAGATTTCTGAACACATTAAAACCATAAGGTATAGGTACATGGGTCAAGAAATTGACATGAAAATTTAAAAATATCGTCAAATCTGGTTGAAAATACGTGTAAAGTCTCCGCAGAACGTCAAAACGTTGGAATATGAAGTAAAAATCGCAAGAATTTCATGCTTTTTGGTCGAAAATTGAAGATTTCTGAACACATTAAAACCATAAGGTATAGGTACATGGGTCAAGAAATTGACATGAAAATTTAAAAATATCGTCAAATCTGGTTGAAAATACGTGTAAAGTCTCCGCAGAACGTCAAAACGTTGGAATATGAAGTAAAAATCGCAAGAATTTCATGCTTTTTGGTCGAAAATTGAAGATTTCTGAACACATTAAAACCATAAGGTATAGGTACATGGGTCAAGAAATTGACATGAAAATTTAAAAATATCGTCAAATCTGGTTGAAAATACGTGTACAGTCTCCGCAGAACGTCAAAACGTTGGAATATGAAGTAAAAATCGCAAGAATTTCATGCTTTTTGGTCGAAAATTGAAGATTTCTGAACACATTAAAACCATAAGGTATAGGTACATGGACCAAGAAATTGACATGAAAATTTAAAAATATCTTCAAATCTGATTGAAAATACGTGTAAAGTCTCCGCAGAACGTCAAAACGTTGGAATATGAAGTAAAAATCGCAAGAATTTCATGCTTTTTGGTCGAAAATTGAAGATTTCTGAACACATTAAAACCATAAGGTATAGGTACATGGACCAAGAAATTGACATGAAAATTTAAAAATATCGTCAAATCTGATTGAAAATACGTGTAAAGTCTCCGCAGAACGTCAAAACGTTGGAATATGAAGTAAAAATCGCAAGAATTTC
Source organism: Lordithon lunulatus (assembly GCA_963942505.1). Classification (NCBI taxonomy): domain Eukaryota; kingdom Metazoa; phylum Arthropoda; class Insecta; order Coleoptera; family Staphylinidae; genus Lordithon; species Lordithon lunulatus. The sequence goes on from OZ012672.1 coordinate 140,971, forward strand.
ATGCTTTTTGGTCGAAAATTGAAGATTTCTGAACACATTAAAACCATAAGGTATAGGTACATGGACCAAGAAATTGACATGAAAATTTAAAAATATCTTCAAATCTGGTTGAAAATACGTGTAAAGTCTCCGCAGAACGTCAAAACGTTGGAATATGAAGTAAAAATCGCAAGAATTTCATGCTTTTTGGTCGAAAATTGAAGATTTCTGAACACATTAAAACCATAAGGTATAGGTACATGGGTCAAGAAATTGACATGAAAATTTAAAAATATCGTCAAATCTGATTGAAAATACGTGTACAGTCTCCGCAGAACGTCAAAACGTTGGAATATGAAGTAAAAATCGCAAGAATTTCATGCTTTTTGGTCGAAAATTGAAGATTTCTGAACACATTAAAACCATAAGGTATAGGTACATGGGTCAAGAAATTGACATGAAAATTTAAAAATATCGTCAAATCTGGTTGAAAATACGTGTACAGTCTCCGCAGAACGTCAAAACGTTGGAATATGAAGTAAAAATCGCAAGAATTTCATGCTTTTTGGTCGAAAATTGAAGATTTCTGAACACATTAAAACCATAAGGTATAGGTACATGGGTCAAGAAATTGACATGAAAATTTAAAAATATCTTCAAATCTGATTGAAAATACGTGTAAAGTCTCCGCAGAACGTCAAAACGTTGGAATATGAAGTAAAAATCGCAAGAATTTCATGCTTTTTGGTCGAAAATTGAAGATTTCTGAACACATTAAAACCATAAGGTATAGGTACATGGACCAAGAAATTGACATGAAAATTTAAAAATATCGTCAAATCTGATTGAAAATACGTGTAAAGTCTCCGCAGAACGTCAAAACGTTGGAATATGAAGTAAAAATCGCAAGAATTTCATGCTTTTTGGTCGAAAATTGAAGATTTCTGAACACATTAAAACCATAAGGTATAGGTACATGGACCAAGAAATTGACATGAAAATTTAAAAATATCTTCAAATCTGGTTGAAAATACGTGTAAAGTCTCCGCAGAACGTCAAAACGTTGGAATATGAAGTAAAAATCGCAAGAATTTCATGCTTTTTGGTCGAAAATTGAAGATTTCTGAACACATTAAAACCATAAGGTATAGGTACATGGACCAAGAAATTGACATGAAAATTTAAAAATATCGTCAAATCTGATTGAAAATACGTGTAAAGTCTCCGCAGAACGTCAAAACGTTGGAATATGAAGTAAAAATCGCAAGAATTTCATGCTTTTTGGTCGAAAATTGAAGATTTCTGAACACATTAAAACCATAAGGTATAGGTACATGGACCAAGAAATTGACATGAAAATTTAAAAATATCTTCAAATCTGGTTGAAAATACGTGTAAAGTCTCCGCAGAACGTCAAAACGTTGGAATATGAAGTAAAAATCGCAAGAATTTCATGCTTTTTGGTCGAAAATTGAAGATTTCTGAACACATTAAAACCATAAGGTATAGGTACATGGGTCAAGAAATTGACATGAAAATTTAAAAATATCGTCAAATCTGGTTGAAAATACGTGTACAGTCTCCGCAGAACGTCAAAACGTTGGAATATGAAGTAAAAATCGCAAGAATTTCATGCTTTTTGGTCGAAAATTGAAGATTTCTGAACACATTAAAACCATAAGGTATAGGTACATGGACCAAGAAATTGACATGAAAATTTAAAAATATCTTCAAATCTGGTTGAAAATACGTGTAAAGTCTCCGCAGAACGTCAAAACGTTGGAATATGAAGTAAAAATCGCAAGAATTTCATGCTTTTTGGTCGAAAATTGAAGATTTCTGAACACATTAAAACCATAAGGTATAGGTACATGGACCAAGAAATTGACATGAAAATTTAAAAATATCTTCAAATCTGGTTGAAAATACGTGTAAAGTCTCCGCAGAACGTCAAAACGTTGGAATATGAAGTAAAAATCGCAAGAATTTCATGCTTTTTGGTCGAAAATTGAAGATTTCTGAACACATTAAAACCATAAGGTATAGGTACATGGGTCAAGAAATTGACATGAAAATTTAAAAATATCGTCAAATCTGGTTGAAAATACGTGTAAAGTCTCCGCAGAACGTCAAAACGTTGGAATATGAAGTAAAAATCGCAAGAATTTCATGCTTTTTGGTCGAAAATTGAAGATTTCTGAACACATTAAAACCATAAGGTATAGGTACATGGGTCAAGAAATTGACATGAAATTTTAAAAATATCGTCAAATCTGGTTGAAAATACGTGTAAAGTCTCCGCAGAACGTCAAAACGTTGGAATATGAAGTAAAAATCGCAAGAATTTCATGCTTTTTGGTCGAAAATTGAAGATTTCTGAACACATTAAAACCATAAGGTATAGGTACATGGGTCAAGAAATTGACATGAAAATTTAAAAATATCTTCAAATCTGATTGAAAATACGTGTAAAGTCTCCGCAGAACGTCAAAACGTTGGAATATGAAGTAAAAATCGCAAGAATTTCATGCTTTTTGGTCGAAAATTGAAGATTTCTGAACACATTAAAACCATAAGGTATAGGTACATGGGTCAAGAAATTGACATGAAAATTTAAAAATATCTTCAAATCTGATTGAAAATACGTGTAAAGTCTCCGCAGAACGTCAAAACGTTGGAATATGAAGTAAAAATCGCAAGAATTTCATGCTTTTTGGTCGAAAATTGAAGATTTCTGAACACATTAAAACCATAAGGTATAGGTACATGGGTCAAGAAATTGACATGAAAATTTAAAAATATCTTCAAATCTGGTTGAAAATACGTGTAAAGTCTCCGCAGAACGTCAAAACGTTGGAATATGAAGTAAAAATCGCAAGAATTTCATGCTTTTTGGTCGAAAATTGAAGATTTCTGAACACATTAAAACCATAAGGTACATGGGTCAAGAAATTGACATGAAAATTTAAAAATATCGTCAAATCTGGTTGAAAATACGTGTACAGTCTCCGCAGAACGTCAAAACGTTGGAATATGAAGTAAAAATCGCAAGAATTTCATGCTTTTTGGTCGAAAATTGAAGATTTCTGAACACATTAAAACCATAAGGTATAGGTACATGGACCAAGAAATTGACATGAAAATTTAAAAATATCTTCAAATCTGATTGAAAATACGTGTAAAGTCTCCGCAGAACGTCAAAACGTTGGAATATGAAGTAAAAATCGCAAGAATTTCATGCTTTTTGGTCGAAAATTGAAGATTTCTGAACACATTAAAACCATAAGGTATAGGTACATGGGTCAAGAAATTGACATGAAATTTTAAAAATATCGTCAAATCTGGTTGAAAATACGTGTAAAGTCTCCGCAGAACGTCAAAACGTTGGAATATGAAGTAAAAATCGCAAGAATTTCATGCTTTTTGGTCGAAAATTGAAGATTTCTGAACACATTAAAACCATAAGGTATAGGTACATGGGTCAAGAAATTGACATGAAAATTTAAAAATATCTTCAAATCTGATTGAAAATACGTGTAAAGTCTCCGCAGAACGTCAAAACGTTGGAATATGAAGTAAAAATCGCAAGAATTTCATGCTTTTTGGTCGAAAATTGAAGATTTCTGAACACATTAAAACCATAAGGTACATGGGTCAAGAAATTGACATGAAAATTTAAAAATATCGTCAAATCTGGTTGAAAATACGTGTACAGTCTCCGCAGAACGTCAAAACGTTGGAATATGAAGTAAAAATCGCAAGAATTTCATGCTTTTTGGTCGAAAATTGAAGATTTCTGAACACATTAAAACCATAAGGTATAGGTACATGGGTCAAGAAATTGACATGAAAATTTAAAAATATCTTCAAATCTGATTGAAAATACGTGTAGTCTCCGCAGAACGTCAAAACGTTGGAATATGAAGTAAAAATCGCAAGAATTTCATGCTTTTTGGTCGAAAATTGAAGATTTCTGAACACATTAAAACCATAAGGTATAGGTACATGGACCAAGAAATTGACATGAAAATTTAAAAATATCTTCAAATCTGATTGAAAATACGTGTAAAGTCTCCGCAGAACGTCAAAACGTTGGAATATGAAGTAAAAATCGCAAGAATTTCATGCTTTTTGGTCGAAAATTGAAGATTTCTGAACACATTAGAACCAGTAGGGGGGAGTACATGGATCATGATATTTTAAAAATGGTAAAATCTGGTCGAAAATGCTGAACTGATTCTACTAAATGCCTGATAGATGGCGTGAACGACATGACAAGCTTTAATTACAGATGGCGTCGGATCACAGCGCCATCAGTAATGAGTTTCATGAAACTTATAGTTCATGCATTTTAGCGCTATTGTCGCACTGCAGCAATCTTAAATATTTTGGCTACTTTTTTTAAACATGTAAGGAGTTATTAATGATTGAATACCTAATAAGTTTTGTCATCTTTTGCTACGCAATTCGAAAAATCAGTTGAAACATTAGAACGTAATTTTTTAACTGATGGCGCAAAATATTTGAAATTTTGTAACTTACATTTGTGAATTAAATGTTAAAATGTTGACAGAGCGAACATAGGACTGTTTTTTAATGTTATTAAAATCTGTATTAATGCTGTGGAACAAAATGATATTCATCTAGTTAGCTTTGGAACAATAAAGTTGACTATTTAAACGCCTGTTTCTTAGTAATGATTTCTTGCTAGGGCGGGGGTTTCGTATTAGGTCATAGGCGGTGAACTACATTTTACTTCTATTTTGTAAAATCTAGTGGGTTTTGGAATCAGGGTACAGGTGGTGAATGTCCTTTTGTTTTATGCTTACAAAATCTAGCGGATTTTTCTTGTAGTTTTGTTGTTTCCCGTATAGAAAACAACAATCTGAAACGAATACATACAACAAACCGAAATATCGAGATACATATACAAAATCAGGGTCAGGGCATATATGGTCTCTATGTCATGAAAATGTGAATCAAATTGAATAGTAATATCTTAAATTTTGATTTAATATTAATTACTTGATTTGGAAAGCCGTGTGAGATATTTTAATCATCATTAATATATGATAGTCCACTTTTATAAACATAAACGCTATAGCGTCTGTGATTTTTGGAGTTTGAAAAAAGATGTGACATGATTTCAACTTTAATTATTATGTGTACAATAAAGTGATGTGTGCTGGCCATTCAAAAGATATTTGTTGTTGATAAGTGATAATTGAAAGTTGAATTTAAATAATAAAATGTGTTGTGTGAGTGTGTTGCTGTGTGTAAACTTACCAAACATTAGTTGTTACAAGAAGACTTGGATGATACATAAATAGGATTATAAAACATTTAACAGGTGCATTCGTTTTCATAATGCTTTAAATATATTGCATAGTTAAATTTACAATAAAACAATAATAATGTCGTTATAAAACCAAGCCACTTGGATATTTTTTACAATGTTTACACCTCCGACTTGTGCAAATTTGCACACAGAGCCAGGCATTATTTTTCATTCAATTATTTTCTATACTCAAATTATTTACATGCACAACACACTCACACACACACACACGCACGCACACACACACACCGTCTGATGAGGACCGTAAACCCGCGCCTCGGACCAGAGAGAATGTTTGCGGCAGGGGGGCGGCTTTACAAAAATGAAAAATAATAATAATATGCCGCAGCCGCCAACAAAGTGGGGGGTGGGAGAGTAAGGGGGTATTACTTAGTAGTGGCACATTATTTTAACAGTCACTGGAATTATTTTCCGAACAACAACATAAAAAAACCGAGCAACCAAATTTGTCTATTATATCACAATAATATTCACGTGTCATGTAATAAAAACAATATAATTAAAAAAGAATTCTGCTTCCAGTACGTATTTGAATTACACAACCCCGGAGACTAACGACAATTATTTTTTTGCTTCTCTATTTACTTTTTCCCACAAAAAAATATATGGAAAATATTAAAGAATTATAATAACAAGCAATAAGAAGACTGATCATTTAAGCATATATATCTCTAAATATTAAATATTTATATAATAACTATATAGATACAATGGTAATGTATTTATATATTTCTTCTATATAAACATGATGAGTCAAGGTCAGGCCAAGGTCGTCATCGAAGATCATATTTACAATCACAACCACACAATCGCCAAGTGAATGACGGTTTTTATTTCTTTTTTGGGGGGAGTAGTAGGTAGTAGGGTCAGATTTGGCAGGAACAGCATTGCTAATCGGACGAATATAATTTAATGCAACATTTCAAACTAAAACAATTTGGCACAATGAGGGGAAGGCATTTTTTCTTTCTCTAAACTGTGTAAGTGATGAATAATAGATGAATTAAGAGTGGTAACTGTAACTGTATTTAAAAAAAAATGGCAATACTGAAGGATATTTAGGGTGTAATGGCACGCATTAAATTTAAAGGGGCCTCTCTCTCAAAAAAAAATAAATGATTTGTTGAATATTGCTAGAAACCAAAGTAATTTATTTTAATAGTACATATAGTTGATTTTAGCCATAATTATTACAGCTAAAAGTGGCAAATCTTCAGACACTGCTGAAATTACATTCATATTCCTTCAATAAAGAGAATTTTTATATAATTTTTCTATTTATAATCAAGAATTAACTGTTTTGTTTATAATACATGAATGTTAAGACTGGTTATCAATATATGATACTAATTATGATAATAATTTTATAAATGAACGAATTAAATTAAATTAATTAAATATAGTGTTTTGTTTAAAAAAAATCAATAACAGAATCTAGTTTTAATCACATGAGAGCCTGTGAGAATGAAAGTGGCGTAAATTGAATTATTTTGAAAATGAGAAGATTTTGTGTTTAGTTTTAAAAACAAAACACTATATTTAATTAATTTAATTTATAAAATTATTATCACAATTAGTTGCAGATATTGATAATTAAATAAATAGTAAACAGATGCTAGTATAAAAATTAAGGGCAACTCCTCCCTGTAGCAGCAGAAAATCCTTTTAGTTATTGATAAAAATTACATTATCACTAAATTAATTTAATAGCTGTATTTTAGGAAAACACATCAAATAAAGTTTAAATATGAATCAATTCAATCAGCTAAAACAATTATACTAACCCATCAAAGTTAGTTATAAAATTTGAATCTAATTTATTGATATTAATTTAAAAAAAACGGTTTCTAGTATATTAAAAAAATCATCACACGCGCATTTTCTTTGGGAAGGCGTTTTTTTTTTAATAATATAAACATCCCCCTTTGTTTCACTTTCCGTCTGTTTCGTATTGTAGAAGAAAGTACAGAAGATAAAGAAGCACTGTGCCACACTAATAATAATAATAATATTACAATAACAATATAAATAATAACATTAATCTATCTAACTACATGTTAATCATTTGATTATTTTCGGTTTTTTTTTGTTTATAATTTTTTTTTGTGACCCGTTGCAATAATTAACATGATTTTTTTCTTCCATCTTCCATCTTCTTTCAAATATAATTTATAAACAAAACTAAAAATTAACACAACGTAAATTAATGCCTTTTTTCAATTGATTTATATGTACATTTTTTTTTTGCTCTTAATTAATATTCGTTCTTACTTTTTGTTTTCTGATTATTTTCTCTTGCGCACGCTTCGTCGTCTCGTTGTGTGACGGGGTGTTTTTTGTGTCCTTCCTTTGGAGGTTGATTATTGTTAGAGGTTTAGACTGTTATAGTGAGGCTGGGTGATGTGAGATTGTCAGAGGGTGGCCGCGCGCGTCCGTTACAATGCCGTGGGATTATCAGTGGGGAGAAGAAGGGCCAAGGGGCCGGGGTCCAGGGTCAGTACTGGCTGTCCGGCATGTCCTGATCGTACTCGAAGACAAGCCGTTTTATATGGGATAACTTGTCGTGGAGATACTGGAAACGTTTCTTCGCCTTCTGGTGATCCCGGTCCTGCTTGTTTTGCTGGTATTCTTTTACTATTTGCCTTTTAATATCCTATAAAGACACATCATGATAATAATACTAAAAGAGTCACAGGCAAGGGCAATAGTGATTGGATAAATTTAGCAGTAAAACAGGGATGCCCACTAAGCCTCCTCCTGTTCAATCTATATACAGGTGAATTGTACAAGACATTATGTAGAAGACAGACGGGTGGATAGTTGGCAAGGTGTGGATGTTGGCATAGAAAGCAAATAACTTACTTTATACAGTGGACTTGCAACATTTTCCTTCTTAAGTCTCTCCTCCAGCTCAGCAAACCGGCGTGACACCTTCTCAACGACCCCATGTAACCCTCTATACTCCTGATAGTTGGCGGTGAAATCAGTTTTATACCTTCTTCGTTGCTCAGCGTCTTTTATGCTAGTGTACTCACTATAATGATAATAATTGTTAATGTTGGCATGAATTAGAATTAAAGATGTGTCAAGTCTTACGTAATATAGTCGGGATATTCAGGCTTGTCATAGGAGGTGACTCTCTGCGGCGGCTGCGGCGTCGTGTCCATCGCCACAATCCCATCCGACTGACTATCCGGACTAACCCGCGCTATCCGATTGTTTTGAGTGCTGGAAGTCACTTTGGACCATCGGTCCTCGCGTTTAATGCGTCCGTTGGCCGCCGGTGGTGGCACGTCCGCAATCACTTCCGGTTCGGGGAGTTTCGTCTTCTCCGAAAGGTGACTATCACAAGGGCGTTTTCTATTGTTTGAAGTAGTAGTTGTTGTTGTAGTGGTTGTGGTGTGGTCCTCCTCATCACTAATGTTGCGTTTGTCATTGAGCGTGGAATATCCGTTGGTGATGGGGGCGGGCGGCACGTACCCGTTCGTCGTCGGGGACTCCCTGCTGCGGGGGTTCATGTTGCTGGCATCGCGGCCGTCCGTCGGCGGACGCCGCTGGGTATTCGCCTCCACCGGCGACCGGTAGATTTGTTCTGATGGCTTGCGATAGTGAGAGATGCGCGGACGCTTCGTCGGCAGGCCGTCCGCCCCGTCGAAATACCCGGGCCGTTTAGTCGAGGAGACTGGGGGCGGCGGCGAACCGGGGTGTGTGCTCGTTGGCGAGTGACCGCTACCGGAGCTGCCGCCGTCACTGCTGCCGGGCGGCGTGAGATTTTCCGGTTTCCGTCTAACAAAATGCAACCTTTTAGTTTATATCGAAAAAAATATGTAAAGATCCGTGGCACCTTTTGAGTACTTGTCTTTCAGACTCTGAGTAGAACGGCCAGTCCTCGTGCACATCGCTCCACATGGCTCGGTTCAGGTAGTACGCGTTGTCCTTCATTATCGCGATCTGTTTTAGAATGGGTGTCATTGCTTGCTTTTCGCGTAGACCCTCTGCAAAAGCAACAGAAAAAAACGCATGTTATTTCATTTGAACGAATGTTCAAAAACATAATAGTAGCTAGCAGCCCAGAAATGGTACAAACCTCTATTCAGACGTTCGCAGAGCTCGGGCTTTTTGAACGGCCTCAGTGCGAGGAGATGTATCAAACGCTCTCTGCAAATATTTATACAATGTTTAAAATCATATAGTAGTGGCAAGCCAGCAGTGGCGAACCTGTGGCACGCGTGCCAGCGGTGACACATATGAAAAAGTTGCTGGCACATTTTCTCAGAATTGACCTATATCATAATATACATCGCTGATCACAGAAAAATTATCCCTTTCAGAATCCGCAATAAAAAATAAGGTTGTCAATGACTCATTCGAAAAAAATTACACTTGGCAATTTAAAATTTAAAATCCATGCCGCAAAAATTATAAATGTTTTATGAATTTGATTGCTACTTAATTTCAACCCTGTATATATTTAACACAGGTCATAGCCGACAGGTCGGTCGGGTTCAAAACGTTGTATTCGTTTTTATATTATATATGGTTAGTAATAAATATACGTGGTTGTAACTAACTTGAGTGGTCTCTTCACGATGTCCGGCAGGGAGGGTTTGTTCTGGGGTTTTGAGCTGCTAACGTGATTGCTGCCGAGGCCATTGGACGATAGACCGTTGCTGTTAGTGTTGTGCAGCGTGGGCGGTTGTTTGGATGGCAGACTGCTGGGCGGCGGCGGGTACGATGGCTTGGTGGTATTCTCGCGCTGTTGTGGGGGCGGCGGCGGAGGCTCCCGCCGCGACGGGGGCACTCCGCGGCCTGGCACTTGTTTCACTTTCACCTTGCGTCCGATGTCTGTTTGATTCATCTTGATCTCTCTTGCACTTTAAACAAAAAAACAAAGAAAGGCATAAAAAATCATAAAATATAAAAATAATAATTATTATTATTCATGTCGATTCTGGTAAAACTAAAAACTTCAATTTTTTTTATTAGTAAATCAATTTTGTTTTGGAAGGTTTACTAATCGTTACAAAAAAAGTCGATATACTTATATACTATAAAATGAATTATAATCGAAATTTTTAATTTTAGAAACTTTTAGTAATTGTTAGTTTGTTTACCTCACAAACAAACATTATTGCCCGTATTCACCAATATCTCATAAACTTTATAGGTTTTATAAGATATTGAATGTGTAAATTGACAAGTCAGAAAAATATGATTTAAATAATAAAACAGAATTTAATCGTACCATTTATTATTTTTATTCTCCTCAAGCACCGACATGCGGTGTCTGGTGGTCTCGTACACGTCGTCGTTGGCATGGATGCGGATCTTGTGAGAAATGGGCCCCAGGACGTCCAGAGAGCTGCGGGCCGGCTGCTGCAGGCACTCGAGGCTGCCGCCCGGTCCTTCCATGTCTGAGGTGTTGGACACAGAGAAACTGAATGATGTGTTGTTTCCATTGTGGTTTGGGAATGATAATTGCTAGAAATAAACAGAAACATCCCCATAAAACAGTATTCTGGTGTTATTTGTTCGTAAAAATATGTCATATGAAATAGTGGATGGGCATAGTTTTGTTAGTATGGGCCAGCCGCCCACCCTACCTTTGTTCCAATTATATTTGCCATGTGATAACACTCTTTCTGGTATTGTTTAAACAATATAAAACATATATATCGTTTGAAAAAAACTATGCGAATAAAGGTGGGGTGGGCGGGCGTTCCCCACCAACCTGACTATGCCCGTCCACTATTCACAACGATTTGAACTATGCATTACACTATTATCCGTTATTTTTTATGCTTAAATTAATGTCATTTATTAATGTAAGACTAATTAAAAAAATATATGTGAAAAATAATGTAATGCATAGTTCAAGTCGTTTGGAATAGTGAACGGGTATAGTTTGGTTGGTAGGGGCCGCCCGCCCACCCCGCCTTTGTTCTATAGTTTTTCCATAGGATATAGATGTTTTATATTGTTTAAACTATTCCAAGAAGAGTGTTATCCTATGAAAAAACTATGCGAAGAAAGGTGGGGTGGGCGGGCGGCCCCTACCAACCAGACTATACCCGTTCACTATTCCAAACGATTTGAACTATGCATTACATTATTTTTCACATATATTTTTTTAATTAGTCTTAAATTAATAAATGACATTAATTTAATCAAAGAAAATAACGGATAATAGTGCAGTGCATAGTTCAATAATATATATATATATATATATATATATATATATATATATATATATATATATATATATACATATATATATACATATATATATACATATATATATATATACATATATATATATACATATATATATATATACATATATATATATACATATATATATATATATATATATATACATATATATATACATATATATATATATATATATATATATATTTAAACAATCTGAACTTTTATTATTATTTATTCATTATTAATAAACTTACAAAATAATACCATCGTTTTGTTTTACTTAAGTAAATAATTCATTTGATAACAATAATTACGAAGAACAGATTGGAAGAAGAAGTGAACAGAAAAGGATAACGGTTGGAAATCTAGGGTGGCTTAAAAATGGAACAGATTTTCACGCTAGCAAAAAAGGTGGAGTGCAAAAGAAGAATGTATGCACTGTTTGTGGATTTAAAAGCAGCAGAGGCTCAGTTCTTAGGGGTAAACTTGTAGAATGTATGGAAAGGTTGGAGATGGAAGTGGAAGGGATGAGAAGGATTTATAAACAGTCGCGAGGGAACAGCAAGAGTGTATATTGTATGCATTAGAAAAGAAATAAAGCATTTCTAATTATTAGTTGCAAAAAAACGTATTTACTGTTTACATAAAAGTAAATATTAATACAATTTTATTACGAAAACTAATCAATTAAAAAGATCACAAAACAATGGATTGTAAATTTTATGTGTCTTACTACATATTTATGTATATGTGTGGGGAGGGTAGACACGCGACCGAAATCACGTCGCTGTTCGTTCCTCGTCCGTTAAAATGTCAAGGATACATTGCGGAATTTTCTTCGAGTCGTTGAATATAGACACAAAACAAAAATGCAAAATACTACTTCCATGATTTAATCTTTGACAATTTAGTGTATGTTTTAACTGCACGATTTTTTAATTTTTGAGGCGAACAATGGACAATTTTATATCTTATATCTTATCAAAAATTAAAAAATCGTGCAGTTATAACACACACAGACGTACAAATTTGTAACAATTATTTGAAATAAATTATTTTTAAATTTTAAAAAAAGTTACAAACTGTATCATATATTCTTATTAACACCACTGATGCAATTAGTAATCTGACTACAGGCATTTTACTAATGTTTAATATATTAATAATCATATATGATACAGTGTGTGTTAAATATAACAAAAATATCGCCACTCTGTATGTAAGCGAACAAAATAATTTCTATTTTTATTTAATGCAATAAATAGTTGAAAGGGACGAGGTATAATTCGCATCGGGAGCGACAAATAGACTCAATACGCTCGGAGCAGCAAATAGTGATAAACGAAAACAGTTTATTCATTATGTTTATGTGTTGTTTTGTCGTCATTTACACATTACCAGAAACGTTTTAAATATATGTAATTGAAAAACTGACCATAATCCACTGTAATTCATAAAATTCATAATTAAAACAGTTGTTATAATTTTTATCTACATATACCAATAGGGTTTCCTGTATATTAATGAATAAATAATTATTTGAAACAACAGAGGATTAAATTGATTTATTTATTAACGCTATTATTAGCATTTACAACATACATGTATATATACAAATAAGATTATGCATTGTAATGCCTTAATTGACTCTTAAAAGACATAATAATTGTAATATAGACTGATTATTAGATAATCTCTTTCTGCTGTCAAAAAATTAAGCCGCGCGCACGCCTGATGACCGAATCATTTCATTTCTCACGCGAGTCATGCTCGGTGTATTAATTGTTTGGAAATCGACGAAATTCTGTGCAAAACGAATTTCTCCGGCCTGAATAGCGTCGTTGTCGTCGTCGCCGCCGAGCTTGCGTTTGTTGCAAAATCGATGATTGTTATATATATATACATTTTGTATATTGTTGTATTATTAACCAACTTGCAACGCACAGACACAATAAAAAGCGCGCCCTTGATTGTTTTATAGATGTGCGCGCAATTTTTATTGCGAAAACAAGTATAATTACATGTTGTGTTATTTAATAAAATTTTATTTGTATTTTGAAGAGCACTTGAGTGTGAAACATTTTTTTCTCTCGTTTATTCATAATATATGGCGCTGTAATCGACAAAAGTAATTTATTTAATTGTGTGTGTCTACTTTCAATCAAAGTAAATATATATATATATATATATATATATATATATATATATATATACTTTGATTGAAAGTAGACACAACAAAATTAAATAAATGAATTTTGTCGATTACAGCGCCATATATCATGAGTAAACGAGAAAAAAAAATGTTTCAGCCAAAATCCTTCGTACTTTTATCCCTAGAATTCGAATCCGCAATAAAAATGGGGGGTTCCCATTTAAGATATCAAAATTGCCCCTTTTCCAGCCCCTGGGGGTAAGTAACTAATTTTAAAGGTAATGTAATTCCCACTCGTAATTATAATAATGTTGATTACTGACATTTTTGGAAATATTTGAAGATTTCAAGTTAAAAAACTCACTCAGTATAAATATTTAGATTTCAATATACTTGTAAATATTTATAAACATTATAATTTCCTGGTTGACCGCCCTCCCCACACTAGCTGTGTTTAGTATATATATACGTTATATTTCTTTTCGCTTTTGTCATTCGGTCATCGGACTGTGAAGCGCCGCGCGAGTGAACTCATTAACCCTGCAGAAAGGGGGATGATGGTCGGCTAGCATCTCCCATCCTCCCACACATACACACCCCAAACCGTCGTCCTACCCCCCTCATAAAAGAGTAATATAACCTGTGATGAAAAGCTTTAATACACTTATCGATTTTAACGAGAGGAAACAAAGCTTTAGTGTTCTCTGTGTGTTATATATGTGTGTGTATGGGAATCAATTCGAATAGCGCCGCGACGCCGCCGCCGCCACCACCACCACTACTACACCACTACCACCGACAAACTCCCGGACAGATGATAATTAAATGTTTTGTGTATATAGGGGTGCCGCGCCTGCAGATCCGCAGGGGGTAGTTAATTGAAATCTCACGAGAAAGCTACAGGAAGTTGAAATGAATGAACACCATTTAGGTTTAATGAAGAAATGTTCTACGTCTTATTCGATGGAATATAACGACATTTCGATTAGTATTAATTGATAACGAAAATGTCATCATATATTATCAGTAATAAAAAAAATGGTCTAAATTTATCTTCGATATTATAGAAATATTTTAAATTAGTATAGGTTAATTCGGGTTACCAGTTACTACTGGTCATAATAATAATAATAATAATACAGGACATCTGAAAGACTTTTCTATAGAATTTAATAAACATGCAGAAGGTGGTAATCCTAGGAACAACGTCTATAGTGAGAAGGACTATCTCCCAAGACGCCCATTGAAAGCCATTGTTCCGTCAGGAGCCGGCCTAGTCACAACCCCGAAGCTTAAGCTTTGTGAATAAAAATAATAATAATAATGAATTATGAATAATAATAATGAATTATGAATAATAATAATGAATTATGAATAATAATAATAATGAATTATGAATAATAAAAATCATATTCATAATCTTATTATAAATTTCATGAATTACAGTGGATTATGGTTAGTTTTTCAATAACATTAATAATACATAAGTAATACGACTATTAGTAAACCGAACTAACCGATACTAATTTAAAATATTTCTATAATATCGAAAATAAATGTATACCATTTTTTTTATTAAGAAAAACTAATTGGTGAACAAATTATTGAATACTGGATTAGTGACAAGTAAAAAAATCAAAGATATTACAGCCTTTTTACCAAAAATACTACATTTAATTACTACACGTATGAATTTATTAATAATTCATACGCGTAATAATTAAAAACAATCCAAAATGAACGCTTAATCGTTAATTAATTGATAATAATCACACAAAAAAATGTAAAAAAAGTATTATAATAATAATAATAAACATACACATGTTTCATTCATAAGTAATAGCCGCCATCATACGCACGCGTACTAACTCATTCATAAATAAAAATGGCCGATATTGTAATATTTCATTCATAAACCGCGGCCATTGCAAAGTGGGCGGAGCCAAATTTAGTGCGTTTATATATATATATATATATATATATATATATATATATATATATATAATATATATATATATATATATATATATATATATATATATATATATATATATATATAAATATATATATATATATAAATATATAATATATATAAATTTTCAATATTCAAGCGGTGGTCACTTTTTATGCCAATAGTCCAGTAATATAACTCTGCCAAAGAACAGTAATCGGGTGAACTGAGTAGCTCGGTGATGTCTTTGCCGGTCCCAAGCCCGGACAAAAGAGGAGGGTTTTGAGGTTAGGCCAGCCACCTGCCTCATGTAAAAAAAACAAAAAGGGCTCACAGGACCAAACGACAAGCCTCGGAACCGGACGGATACACGTTGACGACATATGCAAGTAACAGGAAAAGAGCCCGGGAAACAAGAAAACGAAAGCACAACACCCAACTCAGAATAGGATGCTGGAATGTAAGATCTCTCAGCGGCAAAGACCAGGAAATCCTAATGGAACTACATGAACATAAAATAGACATTTGTGCAGTCGCAGAAACAAAGAAGCTAGGTAAGGGTACAACTCAATACCCAAATTATGTCCTGATTTTTTCAGGTAAAAACAAAAACCAACGAGCAGCATCTGGCACGGGGGTACTCATAACCAACAAACTGGCTCAACTAATCACAAACATAACATACACGAATGATAGAATACTTCAAATATCAATGAAAACGAACCAAAAGCAACATCTGCACATAATATCTGTATACGCACCAGATTCTGGACTGCCAGACGAACAGGCAACGTCCTTCTATGAAGCGCTGCAGGAAGTGATAGACACAATCCCACAGGAAGATAAACTTATAATACTGGGGGATTTAAATGCCCGGGTGGGAAATGACATAATCCCTGGTGTAAAGAACAGATTCAATGAGCCAACGCTAAATAGCAGGGGAGAAACACTAATAGACTTCTGTACACATAACGAATTAAGAATATGCAACACATACTTTGAACACAATTTGCAGCACAAGATAACATTTACAGGTGCAAGAGGGCAATCCATGATTGATTACATTATTACCAACAAGCACATAAGACCAGAGCAAACACTAGACATTAGAGCACTAACATCTGCTAACATTGGATCAGATCACAACCTGATTGTAGGTAAGTTCGCAGTAGAGACACCACAGTACAGAACAACACATAGTGCAGCTAAAATCGAAAAGTTGAACATAGAAGCATTTAGAAACGAAAGCACAAAAACGCTCTACCAACAAAGACTGGCCCTTCAAATAAGGCATAATCCCATCGAAGACAGTGATACATCCCAAGCGGCATGGGAAAAACTAAAACGAAACATAAACCAAGCTGCCGCAGAAGCGCTTGGGAAGAGAATAATAAATAATACACCAACATACCAAAGAAGATCCAAACCCTGGTTCAATCAGGAGGTAAAAGCTCTGGCACGAGAAAAGAAACAAGCCCATCTTATTCACAAATCGACGAACTCCAGAGAAGACTACGAAAAGTATAGAGAAATAAGAAACAGAACTAACAACCGAATCCGTACCATAAAAAGAGAGCAGTGGGAACAATTTAGCATGGAAATGGAGAACGACTTATATGGGACACAAAAACGAATCTGGAAGTTTCTCAGGGGACTGAGAAAAGAAATGAACGAAACAGTACAAATAAACAGCGTTAGCTCGGACAAGCTAAAGTCGTTCTTCACGGAACTATATGATCAAGGAGACACAGAACTTGAAAAAGTGACAATAACAACAAGACCACATCAGCCTGCATTCGATCAAGTCAATACCGAGGACGTCGAAGCTATCCTAGCAAAACTGAAAAACGGTAAAGCGCCCGGCCCTAATAACATCAAAAACGAACTGCTGAAATACGGGGCACAACCACTAGCAGGGCAGATGGCGAAGCTATATAACATAGTTCTATCAACAACGCAACCCCCCCTTGACTGGAAAGAGAGTGCAAGCATTACACTATACAAAAAAGGCAGCAGGAATGACCCGAAAAATTACAGATGCATCTCCCTGTTGGATGCGACTATGAAGACATTCACAAAACATCTAGCGAACATTATAACACAGAAGATCGCGATGCGGGAAGAGCAACAGGGCTTTCGGAAAAATCGCTCCACCACAGACGCTATCTATGTGGTGCGACAAATTGCAGAGAAGGCGCTGGAATTCAACAAACCCGCCTATCTCTGTTTCGTGGATCTAGAAAAGGCGTTCGATAAAGTCCGGCTCTCAGATGTACTAAAGACGTTAATTATCAAAGACATACACCCCAACATAATTAAGACAATAAAACAACTGAACACAGACACCACGACCAAATTAAGAGCGACGAACGGGGAGGAAATTGATATCCGAATCAGAACTGGGATACGGCAAGGGGACAGCTTGAGTCCTCTACTGTTCAACCTCCTGATGGATAAGATTATAACAGCCCTTGACCCAATAGAACATGGCTACAAACTGGGAAACACACTCATTAAAACAGTGTGCTACGCTGACGACGCCGTACTAATCGCAGAATCAGAAGACGGTTTACAATGGCTACTGAACACGTTCAGAAAGGAGTGTGAAACAATAAATATGACAATAGCCACAGCTAAAACCAAAAGCCTAGTCATTGCAAAGAATCCAATCAGATGCAAGCTAGCCGTGAAGAACATCATCATTGAGCAAGTCTCAGAATTCCAGTACCTGGGAATAACTATAAATTCCTACGGAGACCTAAAAACCAGTGTCTTAAACCAGGTAAGAGGAGCGTCCAGAATATCAGGAGCACTGCGAAATCCTGTCTGGAAGAATAAAAACATAACAACTGAGAGCAAAGTAAGGATTTACAAAGCATGCGTGAGACCCATTCTTACTTACTCCGCTGAAACCAGAGCCGATACGGCAGAGACAAAACGTCGATTAAGATGTGCAGAAATGAATACCCTCAGATCCATCACTGGCTATTCACTTGCAGATCGAAAAACCAACAAGGGAATACGGGAACAATGCAACACACCGGACATTATAAGATGGGTGCGAAGCAGAAGAAGACAGTGGAACGAGCACGTAACACGCATGCAGGACGATAGAATCGCCAAGATAGTCCGAGACGGTAAAACATACACCAAACGCCCTCTCGGCAGGCCACCGAAGAGGTGGAAGGACAGCTGGTCGTCGATATCACAGGAGCTGGACCCGGGATAAGAGTTTGGTCAAAACAAGCCACATGGCTTCCGAAAAGAAGAAGAAGAAGAAGAAGTCCAGTAATATAAAACGAAAATAATGTAATAGCACTGATTGAAGTATTTAGATTATATAAATACTTTAATCAATGGTAATAGTCAAGTTTGTTTCCTCCAAAAATATGATTGTTTTATTTTTATTGTGCTTGCATAGTCACGTTTAAACTGAAGAGTGTTTGTGTATAAGACACGTCGGCTCCCCTAACCCTCCTCACAAGAGGCAAGAGATCAATAAAAGATGAGTGTAGTAGGACACTTACCCCTTCATTTCCTAGGAACTTTATCGTTGGACTTTTGTTAAATTTGCTCTGGAACAAGAAGAGAAAACTATGTTAATATAACATATAAAAAAATAACATCACAACTATAAATAAAATTACTACAATAATACTTTAATTTATAATAATAATAATAATCAAGGAGTTGTTTTTGAATAGCTTTAAACATCTTTATGTGTAATAATAATAATAATAATAATAATAATAATGAGCTTTATTGTCCAACAGAAACAAAATTCAATTACTGGACAACAACAATAATATGCAAAAAGTTCATAAAAATCATAAATATAAATTAATAAATAAAAAATATAACATGTATCATAGCTCTCTAATAATGTATATATGTAGTAATGCATCATCTTTTATCAGGCTATAGAGGGTTGTTATGTATTATATATTCCAAATAAAAGGAGAAGATGGGAAAGGCGTGAAAACAGCAGAAGGATGACGTGGGAAAGAAAAGTGGCGAGGGCAGAGAGAATATAATGTGTAGGAAGAAGACAGAAGCGAATGAATTAGTAAGTTCATGCACTTATACACACATACCCTAAGACAGCAGAACGACCTGAAGGTCAATAGTAATAGAATTGTAAAAAATACAGTAACTACTACTGCAAACTTAGATAAAACAAAAAAAATAGTGTATAACATATACTGAAACGTGAAAATACTCTGTTCTAAGTATTATGCTAAATTATTGTATAATGATTTTTATTTCGCACAATTGTTCGAAAATCGTGTGAATCCTTGAGAGATTAATGTACGCGAGAGAGTGTTGACATTATCATTTCATGACGGAGCGGTTGTGAGTGAAATGCGATAACGCGATGGGAACCAATTAAAATATGATAACCGACCGTATTGTGGTCACAATTTTCGGGAAACAAATCAAACTAAATTCTAAATACGGTCAGGGGGGAATCTTGCGGCTGTATATAGTAACTTCCCATAAATCTTTTACGCAAGTGGTTGAAAATCGAATAATATTGTTAGTGAATTATAATCAAATAAAAATTAGTATTATTAGCATAAAATAAGAAATAAGGATTATTTTGATCATTTATTATTTGTTAATAAAATAAGAATATTTTACTATTTAATTTATATCACTTATTTTCAACAATAATATAAACAGTGATAAAGCAAAACGCTGTACCCCATAAAACCTCAACTTTACTGTATTTAAATCAAACATATTGCTAACAAACTAGTATGTATTAAAGGATAAATAAAACGATTTTTTTACTTTGTTTTTTATCACACTTCAGTTACACTTTGCAACTAGTTTCGGCTAAGCTCTAGCCATTTTCGAGCTCCTCGGAGAACTGAAGTGTGATAAAAAACAAAGTAAAATATCGTTTTATTTATCCTTTAAAATGAATTATCACAAAGTAGATGCCTTAACAATCCAATAGTATGTATTAGTATTGTTCTAATGTCAAACTGTTAAATTGTAATTGAAAAAGAAATAAAGACACTTTATTATTATTATTAAAAGGCTAAAATCCCGATTTAAACAAAATTAAAGCCTACAACCTTAGATATTAGAAATAAAGCTAATGAAATTGATTCCTTACTTCTCATTTTATGTCAGCATAAATGAAAGTATCCCATTTATTATATCACAATCTAAACCATGTATGAGCACCAACCTGCAGTCCTTCAAAAATGTTATATTTCTACATGTTTCTACAACACTATGTATGTGTCTGCATCGAAAACGATATAAGAAACTAGATAATGTCATACGGGCTTTATAGATAGTTAATGATGCTATAATTTCTGTAATTTTTATACTAGATCTATTTTGTTAATAAAGTTAAGAAATATGAATTTATAATGTGTATTATCAAATTTATAGTATACAGTTAATTAAATATTTTTAAAATTGTAGCTGGCCCGTTCTAAAGAAAAAATGTTTCTCGTCCCTGATCTAGACTATGCTAATTCACTATTTCAAACGACATGAACTAAATTCTTTGATTAATCCTTCAATTAGTTGCTATTTACTTTCAAAATACATATTTACTTCGACATTTTCTAAATTTTTAACCTTTTTGACATTTTCTAAATTTTTTGACATTTTTGACATTTTCGAAATATTTGACATTTTCGACATTTTTGACTTATTTAACATTTTCGAAAATTTTGACATTTTTGACTTAACATTTTCAAAAGTTTTGACATTTTTGATTTTTTTAACATATCCGACATTTTTGACTTTTTTACATTTTTTCCGAATACAATACTGATGATTTTATTTATAAATATTGGCCAACAATCCATCTCTTGTATGAACCAAAATCTCGAATATTGTTTTTTCAAGTGTATAGAGATATAGAAGGTGCGTGCATGAAACCAAGATACAAATCAACACGCTCTGATTGACAGCTCAATGGTAGGAGAGCAGGTGAACAACTTCCCCAGCCCGCAATTCGGGGAGGTCGCCGCTCGAATTCGGCGAATTTTAGGTGCCGAATCCTTGCGCCAACACGATTATTCGCACACATTATCATAATTAGTTTTAAACTATTCGTTGAAAACAACACTACAATCGTTTTTTATAAACTAATTAAATAAAATCAAGAAATATTTATTATGTTAAATGTACTTGCATTCGAACGCAATCATTATTGACAATCCAAGAAATTTAACATACAAAATCACTTCTATCTTTATAGGGCTATCAATTGTAAGATTTTTCCGCCGGTCAAGGGAGAAGCTCAGATGAGTTTAATCAAATCTGGTATTTACCTTAACTTTTTTGTAAAACTGTGAAGCGTGATTCGCAAAAATTCGTCGTTTTCTGTGAAATTAAGGTAAATACCGAGTGATTAAACTCATCCGAGCTTCTTACTACCCTCACAGCTGATAGCCCCATAAGGAGTTTTTTTTTTCAATTTACTAGCCCAAGGATTTCTTAAAAGACTGTAAATATTACAATGTGAACATTATACGCTGGTACTACACGAACATAGTTTATTATTATATTACATTCGTGGTAATTGTCTCTCTCGCTCTCTACGCGATGGGGAATTCCGCTACGCCGCGACCAGGCTAATAGTCTTCTCACAAATCCAATTAAGACCTGAGAGAGCGAATTCGTCCGGTAATTATGCACGCAGACTGGCGCCCACCAGTTCAAACAAATTCAACACAAAACATCATAGTCTTAAGCCCGTATGACATCAACATCTAACAATATAATCACTGGCTACAGTTAACTCGCCTTTACACAACCGAGTCTTGCTGCAGTAGCTATCGAATATTTTTGCGTTATTATTTTGTGCTGCATAATTTGTATCCAGTGGACATTTGGACTGATTTGTAACGTATTCATAAATAAAAATTGAGACCATAGTCTCTCTCTCAGTAAGGCCAACGCGCGCGCGTCCTTCACACACATTTCCGAACGCGACCGCCTCCGACGGCCCCGCAATTGACCAAAATAATTATTGTCACCGCCTGTGAAAAAGGACATGCGACATACACACACATACACATACACACCTCTCGCCCATCCCAATGTCAAGACCAATACTAATTAGCACGTCTTAATTGATTACTATAGCGAGCGAACACAAATTATATCATATCTGGAAATATGGTTCAACTAACTAATAATTCTCTATCATGATAAATAATAAAAAGTATATGGTATTAAATAATGCAACTTTCTCTCTATAGAGAAAGTTTAACGCCATCTAGTGACACTACATCGATTAACAATACACATTCATAGTGCCTCTCGTGGGCTGGTACGGGCTTATTGTTTCTTATTCTATTTGCCTCTTCCGATGTACATACCTCGGCCCTTATACGTATATACAGCATGGGGGTAGCTTTAATACCAGCCAGAACAACCGACGGCGCACGGCCGCAAGACCTGAGCTACGGGGGCGACTAACAATGATAAACCATGCTAAACGAAAGCGCCTCATATAGTAATAGAGTACTAAGAGGTGAATTTACACTTATATATTTTATAAGATTGATATTGTGCTAATATCTCAAACACACTATTGAAAAATAATTCCAAAAGAAGGTACTACTCAATGATTCTGATGGCATGAGTACGTTGACGGATACAACCATAAAAATGTGATTTTTTAATAGATGTATTGTCGCAGCTTCTATATAAAGAGTCAATTGGAGGTGCTTAAACCGTTACACCTACTATAGTTGCTATAGTGGTCGTTAGTAGTCGTATAGTAGTGTATCTTTTAAAAAATGGCTACCTTTGATGTACGTATATCATTGATTTATATTTATATTTTTAGTTATCTATTTATTATTAATCTTTTTACCAAACATACATAAAAAGTCAGCTGTTTTTAATCCATATAAATATCAATATACAACACTCTCTTGTGCACTTTTAGTGTTCGCGTGTATCTTTTGCATTAAAATATGATTGCACGCGCGCGCCGCTGCTTGTGAACGTGTACTAACGACCTCCATATGAAGACAGACGGCTATCACCTTTCTAGGTCGTCGCGGCTAATATCTCTACTCGAACGCGACGACGACCACGTTCCAGCAGCAGCAGCAGCAGCAGCTATACAAGTAGTACTAGTGGCGGTATAAATGACCACACCATTTTTTTGTTGTATGAAATGTTAAAGTGATTGGATTTATTACCACATAAACCAGTATAATAATAAATTCCCTTCGTCGTTCATTGTGTAAAAGAAAAATAACTACAGTCAGTAAAATTCAAGCCTGATTAATTTATTATAAATTTGCTTAATTTATAAAAGATATATTTTTTACATAGCGCATTGTGAGATGGCAAATCTTGTAACTTTCAAAAAAATTTGAGATAAACGCATTTTAAAGATTGCAATAGTTCCAGTACTTTTACAATTGAGTATAAGAATAAAAATAAATATCCACGTTTTTCTATTATTATCGTATCTCTTGATGTTTACGAGATTTCAGTGCTGAGGATCGTATTTGTATCTACCTAATCAAATCTATACATTTTGTAAATGGTACAGAACAATCCATACCACAGAGTACTTTCACGTTTATTTGTTTGTGAATTTATAAAGATAATACGAAAAACTATACTGGGTAGGAAGTTAGGTTAGGTATATATATATATATATATATATATATATATATATATATATATATATATATATACACATATATATATATATATATATATATAATATATATATATATATACACTATTCGCGAATCAAGGATAGCCATTTTCAGCCGCTTTTGTTTATCATTCTGTTCGATTATAAGTGCGAGTCACTCCTGAAGATGTACATGTATATATGTATATACATACATATATATATATATATATATATATATATATATATATATATATATATATATATATATATATATATATATATATATATATATATATAATTTTGATATGGAAAAAAACATTGCGATTACTCCAGTACATATAAATAAACATACGAGTGCTTTAAAAAGAACGGATATTATGATAATTCGACGTCTGGCGCGATAAGCGCTGATTGTTTTTGTTAAATTGATAAGAACGAGACGGAAGATAGTGAAGGGATGATTGCCAAACCGCACGTCATGCGAGCAGTGACACAGATATTTCCATAAATAAATGATTCAAGAATTAAAAAATAATCAAGCATAATACCTATAATATAAAAACGAACACATTGTTTTGAAGCCGATCGACCAGTCATTTATAACTTTTGTGATATGTCAGTGTATATCGTGAGCAAATATTGTTATTACTGACGGTTTTGTTCGTCAAATGGTAAGTGACGCCTCCCTCACTTACCCAATATGATTTTTGAAAAGATATACACTACAAATATAAATGTTTAATTTTTTATAAGAAAAAGAAATTTGAATTAATTCTGTTTTAATCATTATGAAATAAAGAAGTTATCTTTTTCGATACACTGTGAACCAAATTCTGCTGTTTCTTATCACTCTTCAGCATATTAAAGATTATATTGCCGCACGCTGTATAATTAATAATATCCTTTGTTATTATTATATAACATTTAATTTCAACTTTTTTTTTCTCCATCAATTGGAATTTCCTTCGTCTGCCTCCGAAGAAAATGGCTTGCACTCGCAAACGCTTGCCAAATACATAATTAAATGAAATAACGACTTTCGCCGCGCGCGTGAAAGTAACCACTATTGTGGACGCACAGAGTTTTACAGAAGAAGAAGAAAAAAAAACAGCCATTGGCTATAGCGAGTATATTTTTCTGTTGTTATTCGCCTTTCTACAAAGAGATTATGCAAATGACTGCATAAAATACGCCAATCATGCAATAACTTGTATCATGCCATAACACAAAATAATCCTGATTGTACGAACAATAACTTTTTAACTCAAAATATGTTAAACAATTGATATTTTTATTTAAAATTTCTGTTCTTGAAACAACAACTTTGTTGAATGTTTTTATAAATTAGTATTATGTAATAAACAATTGATATTACAACTATACAGGGTGTTTCACACGTAATAATATATTACGTTTTAAGGCGAGTATATACATATTATTTAACTTTATATTAATTTATTAGGGCCGATTCTACAATACAATTGACATTTAACTGGAGAATAAGACTATTCATGAAATAAATTTTTAGATATTAAAATCTCAAACTTATTCCACGAATAGCATTATTATATGCCAAAATAAATATCAAACACATTGATTAGCGCTTGTGATTAGAGCTTTGATGACACCTTTTGTTTAATTATGCAGTGTTTCCAATAGAAAGAATCTAAAGTAACTACATTCCCTAGATAATTATTATATTATTCTCCAGTTAAATATCAATTGTAGAACCGGCCTTTAATGTGATAAAATAAGAACTAAAACACGCCGAATTATTCAATGTTTCCAATAAAGAAAATTTCATTCATTTCCTAGATAATGTAATTATTGTTGCTATAACAAAGAATACTTATGGGTTCAATAAATCTATCAATAACTATTGAACCCATAAGTATTCGTTGTTATAGTAACAATAAATACATTATCTGGGGAATATAGTTACTCTATTGAAAACACTGAATAATTCGGCGTGTTTTAGTTCTTATTTTATCACATTAAAGGCCGGTTCTACAATTGATATTTAACTGGAGAATAATATAATAATTATCTGGGGAATGTAGTTACTTTAGATTCTTTCTATTGGAAACACTGAATAATTAAACAAAAGATGTCATGAAAGCTCTAATTACAAGCGCTAATTTATGTATTTGACATTTATTTTGGCATATTCTGTCACAATGACGGTTTTAATTTATTCATTCAATAGTTTATGGCACATATAAAGTTTATGAAATGTTGATGAATACGGGCATTAGTTTTTATATGATAGACATATAATATACTTTTGTCGCTTCTTGTTACTTTATTACTTAACAATGTACAGCACATACATGTAATATATCAATTTATTATAATACTATCACTTGATCTAAATAACTGACATGATAGTGGACATCATTAGCATAAAATGATATGTGTATTTATTTGAATACATTGCTTTTATTTGAGTGAGACTGATTAAATTACAGAAAGTGGTCAGGGGCCCCCCCACATATGTCGGGCCACCATTTTGCGGGCGCGCAAATTTCCGTCTCCCGTCGCCCGATGTGATCGATTATGCATGCGGCGCGAATGAAACGCTGTTGGCGCCGCACAAACAGCACCAAGAGAGTGTACAAGGAGGACGGCAAAGTAGTCACGACAAGTCGGGACACAATGTTGACAAAACGTAAATGATTTAGTTATACAGATATTTTTAGCAAACTCGCCTCTAAATCAATTCCTTAAAAATGTTAAAACAATTTTTAAGGAATTTATTTAGTAGTGAGACGTTCTAAACAATTCCAATATAATAAAACTATAACTTTCATCAATTAAAACAATGTTCTTCAATGTATGTCGGATTTACACGTTTATTATTCTATAAAATTATATAGTCAAGCTACTTGCCTAACCAACTTGCTTTAACTACTATACGTTAAAGCAGGTTGCTTAGACAAGTAGCTTGACTAAATAATTTTTCTGTTTAGTGTATGTCTACATTCAATTTAGTAAAATGCATTTAGTAATAAGTTCAAAATGACTCCTCGACTTAACATTGTTATTATTGAGAATAACAATTAAAGAAATGTGTTTGGACTTGATAAAAACAGTTGAACAGCATAATCTTCGTGTTGAAAGTACTGTGTGTATGTTTTATAGTACATGTTATAAAGCTATAAGTTACTTGTCAAAGTGATATGTCATTTATTAATGTCATATGTAATTTGTTAAACCCATATGTCACTTGTTAAAGTGATATGTTATTCATTAATGTCATATGTAATTTGTCAATATCATATGTCACTTGTCAATATCATATGTCACTTGTCAAAGTGATATGTCATTTATTAATTTCATATGTAATTAGTTAAAACCATATGTCACTTGTCAATGTCATATGTCACTTATCAATGCCATATTTCATGTTATTAATGTCATATATAATTTGTTAAAACCATATGTCACTTGTCAATGTCATATGTCACTTGTCAAAGCCATATGTCATTTATTAATGACATATGTAATTTGTTAAAACCATATGTCACTTGTTAATATCATATGTCACTTGTCAATACCATGTGTCATATATTAATGTCATATGTAATTTGTTGAAACCATATGTCACTTGTCAATATCATATGTCACTTGTCAATGCCATGTGTCATTTATTAATGTCATATGTAATTTGTTAAAACCATATGTCACTTGTCAATGTCATATGTCACTTGTCAAAGTGATATGTAATTTATTAATGTCAAATGTAATTTGTTAAAACCATATGTCACATGTCACTTGTCAAAGTGATATGTCATTTATTAATTGCATACGTAATTTGTTGAAACCATATGTCACTTGTTAATATCATATGTCACTTGTCAATGCCATGTGTCATTTATTAATGTCATATGTAATTTGTTAAAACCATATGTCACTTGTCAATGTCATATGTCACTTGTCAAAGTGATATGTAATTTATTAATGTCAAATGTAATTTGTTAAAACCATATGTCACATGTCAATGTCATATGTCACTTGTCAAAGTGATATGTCATTTATTAATTGCATATGTAATTTGTTGAAACCATATGTCACTTGTTAATATCATATGTCACTTGTCAATGCCATGTGTCATTTATTAATGTCATATGTAATTTGTTAAAACCATATGTCACTTGTCAATGTCATATGTCACTTGTCAAAGTGATATGTAATTTATTAATGTCAAATGTAATTTGTTAAAACCATATGTCACTTGTCAATGTCATATGTCACTTGTCAAAGTGATATGTCATTTATTAATGTCATATGTAATTTGTTAAAACCATATGTCACATGTCAATGTCACTTGTCAAAGTGATATGTCATTTATTAATGTCATATGTAATTTGTTAAAACCATATATCACTTGTCAATGTCATATGTTACTTGTCAATGCCATATTTCACTTATTCATGTCATATGTAATTTGTTAAAACCATATGTCACTTATCAATGTCATATGTCATTTATTAAAACTATACGTCACTTGTCAATGTCATATATCACTTGTCAATGTCATATGTCACTTGTCAATGTCACTTGTAAATGTCATATGTCACTTTTAAATGTTATATGTCAATTGCCAACGCCATATATTACATGTTATTATCAAATAATAATAATAAACTAATGTATGTTATCATAAATAGTTTACAAACATCAATGGTACAGAAAATATACATACAAACAACATAGAAGTCATTAAAATAACAATTCAAAGTGGAATTCAGATAAAAGATTTCATAATCTAACCATTTAACTATAAACGGTTGAAAAAAAAAATGGAAAAAATCTAGAAACTAATAAATTAGTTTGCCATAAACAATTGAAATGCGATCTTATCAAGAGTTGATCGTTGGTAAAAATGAGTTTGAAAGAAGAGGGGAAAAAATTGAATATACAATCCGGATTTAGATGATATATAAGAATGGCCATGGAAAAACAAAATGTATCACAATTTCACGTCGACTGTCTTTAATTGAAAACAAAGGAGATTTGAATTTCTAATTTGGACAATATAGGCTCGGGCGACAACGCGCGGGCTCGCGGAAGGTTATCGCTTTTTTCGTGAGCGAAATCGCGACGCGACATTTTACGTAATAATTGTACATGCGCAACAATAAATGGCACGTGCCTTCTTGATGTTTGCAAAATATTTGTTGAATAGTATTTTATTGGCAGATTGGTGGGGCTGTCGGTGTCAACGATTCATACTTGAATGAGATTACACGCTTCATTTAGCAATCCAGTTCAATCTTATGTAAGTCATTTTGGAAAGGCACCACAACCACAACACACCACACCACACCACACCACCTACTGGTTTTAGTAACGCTCTTGTACCGGAACCGGAACTAGATGCACAACGCCATTCAAGCGTAACGCGCACCGTTGTTTTTTTTTTTTTGGTCTCGTTCGTTTGATTCCCAAGAGAAGCGAGGTTGTTTTATTGGAAATTGTTATGTACACGCAAAAATCTATAATAATAATAATATTGTTTTTTGCCCAACAAACTTATTAGCTACTTGTTTTATTGGATTATTTAATTATTTAGAGATAGTTTTCTGCCAAAATGTCAATTAATATTTTTGTTTTACAAGGCTAGTTTGATCAAATGGACGAACAATATAATATCAGTTCTAATTTGTTTTCCATAGCTAACTTTATAATTTTTCTACAATCCAATTGTAGAAGAAATATATATATATATATATATATATATATATATATATATATATATAATATATATATATATATATATATATATATATATATATATATATATATATATATATATATATACGAATGTAGGAGTAAAATAAACACTACAATCTTGTTACTACAGGTATCTAATTTTGTTGTTTTTAACAACCAAAATATGCATTTTTATATATTTTTTCTCTCTTTAATTACTGTAATTTGTAAATGGTATGTTAATAAAGTTATTATTATTATCAAATATCGATAAAATAGATGAGAAATGTGAAAAAAAACTGGTCATGCCTAATAAAGATTTTTAATAATTTTGTCATAAATTGAATTATAAAATATAGTCAACTGTGTATTTATTATGACGCTATAAAATGAACTATGAAAAACAAATTATAACTTATATAATATTGTCCGTCCATTTGATCAATCAAACTGGCCTTGTAAAACAAAAATACAAACAAACGTCGTAAATTTTGTTTTCCATGGCTGCTCTATTTTTAAAACCTATTGTAAATAGAATAAACCGTGATGATGGATATTGAAACAAATACATGCTACACTGGTCATGTACAGTATTACATGTGTAACACTGTCAATATTTTTGTTGTAACAGTCATGTGTGTGTGTGTAACGTTTGATTGTCTGGCTGTGCGTCGTCGTCGGGTTCCCCCCCAGGTCGGCCTGTTGGAATGTGAAATCCGCGTCGAATTCGCCTCTACATCCTGTTGCCTGGCTGCTACGTCACCGACGACGAGCGTAATAGCCGCTAATTTCTCGTGAATCGATATAAACCGAAAATAAACAAACAACCCAAACGCAATGCACGCACGCAATCACAAAATTGAGTTTTAATTGCGTCATAAAAAAAAAATGAAAACATTCTACCTAAATAAATATATATAATGCTATTAAAATGTTATACGATGTGTTTAGTTTTGATTGTCGAGAATTAAACGAAAATTCATTTTATCTTCTTATTTATCTTCTTCTATGTTAAATCATCCGGAAACACACTGCTATTATAGTTAATTATGACTATCTATGGAATAATATTCCAACAGAGTGCTTGAAATATCAGAACAAAACCAATCTTATATAACATATATAAGTGTGAATCTACCCCCTAGCAATCTACATATTTAGATTTCGATCTTATTAGATTTCATCAGTGTAGCTCAGCTAGTGAGGATGAATTCACGGTGATCCTGATGGCATGAGCATGTTGACGGTTATTACCATATGGGTGTGCATTACTAATTGATATGGTGCCGCCAGATGGCGTTTAACTTTCCTCCTAGGGGGTTAGTTATATCATTTTTATATAGAACCAGTCGAGATATTGTGTGAATTCATCCTCATTAGCTGAGCTACACTGATGAGATCTAATAAGATCGAAATCTAGATATGTAGATTGCTAAAAGGTGGATTCACACTTATATCTGCTTAAACGAGCTTTACTTTAGATTCAAATAATAATGACACAACTTTTCACAAAAATATTGCGTTTTTTTTATTGATCTAAAATGACACCTTTTGTTGAATGGCCCTATAGTATTAAAAATTACGAAATCCAAAAATATAAAGCAATAATAAATAACTATGCAAATGTAATTAATTTGCTATTGCCAAAATTGTTAAAAAAATATTCATTCTGAAAATGAAATTTACATAAATTGTTTGTAAATAATTAAAATATCAAATATAAATATTCGTATATATATTTGATATTTTAATTATTTACCAACAATTTGTGGAATGAATTTATAATTTTAATTAATTCGAATTCAAATTCAAATGAATGTAATGGCTCGTAGGTCAAGTTATAGAATTATGGCAAATTGCAGGCGATACGTGTATGTTTCGTAACATAATTTCGCAACGATTGCCCAAGCTTGAAATAGTTGATAATAATAAATAGATATAAGTGAAACAATTACAATGGCGAATGGTGCGTTGACATTGGCGCATATATTATTTGCAAACAAAGCCAGTACACCACATATACAGCGTTTGTCTGATTCATAATTTTATTAATCGATATTGAATATGTAATTTTTTTTTTGTATAAAATGTCAGGTGGGTATCTGGCACCACACAACTTTCCAAATTAATTTTTCAAATATTCAATTTTTTTACATGTTTACATTTTCACAGTATATTTTGTTTTGTGTATACCATTATAAATTTATTACACAGTTATAGGCAAAACAAAATCTTAGATGTAAATAACATTCAGATTAGATATCAGATTTCGCTCTAATGTTCAAAGCATTAGCCCAGCTCGAGTTCTCGGCCGATTTCCATATTTTGTCACGATTCGTTATATATTTAATATTTTTGGAAAATGTCTGTATATTAGCCATAATAGATATATTAGCTTGTAGTAGAATATTTTTGGAAAATGTCTGTATGTGCGTCTGTCTGTCCGTGCGCCCGTTATGAACATTCCAGGAAAAACTGTCTAAAGATCGTTTTACACAATACAATATCTTGAGTCAAAAATTAGTCAAAATTCGAAACAATTTAAATTGCCTCGTATCATACAGCAAATTGTGTGAAATATTTAATTGGATTGCAGATTGAATAGAAAATAAAACGCATTCTATTTTTCAAGAGCAAATTTTAAGCATGATTGCACTTAAAACTTATTCCAGAATTTGTTTCATATCATTCAGATTCATCAACTAAACTAGACAATTTCTTAGTCAATATATTAATTCATTTTTTGAACAACGTTTGAATCAAGAAATTGTCTTGTCTAAAACGATCTTTAGACAGTTTTTCCCGGAATGTTCATAGACGGGCGCACGGACAGACAGACGCACATACAGACATTTTCCAAAAATATTCTACTACAGGCTAATATATCTATTATGGCTAATATACTTTATTTCGACTATATTAGCCATAAAACATAAAGAAAAATCAAAATATGAAATTAATAGTTAGGATGCTATTAATTTCATATTTTGATTTTTCTTTATGTTTTATGGCTAATATAGTTGGTTTCCTAGGAAGCCGGGTCAACAAAAACGGCCGTATTTCACGTCACACATTTCTTTTATGTATATTCAAATAAATCTGGTAATCTAGAGAGTGGTATACTTCAAAGTATTGAGAAAATTTCAAGAATTGCACTGAAATCTGGCGAGTTATTCAATTACATGTACTTGTAAATGTATCTTGTAATGTGTAAATGACGTCAAAAACGGCCGTATTTATCGACACCGCTTGCTAGAAAACCAACGCTTTAGGATGGTATTAATTTCATATTTTGATTTTGAAATTGAAACCAGGACTTTATACAGCAATACTGTATTCGGAAAGTAAAAAACTTTCATTTTTATATCACCTTTCTGCGTAAAATTGATCTGCATTTGCAACACTTTGCAGCAGTTATTGATTGGCGGTGCCTCGTTGCGGGGGTGCTGTTAATTTTCATTAGAGTGCACTTTATAAATCGAATTCGAGTTTTACAAATTGGCGGAGCGCTGTCGAGTAAATTGAAATCTAGCCGGCGCTAATTCAATTCCCCCTGGCCGAGAACTTCCCAGAAGCGAGCTGAACAGCATGGGCGCTGAAATTCCCAGATTTTTGGCGTGATTAATTGAAGATGACAAAAATGAATACACTACCAAACTGATAACAACTAATGCCCGTATTCATCAACATCCCATAAACTTTATAGGTCCCATAAAGGTCGTTTTAAACAAGACAATTTCTTAGCTCAAAAGTTGTTCAAGAAATTAATTCATATATCCCCCTCCCATACAATTTGTCCTTGACAAATAGAACGCGTTATATTTTTCCATTCGATCTACCATCCAATTCAATATTTTAAATAATTTGCTGTATGATACGAGACAATTTACAATTGTCTCGCATCTTGACTAACTTTTGAGTCAAGAAATTGTCTTGTCTAAAACGACCTTAAAAGTATGATGTGGCACATTAAAATAGATTTTATGAACTTAATTTTAGTTTAATTTACAATAGAATTATATTTTTATTTTTATTTTTTTATTGTCTTGTCTAAAACGACCTTAAGCTATTGAATGGATCAATTAACAACGTCATTGTGACAGAAATTGTCAAAACAAATGTTAAACACCTGGTATAGCGTTTGTGATTGGAGCTTTAATGACATCTTTTGTTTAATTATTCAGTGTTTCCAATAGAGCGAATCTAAAGTAACTACATTCCCTAGATAATTTATTTATTGTTGCTATAACAACGAATATTTATGGCTTCAATAACTATTGATAGATTTACCCCCGTATTCACCGACGTTCCATTTAATCTATCAATAGCTATTGAACCAATAGGAATTTTTTGAAAAAACCATTTTCAAATTTTAGAAAAAATAATATTTAATTAAACAATAAAAACTATGCATCATTTACAGTCTTACAATGAGCTAATTGAAAAACAAATTCGTTTTCAACATTGTCTATACTATCTGGAGATATTCATCGTGATTGATGATTAAAAATTAAATTTAAAAATCAATGTGTTAGAAATTTTTTTGCAAAATTTATAAATAAAGGTTTTATCGAATTTATTTCATACTCTATATGTTTCCCCACTATTAATTTTATATACTTTTCAAACAGTCAGTCTCATTTCGTTTTTACACTTTGTATTTTATATTATTTGTGGGCGCTGTCCTCATCGGACGATGCCCCCAGTATATGGCCCGGGGGTCACCTGTCGTAAAAAAAAATAAAACTTTGTGAACAATTAATTCCGGTTGCACCTGGCGTACGCCGTGCGTCCTTGGGGAGGTCGCGAATCTCTTTCGTCTTCTGTGCCGCCCGTTAGTTTTTAGCATACGAATGCGTTTTCGAGATTTTCGGGCACCCTTGCATACATACACACACATACGAAAGGCAGGTGTGCGCAATACACAATCGCCCCACGGGGAGTCGCCGCCCTCCTCTGCAGATGTTCATAATGGGCGAGAGAGGAGAGAACAAGCTCCCTTAAGAAAATAAAAAGGTTTATATAAATAGAACACACAACCTGTAGGGGTTTTTGCGTTCTGTAACAGTTTCTATGGCACCTTTTTTTGAGGAGAGAACTCTGAGTTACAATTTTAGTTTGAGAATAATAGGTATAAACAAAAATAATTTAATATGAAACGAATTTGTACTAGTAGTAATTAAAACAGAAGAGGAACTAATTGCAGACATCCTAATCATAATCTGCGATTGTATGGAAAAAGCAACAAAATATAGTACCATGAAAATTTTGAATGCATCACTACTAAAAGTAAAAGACATACCAATACTATCTTGCTTTAAAGTGAAAATAAAAATATTATTAATTACTGCCGATAAATATCAGTATTCTTTTCATTTTATCATTACTATACCTTATAAAGGCACCACAATCAATAATACGTTCAATATTTTAGAATAATGACAGTATTACTGTACCATAACATGTTTAATATGTTCATAATTCTCAAATATTAAGAGTATCACTTATTTTGTAAGGTATAGCAATGATGCAAGTAAGAGACTACTGATGTTTATCTAGATAATTTATTACTTGATAAATATAAAGGGATGATTGAAGCAAATACTGACAGTACTAGGACTGGCAGTATTATTGACCATGTACCTTATTTGATAAGTAATACTGTCAATATTTTAGAATAAAGTACATGTTATCGTATAGTAATACTATCATTATTCTATAAGGCACCTTACATGGTCAATAATACTGTCAATCCTACTACTGTCAATATTTGCTTCAATCCTCCTTTTATATTTATCAAGTAATCAATTATCCGGAAAAAGATCAGTATTCTCTTCATTATATCATTACTATACCTTACACGATGAGTAATGCTGGCAATATTTTAGGATAATGAACATATTAAATATTTTATCGTACACTAATTCTGTCATTATTCTAAAATATTGACAGTATTACTTATCGTGTAAGGTATAATAATGATGGAATAAAGAGAATACTGATGTTTATCTGGATAATATATTACTTGATAAATATAAACGGAGGATTGAAGCAAATATTGACAGTACTAGGATTGACAATATTATTAGTGTAATACAATAAAACAGTTGTGTATTTGGTTGCAATAGACCATTCTGATTTCGAAAAAAAGACTGATCTGGGAGTCTATTCTGTAAGTTCTGACCAGTCTGGTAAAAAAAGCAGACTGGTTTGTTACCTATCTCACCCAAATAAACAATTGTTCTCTGTAAACCTTAGTGTAATACTGCCTTACATCAAATGTGACCAGTTTTTCGGAAGAGATATTTAGATAGTGAAATAATATGTTATAATCCTATCTATTTCACTAACTTGTGAGATTTGAGAGAAGGCAGTATTACACTAGCATCCATGGAGAAACAACTATTTATTTGGTTACAATAAGTAACAAACTGGTCTGTACTTACAGAATAAATCCCCCTAGAACTTAGACAATAGATCCCCTGAACAGTAGCACATATCTGGATAGTTCTGGATAATTGGTTGGAGAGTAGCATAGCTACAGACACTTAGGCCTCAAAATGGTGAAACCACCCTTAAAAGCCACTCACTCACACCAGTCAATTTAGTGTACTAGTAAATTTGTAGATGAACAGCTTATTTATCTATGATTTGGCTGCTCACTCATCCCACCAGTCAATTTTGCATACGAGCTGCAAAACTCTGGTGGGTGAGGAGTTGCTAATGTTAACCATACTAGGCCAGCACTCCCCTAGTATTAGATGCCTTAAAGGCACCTTACACGATCAATATTACTGTCAATATTTTAGAATAATGGCAGTATTACTGTATGATAATATGTTTAAAATGTTCCCTATTCTAAAATGTTGCCAGTATTACTCATCGTGTAAGGTATAGTAATGATGTAATGAAGACAATACTGATTTTTATCCGGATAATTAGTTACTTGATAAATATAAAAGGAGGATTGAAGCAAATATTGACAGTACTAGGATTGACAGTATTATTGACTGTGTAAGGTGCCTTATAGGGCCGGTTCTACAAATGACATTTAATTAGAGAATAAGGTTATTCATGGAATAAGTTGCACATATTGGCATTAATATCTCAAACTTATTCCACAAATAGCCTTATTCTCTAGTTAAATGTCAATTGTAGAACCGGCCCTTAGTAGCACATATCAATATGACACACAATTAATTTTCACTTCAATTTTTTTTTAACGAAACATGTATGATAATCAAAATTAAAATTTCTTGAACAAATCGAGTACAATATAATTCATGCCTTAAACTTATCATTATTGTTAGGTGATTATCAAGCAGAATTTAACACTTCCCAACCGCTTGTATTTATTATTAATTTTATCATTTGTGCTAACCCAGCAAAACAAACAGTAGCCTCAATAAATAGCAACAAATATTTATTTTTTGAATATCTACCGTTAGGTCCACTCACGGTCCACCGAGCAACCGAATTTCGCCTAAATACGTGTGCCGCCCGCAACCTTTTTTAAATCGGTAATATTAAACCGCAGTTCCAAAATTAGAACTAACCTTAAAAAAAAAAAGAAAGAAAGAATGCGAACTAAAACAAAAACGTGGTGGTCCCATAATACAAATACCTACACACACACATACGCACACGCACTACCACCGGGCCGACCACTTTAATCACTACATCCTTTCACACAGCAATTATTTATTTGTAGGTCATTTGGTAAAACAAAATCGTCACTATGAATTGTGAAGGGTTGTAGTTGTTGCAATTTGTTTAAAAAAAAGGTAGGGGAATGTCAACTGGTGACCATGTAAGGTATGCAGACGGAAAGAGGTGTGATTATTAGGGCGCTGGGGGGTTTTAAAGGGCGCCAGCTGGCCGCGTTGTGGGGTTTACGGGGGGCCCAGCGAGCCCACCGCGGAAGCACCCGCCGAAAACAAACAGTAGCCCGAAAAATCGCAACAATATGTTGACGTGGCGGAGCCCCTAAAAGTGCCCGGAAAAATCGCAACACCTCGGGCGGATACCGCAATAACCCCCGAGCTACCACCACGGCTGCATAGTCGGGTGGTTGCGATGGATGTTTGATAAACATGTCGTTGCAATAATAGGTTAATAAGTCATCAGAAATATGGCGACTTATCTAACTGCTCTCTACACGGTCGACGTCCGCGGGGCGTTTCGCATGCCGTTTGGCCACTCACCTGATTCCGTAGATACTCTTCGATCGTCCGCAGGGCCGAATCCGTCAGTTTCACAAATATTAAGTCTTTATTTTCACCAAAATTTTCCTGCGATGACAAACCATACTGAACACCTGGACAGAGCGCCGCCATTTCTGTCTGCACTGTCGCACTTTGCTACCAGCTGACGTACAGCGCGACGTTGTCGGATGTGGCCGATTGGTTGCGGGACCGCGGCGGCGGCTCGCGCGCGCAACTTCCAACTTTATTTTCTGAAACGGAATAAAATAATTGACTTTAATTTATGTATTATCAGAAATCGTTTTATTAATAATATTTATATTTATATTTATTATTTAATAATCTACTTGATTATTTATATGATGATAAAAATATGATTACAAAAACAATGGTCGCTGTAATTAACTCTCAGAATATATTTACTTACATTTATATAGCAAAATTAAAGTATTTATTTTTGTATATCACTTGATGTTAAATTAAAAAAAAAACTTCTATTTTTTATAGGGCCGTGAGGCTTTTCGCCGGTCAAGGGAGAAGCTCAGAGGAGTTTAATCACCCGGTATTTACTTTAACTTCACAGAAAATGTTAAATTCATAAAGATTAAATATCGAACTTACAGCATGATCGGCAATTGTTAAATGAATACTTGATTAATTAATATAAAAGATTTTATAACTAATACTATCTGAACGAAACTCATCAGTCAGAGAATTATAATTGTAGATACCCGTGTATACTTGGTTGCCTATAGTAATATCTCATTTATTTATATTCAAGAATATAAGTAGTTAACTCTTCAGCCACTCTGGTTCTTCTAACCTTGTATACATTATTATTCGTTACTTTTTATGATTTGAATAATTTCATTTATTAATTTGTACCTAATTCGTAAAAAAAATATGTGAAACAATGTAGTGCATAGTTCAAGTCATTTGAAATAGTGGACGGGTGTAGTTTGGTTGGTAGGGACCACCCGCCCACCCCACTTTCGCTCGCATAGTTGTTTCAATGGATACAGACGTTTTATATTGTTTAATCCATTCCAAGAAAAGTGTTATCCTATGTAAAAACTATGCGAATAAAGGTGGGGTGGGCGGGTGGTCCATACCAACCAAACTACACCCGTTCACTATTTCAAATGACTTGAACTATGCACTATATTATTCCCTATATATTTTTAAAATTAAATCTAAAATAATAAATGAAGTTGATTGAAATATAGAAAGTTATGGATAATAGTGTAGTGCAGACTTCAAG
The DNA here is from genome assembly GCA_963942505.1 of Lordithon lunulatus. Classification (NCBI taxonomy): domain Eukaryota; kingdom Metazoa; phylum Arthropoda; class Insecta; order Coleoptera; family Staphylinidae; genus Lordithon; species Lordithon lunulatus. Next base: position 180,446 of record OZ012672.1, read on the forward strand.
TCATATCAAATAGTGGACGGGTGTAGTTTGGTTGGTGGGGGCCACCCGCCCACCCAACCATCGCTCGCATAGTTTTTTCAATGGATACAGGCGTTTTATATTGTTTAAACCATTCCAAAAAGAGTGTTATCCTATGGAAAAACTATGCGAACAAAGGTGGGGTGGGCGGGTGGTCCCTACCAACCTAACTATGCCCATTCACTATCTCAAATGACTTGAAGTCTGCATTACACTATTATCAATTACTTTCTACGATATAATTATTTTCATTTATTAATTTACTTCTAATTCGTAAACATTTGTAAGAAACAGTGTGGTGTAGAGTTCAAGTCGTTTGAAATTGTAAACGAGCATACTCATTAAAGGAATCCGTTTTTCTATATTACAAAGATACGAATATTTAGAAGCATCATTTACAATTTCAAAAATAATTTTAGATACAATTTACACATCTACGGATTCATCGAAAACAAGAGAAGAATATATTTCTTTCTATATTGCGAATCTGGTCCAAACCATTGTCTTAGTGTATGGAGTGTATGTGTATGTAGAAATATAATATTAGATAATTATTTAATATTAACCACCCCTTGAATATAGGCATGACAACATACATATAAATTAAAGTGCTATTAAAACAATATGTAGCTAATTAATTGACTTAATTATCTATGTTATAAACTTTACTAACACTAACAACATACCTCAATCAATATTAGCATTAACATAGTAATATTAACAAACTGATTTACATTACGTTAAACTCTCGTTAAAGCAGCTGTTATCGGCAACATCGTTTCTGGTGTAAATTTTTGTCACCTTTGACAGATGAGCGCGGAGACGACCCGCAAGGTGTCGCCACATGACACAAACAAGTGCCCGACGATACTAGCGCCCCCCAAGCACCCCACAAAAGTAACAAAACCGGTACGCTGACATTTTGATAATTCGCCCTTCACTTTTCCGTACGTACAAAAATACCAAGGCGTTCCCGCTACCAGTCATCCCTCAATTCACATCGTAAGTACAATGCTTTTACATACAAACATATCTGTTTTTGTTGGTTCTTTACGCGTATTTTGTGATTGCAATTTGTTTTTGTAGGTTAGCGTCATGTCGTCACACGACGAAGGGTTTGTTAAACAGGAGCACGACGAGGGGTATATTGTGAAGCTGCGCGGGCTACCGTGGTCGGCGACACAGGATGAGATTGTTAAGTTTTTCTCCGATTGCAAAATCAAGGGCGGCAAAAATGGGGTGCATATGACGTCGTCGAGGGAAGGCCGGCCCAGTGGGGAGGCTTTTATTGAGTTCGAGGATGAGGAGGATGTGCAGCAGGCCTGCCAGAAGGACAGGGATCACATGGGGAATCGTTATATTGAAGGTAATATGATATGATTGTTGAAAATTGTTTTTTGATGTGTAAGCATTATTTTGTTTTTAAAGATGGTTGATGCATTTCCATAGTCAACTTGGGTTACTATAAAGGTATCTTACATGGTCAATAATATTATCAATTCTAGTACTGTCAATATTTACTTCAATCCTCCTTTAATATTTTTCAAGTAATATATTATCTGGATAAACATCAATATTCTCTTCATTATATCATTAATATACATTACATGATGAATAATAATGACAATATTTTAGAATAATGAACATTTTAAACATATTATTGTACAGTAATACTGTGATTATTCTAAAATATTGTCATTCAAAAATATTGACAGTAATATTGTCATTATTTGAACATATTGACAGTAATATTGATTGTGTAAGCCAGAATTTTGCAGCGTTGGGTGTTGTAAAACTTTTGTTTAATGTTCAGGAGTTGTTCTAGAGAACAGCTCCTGAATATTAAACAAAAGTGGCTAAGATATGTGATAGATATATGAATCATTATAATGTTGCCATATCAGCAGTAACTTTATAAAAATTCAAATACATATTCAATGTTTTATACAGTGCATCCACAAATTACAGCCTTGGAGAGTAGAAATTTTTTCTTAAGAAAATTTAAAAGTGTATTAGTTTGGTTGGTCTACACAAAATAACATATAAATCACAGGTTGATTAGCTTCAAATATTTTTCTGATTGTGTGTATTAGTTTTCAAGGTAAATAAGGCTGAAATGGATTGGGTAATTAAGAGATCAGGAGCAACATATGGATCAAATGATGATGGATGTGTACGACTTCGTGGACTGCCATTTGGATGTTCTAAGGAGGAAATTGCTCAGTTCTTCACTGGTATGCTTTCATATGTTAATATTGTTTTATTTTTACTGTCGAGACTTATTTATTGACAATCAAATTGGATAAAGTATCAAAAATTATTTAAATACTGGTGCTTTTAAGCATACAATGTTCATCATTGCTCAATTATGAAAATTTATTATAAAAAGTATTAAGTTAGTTAAGTTTGTGTGGTTATTCTTATACAGATTGCCCTAGATATATTTTTAGTTATTTAAGCTGCTTTTGTTTATTGTTTGGAACTGTTCTAAGTTGTTCTAAGTTAGCTAAGAACAGCCCAGAGCAGCTCCTGAATGATAAACCAAATTGGCTTTATTGATAACATTTATATACTGTTATTTACTTTTCTATGAATTCCTCTTTCATTTGATGGATAAAATTCTGTGTCCATTATTTAATTCCTATTGTGAAATAATTATAAATTGGCCATGAACAAAATGTGAATTCAAAGTAGTTTACTCTTGAGTAACTTAACATCATTACTTTTCCAAATGCAGCACATAATTATTGTGCAACCTCAGCCACTTTGGTGCAGTTTATACTTGTACAAACTTTGCACCAAAGTGGCTGAGGCTGCACAACAATTATGTGCTGCATTTGGAAATGTAATGCTGTAAGTTATCAGACAGCACAAAAGTAGTTTAAAAAATTTCCTCTTCACCCAAAAAAAGAGGTGTAATGTTGGCAAAAAGCCATTGAGCATGATGGTGATTACTTCACTGAATAATAGTATATTACTAGTTTCTAATAAATTTTGATTGGGAGAGAGAATCAATCTTTATGTTGTCTATCAGCCAAATTATATGAACCTACTTTAATGTATTAAATATATAATTGCATATAAAGAATTAATAAATGAAATTTCAATAAATAAGTCTCTCGATGTACAATTCTCATAATAATAATTGTTGTTGTTGATGGGTTTTCTACATGGCACAGCCACCCACTTATCAATTGTACACATACATAAATATCTTGAGTTTAAGGGCTGATTGGGTTGTTTGGGTAGGGTTGGAGATAGTGCCGAATGGAATTACCCTTCTGACTGACTTCTCGGGGCGGAGTTCGGGGGAGGCTTACGTACAGTTTGTTAGCAAAGAAGTGGCAGAGAAAGCTCTGCAGAAGCACCGGGAAAAGATAGGACACAGGTGGGGTTTTAATGGGAGGGTGGGTTCAACACCTTCTTTATAATATTTATATATCTATAATAATATTTATCTAAAAAAACTTAATTAATAACACTATATATATATGTATTTCTTTGCTAGTAGATATATTTTAGGGAGTTACTGGGAGACTTCATCATGCACATGGAACACGCATGTGTTATTTTGCTGTCAAAAATAATTCATTTTGTGGTATTTTGTTTGGGAATGTGGTTTATTTTATTTTTTGTTTATATATGGCAATGGTAATTATAAAATTTTCGACCAAAAAGTGAAATTCTTGAAATTTTTACAACATATTCCAATGTTTTGTCGTTCTGCGAGAAATTTACACTTTTTAAAATTTCTATTTCGACCAATTCAATTGTTATTTTAACTTTTATAACAGATTTTAAAGTACTATGAATATATTTATTATTTCAATTAGAAAAAATAATTAATTCCAATGTTCCAAACCATGCCAATCTATTTGTAAAATTATATATTTTTACTTAAAATCATCAAATATATAAAAAATTAATCAAATTTGAATGTATAGCTATAATTTTCACTAGTAATCTTTTATGAAAAACATGTTTTGCAATTAAAATTGATTACCATTGCAAATTTTAATTCGATTGTTATCAAAATTGCAGTTTGACTATGTTGTAGAGTCAAATTGAAACAATATCAAACCACAGATTATCACATTATGCATCCAATCATCTATTATGTTATTAATAATCGCGTTACCGGTTACATTCGTCCCGAACAGGTACATTGAGATATTCCAAAGCAGTCTATCTGAGGTGAATGGCGTGCTGGGCTACCCCAACAGGAAAATGGGCGGTGGAGGCGGCGGCGGCGGCGGCATGGGATACAGACCGAGCCCGTACGACCGAAACGACCGGTATGGCGGACCCGGGATGAACAACAGGTTTCAATCGCGCGGCTCGCGTAGTTTCAAGGGAAACTTTTCTAATAACGCAGGTAAGAGTCGATAGGAGGCCATGCCAGAGAATTCAATTGTTTTTGTTTTTTGGTACCATGGACCTTTTGTCATTTAAATAAATTTAAAAAATCTGAATAAAGCTCAAAGCAGTGCTTTCAGATTACAATAATTTCGAGAACCGCTCGTGGAATAAATCCGATAGTATGTACGAGCTGAACGATTGGAATAGTTGTAATCGGTCTGGCGGGTCCGGGGGTATGCATTGTATTCATATGCGCGGGTTGCCCTTTAAGGCGTCACAAATGGACATTGCTGATGTGAGTTGATTCTAATGATTATGGTTTTAAAACACACGACGATTTGATTTCAGACAAAATTTGAATTTTAAATCGGTGATGGACAACAAGATATTATGTATTAAAACAAATGCAAAATGCATAAAACAAGTGAGTTTAGTGTGGATTATGTTTTAATCCAACCCAACTAGGTACTAGAGTTGGGTTAGATAAAAACATCATCCAACTATGCTCACTTGTTTAATCTATTAATTCATAAGACTATATGAATTAATAGATAAAACAAGTGAGCTTAGTGTGGATTATGTTTTAATCCAACCCAATTCTGGTACCTAGCTGGGTTGGATTAAAACATAATCCACACTACGCCCACTTATTTTATCTATTAATTCATTTATGTCCATATTCACCAATGTCCCTTAAACTTTATAGGTCCCATCAGCTATAGAATGGACAACTAAGGCCCTGTTAATTTGGTTACTACTAGTTACTAGTAGTGACACATTCTGACGTCACGCTATACTATAGTATGTGCGTGACGTCAGCATGTGTCACTACTAGTCACTAGTAGTAGCCAAACGGACAGAGCTATAGTTATCCATTCTATAGCTGATAGGACCTATAAAGTTTAAGGGATATTAGTGAATATGGACATAAATGGATCTATATAATAATTGTTTTATTAAAATTAAACAATTCACAAGCAAAGTAGCAACTTTGAATGAAGGTTTGTTCAACATTGTTTTGTTTTAATGAATCAAGCAAGTTTATATTTGTTTTGACTTAAGGTCGTTTTAGACAAGACAATTTCTTAGCTCAAATGTTGTTCAAGACATGAATTCATATATCCTCCTCCCATACAATTTGTCCTTGACATTATAGAATGCGTTATATTTACGATCCAATTCAATATTTCAAATAATTTGTATAATACAAGACAATTTAGATTGTCTTGCAATATTGACTAACTTTTGAGTCAAGAAATTGTCTTGTCTAAAACAACAACCTTTACAGTAATGTACAATCCAAAAATCATACCAAAAAATTGTATATCCATCACTGATATAAACATTTTATAATTAAAGACAGCACTTTAATACATACAGTTTGATAAATAAATTAACTGCATCTATTGAAGAAAGTGACAAATCTTTAAATATGTATTGGGGACACCTCTCAAAAAAAAAATACATTTTTTTGCTCACCCTGTACCTCCTATGTTTTTAAAATTAAATTCTCTGTTTTAGTTCTTTAAGCCGGTGTCACCGGTAAACATCCGGCTCCTCCAGGACAACTCGGGTCGTGCGTCCGGCGAGGCCGACGTGGAGTTTGGGTGTCACGAGGACGCGATTCGCGCGATGGCAAAGGACAAAGTCCACATGCAGCATCGTTACATTGAATTGTTCCTAAACTCGGCGCCGACAAGCGGCAGCAGCGGCGGTAGTAGCAACAGCAACAACACTGTCGTCTCAACAGGACTTGCTGGTGCTAGTAATGGTAATAATGGCGGTTCTATGGGTTATGGATCTCTAGCCAGAAGACGGATGTAAGTGCGCGCCGCCTCCCTATTAAAAAATAATCACTTTCCGAGTTCCCACTTATGTTAGAGGATTTTTTTTACTACATTTATTTTTTTAAAGTTGCGAGTATTTTGAGTATTATATAACTTTTTGGGTTGAATGTGTACGTGTGTGCGCGCCAGACACCCTATTCCCTATTTTGTAATTAAAAGTTAATTATTATATTTGGTTTTAATTCGTTTATAATTAAGTATGTTTGTATAAGATATGAATATATGATTTTCTTGAAGTGTAGTCTTTTTTTAGATAAAATCCAAAATTCCAATGAATTCAGAATTACACGAAATTTTTTCTGAAATAATTAATACATGATCCGGGCCATATTTGAGAGCGAGTTTTGACGCTTAAATTATATATAAAGTTAAACTATTAGTCATTTTCACTGGTGTATATATATAAATTAAATAATTTCAAATTAAAAACCTCTATGTTTGGAAAAATCTTGATGAATTAAGCTACAAAACTAACAAACAATATAGTGCAAAGTTTAAGTCACTTGAAATTATTTACAGGCATAGTTTGTTTGTTAAAGTACACATTTATAAAAGTCAGTGAGGTATAGAACAGGATGGGGCCCAAAGGCAAATAACTTTGTACTCATATCATATAAATTACACAAACTGTAGTAAATATATAAAGAAAATCTTTGCAATAGGGGGGTCTATTCTGTAAATTTCAACTGTTTTGTTACCCATGGCAACTAAATAAACAATTGTTGGTATGCCCCACACTCTACAAACCCTAATTATGCCTCAAATTTCATAAATTTGTCAAAAGTGACATTAAAATAATGAAATAAGTTATTATCCTGTCACTTTTGAAAAATTTGTAATATTTGCCATAAAGCAAAAAGTGACATTAAAATAATGAAATAGATTATTATCCTGTCACGTTTGATAAATTTGTAATATTTGCCATAAAACAGTATTACACTAACTTTCGCAAAGTTTGTCTAGCATAGCTAGTATTATTCATGATGATAATAAAACTGATACGAACCAAAACTGTAAACTTGTCTTCACATCAAATCACAATAATTTATTGGGAATTGGATTGAATTCTACTGCCTTCCGTTTCCGTTCAACATTTTTCTTCAAATTTTATTCATCAAGATATGTTAGGATATGGTAGTTTTACATAGTTTTTATATCTCTATTCGATAAAATTAGTCGGAATAAAAAATCGGATCCGTGTATATATATATGTGTGTGTGTAGATCTGTATTCGCCTGCGAAATAAACTATATATAGAACTCAAAAACATCATCAAGGGCATAACATTTTCAACAATTAACAAGTTATACATATATATATTTTCTTTTGTTTTTACTATATAATATCTATCTAAATATTCTCTACCTATCATTTGGAGTATTCAACTAAAGGGGCCCATACAAAAATTATTGTTGCTTTAGAATATCCAGCCGGTGGGGGGGAGGGGGGTAACTTAAACATGTATGTAAAATAAAAAACGAGAAAACAATTGTACTTGAAATTATAGAGAAAAACAAAGTGACTAGTTGATTAATTCATTAATCCCATCCATACGATTTGTAATATATATGTACAAATACTTACGAGTTTGTTTTGTTTTTTCTTCTTCTAATTAGAACAATTATATAAATTGTCAGATATCACATAAGAGTATATTTATTCAGTGTGCGTTGGAAACAAACACGTAATCGTTGTTTTTGTTTATAATTACATCAGTCTGTCATCGATTTATTTGAAATTGTAACTAAATTAGTAGATTTCAATTAATTTGCGATTTTAAAACAAAATTTTATATTTTCAGAGTACACATAACTAAATTTGTAGATTTTAATTAATTTGAGATTTTAAAACAAAATTTTATATTGCCCAAATTAATTATAATTAGGTAGTACTTGCTCTTTATTTATTTTTTAATATTTCCCTATACTTAGGACACCCTGTATATAATAAAATAATGTGTACTCTGTCCATATAAAATTTTATTTTGAAATCGAAATTAATTAAAATCTACAAATTTCGTTATGAGAGTACACATAACGAAATTTGTAATTTTAATTAATTTGGAATTTCAAAATAAATTTTTATATGGACAGAGTACACATTATTTTATCATATACAGGGTGTCCTTAAGTATAGGAAAGTATTAATAAAAAAGAAAGAGCAACTACATAAACTCGTTTTCAATTGATTATGATTGACTTAAGAATTTAATTTTAATTATAAGTGAACTTATTCGCAATTCAAATGTTTCAAACTGGTTTTCTCAAACTTAAACTTGATTTACATTGTATATATGTAAAATGTAACAAAATCTAGTTATATTATTAAATAATGATGACTGATGAAATTAAATAGCCAACTACAAACCGATTACGTCTTCTAACGCTTCATTCGAACGAATCAGACTTTAGTATATTGCGCGCGCGGTTTCCATTCGCTGGAAACTTTCTTGAAACCTCTCCACCTCTCAAACAAAACAAACAAAAAACAAAAGGATACATCCAGGACTAGTTTGTTTTTGATTATTTATGTTCACGGCGAGAAGACGCGTAGACTCCTCAGCAGCGTGGTGAGCACGTTGGCCAAACTCTCCGCCTCGGCCGCCAAGTGCTCCTCAATCGTCGCCTGCGACGAGCGGTCTATGTTGGCGTTAATCAGGTGCCTAAAGGCAGCTGTAACGTCGTTTACTTTTAGAATCAAGTTGCGCGTCTGCAGGGGGGCCGTCGTGTGGTTGGTCAGATCCGTGCAGAGCTCCGTCAGGCGACGCAGGATGGTCAAACAGACGGCCAGGTTTTCCGGAAGGTCCGGCAACGTGGGATCGGACATTGCTATCACCAGCATCTTGCTGGAGTGGACTAGCTGAAGGGATTGCGTCGTCAACTCTTCTTTGGCTGACTGAGAAAGTTTAAATCTACTGTTATCAAATTATTAATTTATAAAATTGCAAATTTGCAGTTTTTATTCGATCAATCTATTAAAATAATAATGAGCGGTCTCGTTCAAACCCCACTGTGGGCGATATTTCGCGAATCACATTTTACAGTTTTTCAGCGCAAGTTTTTTTTGTGAAATTAAATTAACAGATGATTAAACTTCTCTGAGCGTCTCCCTTTACCAGCGATAAAGCTTTACGGCTAATAGTCTCACCCCCGTATTCAACAACGTTCTATAAATCCATCAATAGGTATTGAACCCATAAGTATTTGTTGTTATAGCAACAATAAATAAATTATTTAGAGAATGTAGTTAGTTTAGATTTTCTCTATTGGAAACACTGAATAATTAAACAAAAGTTGTCATCAAAGCTCCAATCACAAGCGCTATTCAACGTGTTTGACATTTGTTTTGGCATATTATGTCACAATGACATTGTCAATTTATCCAATCAATAGCTTATGGGACCTATAAAGATTATGAGACGTTGGTGAATACGGGCACTAGTTTTTTTTTTAATTTCCGAATAAAATACTGCTGTTAGGAAGGTTTTGTCATCGCGAAAAATTTGTAATTTCCACTTTTCTTGACGTTTCGTGAACAATATAGTCGAAATAGATTAATTTTGAAAAATGACTGTCTGTATTTGTGTGTGTACATGCGTGTTTGTGTTATGTATGTATGTCTGTGAACAAAATACCGGGAAAATGAGCCAACGGATTGCGACTAAATTTGGAAATCGACTGAGAAAGCGAAATTTAAACAAAGTCGGTCCACTAATAGAGAAAAAAAAACTTGATAACAGCATTTCCACCGCCAGTGGCCGCTCCAAACAAAAAAAAACAAATATATACCTGAAACTTCTCCTCACACATCAACCGTCCGCCTCCATGCACCTGTGCGGCGCCACACTGCGCCGCCACCTGATCTAATCTAACTAACAGACTCGCCATCGCAACATCCGTTTTGGCTAGCAGGTTCTCGCGGCTTGACATGCAGCCGTTCTTAACGGAGGAGCTACAACTACCGTTCCTATGGAACGCCACCGGCTGCGGTGGTCGCGCCGCACTGGACTCTGAGTAACTACGCACGTGGTGGCCGTGCAGTTGCTGTTGCTGCTGCCGGTGGTGTTGGGGCCTATTAACGTAATCCAGTTTTTGGGGGTTCGACTCTACGGGGACGGCGGTGGTTAGGTGGGCACCGCGTCCTGCAATCCACATGCAACAACAATAGTTAACACACTAGGGGGCTAAGTATGGGGGTGGGTGGGTCATGCGAATTTACCGAGGAACGGGGACGTGGGCGTGCTGATGGCTGTGCAGTGGGGGCCTTTGAAGCCGGCGTCGAGGTCGTTGTACATGTTCCGGTTGCGCTGGAGGTGCGGTGAACCAATGCCAGCGGTGCGGACTTCGGGCGGGGCGTTTTTACGACTGCGGAGGACTTCGAGCGGTGGCACTGGGGGTAATGGGGGCTTTTTAGGAGGTAGAAATAGGTGTGCTGGCGGTTGGTGGTTGTTGTCATCGCGGGCTGGTAGTTTAGGGGGGAACTCACTGTTATTGTTGTTGTTATTGTTTCTGTTAATAGCGGATGCTATGAGTGATTGCGAACGTTGTCGTTCTTGGGGAAAATTCTTTGGTGGTCGCTCCGGTGGTTTATCCATTGAACCTCGCCTGGGTGGTAGTTTTATTTCATTTTTCTCCTTATTTTTGGCACAACACGAAAACGTCCCTTTACGATCAATTGTAGCGTATTCAATAACATTAGTTGGTGTCGGTGTTATTGTTGTAACCTCTTGTTGTGGAGGCGGTGGAATTATATACGACATAATCTCTTCAGGTGTTAATTCAACAGCCGGTGTAATCTTCTGAGTTGGCGGGGGAATCGTTACACTCGCCAGAAACTCTTCAAGATCTAAATTCTCATGCAACACCCCTAATTTATTTAATTTCTCCATTGAATCAGCGAAAGGTACCGGAGGAATATTAATGGGTGTCGGCAACGCACCATCCAATTCATCCGGTGTTGCTGGAGGTGGCAAAAGAGTTAAATCAATAATATCTGGATCAAAAACATACATATCATCCAACTCCCCGTTTAATTTTGTACCATTTTTCAACTTTTGTAAATACGCGCGGAGATCCTGCCCTTCGCTACCCGAGTTATCCGGACTGTGCAACCCAAAACTCACCCTGGCCGCTTTACTGTTATCATCATTATGTTTAGGTGAACTATGAGGCGTGTAAATTGAATCATTATCACTCTCAGACTGATTAATTTCAGATCGTAACATTTCAATAGCTGCATTCGTAAAGGAACTCCGCGTGTCACTGCTTTTATTCAGCAACAAAAGAGAATCACTATGACGAAGTTTATGTAAAGCTTCACTATCCGTATCACTTTCAATATCAACACTAGTTTCCTGCCATTCAGTCAACTTACTTAGCTGCTGCTGTTCTAATAAATACTTTTCTGAATTCTCCACCAACTGCTGCATTTCTTGCACTCGTCGCAACACTTCCTCGTTTTTCGCCTCAATTAAATCGTTTTCCACTTGCAAATCATACGAACTCATTTTTTGATGGTTACGATTTGAGATTGCACCATTCATATTGCTATCCAAACTCAGTCCCATCATCATCAACGGCGCTTTACTTTGCCGCCCCATTGTATTGTACAACCCATTTGTTTTTCTATTCATATTTTGATAGATTGGATGCGTTGCAAAACAAATCGATTTCACTTGCTGTTGATTTATATAACTCCACTTTTCTGGAATGACTTTGTGCTGTGACAAATACGGTGGGGCTAGATCTTCATAGGGCTGTGCTTCATCTTTATCTACCAACAGTGATTGGCCTGTGGCTAGTCGATAATACCCTTTTAGCACGAGCACTAGTTCATTAGCATCACGCTCTTCAAGCGACACCGAAATTACTTGCTCGGTGCGCAGTTTGATTAGGACGGTTCGACTTAGCTCGTCTTCGGTGCGCACTTCGACACCTTTTATGTCTTCCGTGTTCGCAATTGGAACTGGCTGCAAATTAATAATAATCAAAGATATAGAAATATATAAGATATGAAAACTATTCTTACAACTGAATTCCTCGATCCTGTGATCTGACTAATACCAAACTTGGGGCTGACTAGAATAACGCGCTCCATTGTATCAGCCCGTGGCCCTGCTGAAAAACACTTGGCCCCATAACTTGGTAACTGGCTAACCAGATCCAAATAATGCAGTTTTGCCTGTAACGCCGTCAACTGTTTACCAGGCCCCGCCATACTCGCGTGCAGTTTTAAAAAGTGCGCTACCAATTTACGCACTTCCTTCCGCTTCATCTTCTCCAGCAGTGAAGCGGGTACGAAGCGTTCCAAACCAAACTCTCGTCTATATATAACAATCAAATTAATTAATGCGCCAATATTAATAAATGCAATCGTTCATACTCGACTGTTTTTACTGTTAATTTCGCGGCGGCCATATTATTAGCGAGTGCGTGCTGATAAACGTGCAGCGCGGCCAATCGCAGAGCCGTATCGTACTGTAATTCGGGCGCAAAACGCTCCTGTATCACATCGTTGCAGCACTGGATGAACAGGTAGTCCAGTGCGGCCAAGTCTTGCTGCGCCAGCGAGGCGGCGGACGCGGGCACGAAGGCTATCCTGTAAAGGCATCTCAGTTTGTGTGCGCCTGGTCTAGATGCTATCTGTAATAGTCATTATTTCGAGGATTGTAATATTTGAACGATTGTGTTGCCATCAGATATGTTGGATAATAATTTTAGCAGACCACATCTGTATGCGCGACCTTCAATCTTTTACGTATTAATACAGTGGGAACAAAACGAATGTATAATATCTCAGAATATAGTTCATTGTAGTTGTTTTGTTACAGACTGTATTTCGCGCAACGAATCAATTGAATAATCACGTGAACACTGTTCGTATTACACTAAATGAAATTCAGGTAAATACAATATTAGCGCGAAATATTCAAAGTGAATTCGGCCGCTACGATTTAAAATATTGTAGCGTTAAGGACCATTCACAACAACCGTGGTAGGGATAACGAAGCGGTAAGCGAGATTGCACAATTGTATAAAAATGTGGGCATTTACAGCAGCGCAGTAAAACTACGATAGAACATAGGTAATTATCTCTACCATAATTATCACATAGCATTACTGTCCAATTCTGAACGTCTGAATTTTTATAGCCATACAAAATATTGTTTACCTTACCACTACCGCACTTATTGTGAATGGTCTATTAATGCTGCTGCCTTGTATAAAACGAGTTGTATAAAATTAGCTTTGTTTAGCCAATAAGAAGAGCGTAACGTTTGGATTACTGGATTATATTAGTAACTGTAATTATTTTAGTTGACTTTAGTTGAATTCTTACTCTTGCTAACGTGTCGGTTGAGTCCAGTAGAGTCAACTTGTTCCTCTTGAGCGATTTGATGTGTTCTACGACTAAGCTAAAGTGTTCGGTGGCGGTAAGACACAGTTTGGTTTGGAGAGAGGTGACAACGTCTTGGACCGTCGTCCAGGCGTCGTATTTGAAAGACTTGGTCTGCCCGTTCTCCAGGAATACCTTCAGCACATTCGCCATCGGCGGCACGCAGAGGTCTCCCAATGAAAACGCAGACGGCTAAAGAATATATAGGTAATATGTTATAACCCCCGCAACTGCACAAAAAAGTATACATAAATTATGGTGAAGGCGCCGGTACCAAATTATAACGAACTCCCAAGAGAAACGGATCTTGTGTGCAACTTACAGGGAATAAGGGTGCTCCATTCACGCAGACGCTCTCGGCGAAGCGGACGCGGCTGGGCTTGCTTTTCAGTCGTGCTCTCTTGCTGGCCGACAGGAGGGTGGACTTGCGGGCGCCCTGCTGCTCGGGCGGCTGGCACACGACCAGCGTCACCTTGCTGGGGCACGCCCGTATCAACGAGATGACGTGCTCCCTGGGGGCTACCTTCACGTCCTCTCCGTTTACCGAAATGATTTGATCGCCCGGCAGCAACTGCAATGATGAAACCATATTCGCAACGAATAAGAATAGGTTTTTTTTATATCAATGACGGAAATAAATATAAAATAAAAATAATAGTCAATGAATAGGACTAATATGAAGGATAAATAAAACGATTTAAAAAAAATCGTTTTATTTATCCTTTAAAATGAATTATCATAAAGTAGACGCCTTAACAATCGACTAATATGTTTTTTACCACTTATTTAATTGTTTGAAACAACTAGTTTTGTCTAGGCTTTTCAAGTTTGACCTTAGTCATCGGAAAAACTTAAAAATACCTAGAGCCTAGACAAAACTAGTTGTTTCAAACAATTAAATAAGTGATAAATAACATATTAGTCTTGGATTGTTAAGGCATCTACTTTGTGATAATTCAGTTTAAAGGATAAATAAAACGATTTTTTTTAAATCGTTTTATTTATCCTTCATATTAGTCCTATTCATTGACTATTATTTTATATATATATATATATATATATATATATATATATATAATATATATATATATATATATATATATATATATATATATATAATATAACCACTCTAATACTCTAATAAGATCGAAATTTAGATATAGTAGATTGTTAGGAGGTGGATTCACACTTATATATGTCATATAATATTTACTTCATTGAAAATAAATTACCACATAGTGAAGGTCAAAATCATTCAATTTCTAAAAATAATGGTTCTACCATTCTACTATTCATAAAAAATACTATTTGGATACAAACCTTTTCAACACTAGGCCCACCCTCTGTGACGAACCGTACAATGACGGGTTTCTCTGAGCCAGCAACAAAACCAAACCCTAGAGCTGGGGACCTATCCAAAGTCACATTACGCGGTTCCGGTGCTTCGCTACAATAATAACCCTTGACGAGAGGGGTTTCGTAGGTGGTTGTTTTATTCACATGACTGCAAAGAATAATAAAATCTGATATGACACGTGCACGTTACTTAATAGGTAATATGAATTTAAAGTAATAATTTGTGTTAAGAAATATAATTTTTTTTCAATTGTCTTTTATTAATGTATAATGTAAAATATTGATTATTGTAATTGTGAAGGAAAAAAATCATACTTTTTTTATGAAAATCCTCGTTATTAATTATTTCGGTATACCAATAGACAACATTTAAATATAGATACATTCATACATCCATCAGAGGTCTTCAATTATATGAGGAACATTTTTGCGCGACAATAAAAAAACGTGGGCATTAGAGGGTTACTAAAGCCCCAGTTTTATAACGTCGCGCAAAAATGTTTCTCATTTAATTGAAGCAAGGTGTTTGAAATTTGTTTTGACAATTTGTGTCATAATGATGCTTGCTTTTAATCTGTATAAATATTTATTATTTAGTTTCTTACAATTTTTGATGTTCTGACGATACTCGTAACACGCAATTAAACACCTTAACGCTATGTGATTGTGTGTGAATGCGTTTGTCGCGAAAAAAAAACGGGGCGACAGTTTGCAACTTTCCAAGGCGACAAGAAAGCGCGCATACGGTGTCTCGTCCCTCTGTGTCTGTGTGTGCGTGGTGATTTACAATTTAAACGACATCCTCCCAATTCGCTTTGGTATTCATTGGGGCGACCTCGTGAAATTGTTGCCGTTTTCCGAATTTACATAATTATTTAGGGAGTGTTTTCACTTCGATGCACAACAAAAACGAAAGGCTGCGTGCGTGTACGACTATTATTGATTCATGCCGAATTACAAATATATCAATGATGATTTAGGATACTGTCTGTATTTATTTTAATTGTTAACAAATATGTAATTATTAGCCACTTAGAAATTGTTAGAAATACAGTTGCTTCTACTACACTGCTCCAACAAATTCATACAGCACAAATTAATATGAAAAAATCTCGATTATTTTAAATAATATTTCAAGCACTTAATTTTATTTTGAAAGATCATTTTTATATTTTTATAATTCTCACATGATTGTTATACAAATATTTATCTAATTCATTCAGCTATTATTAATATTCATTCATTCATTCCTTCATTTATTCATTTATTCATTTATTCATTTATTCATTTGTTCATTTATTCATCTGTTCATTTGTTTATCTGTTAATCTGTTCATCTGTTCATTTATTCATTTGTTCATTTATTCATTTGTTTATCTGTTCACTTGTTCATCTGTTCATTTATTTATTTGTTCATTTGTTCATCTGTTCATTTGTTCATTTATTCATTTGTTCATCTGTTCATTTGTTCATTTGTTCATTTATTCATTTGTTCATTTGTTCATTTATTCATCTGTTCATTTATTCATTTATTCATTTATTCATTTATTCATTTATTCATTTATTCATTTATTCATTTATTCATTTATTCATTTATTCATTTATTCATTTATTCATTTATTCATTTATTCATTTGTTTATTTGTTTATTTGTTTATTTGTTTATTTGTTTATTTGTTTATTTGTTTATTTGTTTATTTGTTTATTTGTTTATTTGTTTATTTGTTTATTTGTTTATTTGTTTATTTGTTTATTTGTTTATTTGTTTATTTGTTTATTTGTTTATTTGTTTATTTGTTTATTTGTTTATTTGTTTATTTGTTTATTTGTTTATTTGTTTATTTGTTTATTTGTTTATTTGTTTATTTGTTTATTTGTTTATTTGTTTATTTGTTTATTTGTTTATTTGTTTATTTGTTTATTTGTTTATTTGTTTATTTGTTTATTTATTCATTTATTCATTTGTTCATTTGTTTATTCATTTATTCATTTGTTCATTTGTTCATTTGTTCATTTGTTCATTTGTTCATTTATTCATTTGTTCATGTGTTCATTTGTTTATTTATTCATTCATTCATTTATTCATTTATTCATCTGTTCATTTGTTCATTTGTTCATTTGTTCATTTGTTCATTTGTTCATTTGTTCATTCATTCATTTATTCATTTATTTATCATATTATTTATTTACCATCAGGACAAGCCTAAAAAGGGAAATTTCTCATTAATGATACAAATAAGAACTACGACAAGCAGATAGTTTTTGAGACAATTTTTGAAGTTACTGAGCTTATTTGTAAAAATTTCGATATCGTATTGTATATGACGATACACGCAAAACATGTTGTTACAGGTGAATTAGCGAAATGAGTGGTACGTAAACAATCCTGACAAAACGTTAGCGGATTCTAGAAATCCCTAAGAATTTTCGTAGTAAATTGTATAACAAGCTACCGGAAGAGATACAGAAATGCAGTGAAAATTCAGGGTTTAAGAAATGCCTAAAGAAATTTCTCCTGCTAAATTCTTTCTACTCGGTTAAAGAATAGTTAAATCAAAAAAGGTACAACTAATCCCCTAGGAGAAAAGTTAAGCGGTACCGCATCAATTAACAATGTAGATTGCTAAGAGGTCGGTTCACACTTATATCTAAATCATATTCAATACTTCCTAGTTTCTAGTTAATTATATGTATATTGATTTGACGTTATTTCTTTTTGTATAGCATTAGTTATGTGGTGATGTACTTATGAAATTAATTTAGATTTGATTTGATTTATTTATATATTAAACATTAGTTAAATGTCTGTAGGCAGATCGCAAATTGCATCATTGGTGTTAAAAATTATAATTCTTAATTGAATATTTTATAACTATTCTCGATATAAAACAAAACTTCTATCTTTATAGGGCTATCAGAGGAGTTTAATCGCCCGGTATTTACCTTAACTTCACAGAAAACCTCTGAAAAACTGTGAAAGGTGATTCGCGAAAATTCGCCCTGATGGGGCTCGAACTCAGGCTTCCCAATGCTGAGTACGAGACGGACGACGTCATTGAGCTGGGTTATTCTCGATATTTGTATCACTTTACCAAAATTATTTGAAACCCTACAAAAATGGTACTTTTGCCAATGGATACAGAGCGCCAGGCCAATAGGACCATCAAAAAATATTTCTAAAATATAAGGCCGTTTTGGCACAAAACGTGAAAAACTTTAACTGTCTAATTTGAAGACCTAAAAGAATGGTATATGAGTATATAAATTGATACAAAATCTTTTTATTTATTTATTTATTTAATTGTAAGTTACGTGTAAACGGTTTTATTCTTTTTAATAGTTTTTTAGAGGTGCCCTCTCTCTAAAAAAACTATTAAAAAGAATAAACGTAACTTACGATAAAATAAATAAATAAAATGTTTTTGTATTTATTATTTACATTTTTAAGCGTGAAACCAGCGTACTCTCGTTCATTATTCGGAGCACAGAGCGTCCATTTAATTATACAACAAAACAGTTCCGCGATTGAATCAGCGCCGCATTTAGAATTTTAAAACGAGCAACATTCCGTCCGCCACCCCCGTCGACATGTAAATGTATCCATAAGCCCGGCGACGATACCGCCCCCGGCGCACCCCTAGGCTTCCGCGAGAGCGTATAAATTAATGCGAGCCAGTTTAATCACGCCACGCGAACATTTCATTTGGCTGCGACGCTCATCAGCAGCACTCAATGGTACGGACAAATATATTTAAAATTTAATGGAGAACAATACACAGAGTGACCCAAACATATTATTACTCATATATTTTGATATTGACAAAACTATTTCGTTTAGTGCCAGAGATTTGTTTAAAGCCCGTATGACATTATCTAGTCTCCTATATCGTTTTATATATATATATATATATATATATATATATATATATATATATAAGAATTGACACATAAAACTGTATAACTAGTTCTAAATGGAAAATTAATATGTGTATTACGGTGTTGTTATTGTTACATGAATTTATTATTATTCCGCCGCTATATCATTTTCTACATGTGTGTATGACACTATGTAGTTTGTGTCTGCATCGAAAACGATATAAGAAACTAGATAATGTCATACAGGCTTTAGACAAACAAATCAACTCATTGTTTGATAGAAAAAACATACTATATCCCTCAATGCCAATAGCCTAAAATGGAACTACTTCCAGGATTCTTAAAGTGAAGAAAAGTCACCACAGGCAAACATCTGTATAATGAAAAAAAGAAACGTAAACCAAAATTCCACGATCTTTATATGAATTGTATTAATACTATATCCTTTTTCACTCTGTATCTTTCACCAGGCATGGCATTTCGTCGACTACACGTCATTAAAGCTGAATATTTCATGACCACAGCGCAAATATTTTAGTTTCAGTCTCTCGATTAATTCAATCTCGCTAGCCTGGTAGAGCAAATATGTAACTTGTCTATGTGTGTATGTGAGTGTATGTGTATGTGTATGTGTATGTATGTATGTATGTGTATGTATGTATGTATGTGTATGTATGTATGTGTATGTATGTATGTGTATGTATGTATGTGTATGTGTGTGTTATGTGTGGTGAACTCACTTGATGTAATAAGGTCGGCCAGGATCGTCCACCGCCCTCTCCCAGCCGTATGGCAGTGCATCCTCCCCGGACTTCCACGCCTCTGCTGGCGGCAGCCACCCTGCAGTACGAGTCACATGACTGAAAACAAAATATATAATAATAATAATAATAATAATAATAAAACTAAAAAAAAAAAGAACACTAGGGTAGGTGAATGTTTCCAGCATCATGCTGAGAAGTGTCTCAAAATTCAATAATAATAATAAATTTTATTTCTCATAAATTGTAGCACAATAATAAAATACATATAATACGGATACAATAAAGGAAACAGGTCAATATAAAAATATAAATACCACTACAAGCCCAACATGAACGAATAGTACTCTTCCTTGTCGTACGGCTCGACAGTTTATTATATATTTATTATAAAATATTATAATTATTATAAAATTTATTATACATATAAAAAATATATAATTCAGTAGTCGGTACTATTTTTCGTTCGAATACAATTAACGACACTTTAGAAAATTTGGAAACAAACACGTACAGAGAAGTCCTATGTCAATATGTTGAACACTTTTGAATTATATTTAACACTATAGTTGTCTTGTCCGCTTCTTTTCATAAACTCTATTAAAGAATCCTGATGAAACCAACATAATATTGATGAAATATAGATTTCAAAAAGGAGCTTCTTAGTAATATTTCACGAGTAGAGTTTCAGAATTAGCAGCAAAGTCCTCTGCTGCTAATACCAACCAAACTATGCCCATTCACTATCTCAAATGACTTGAACTCTACACTACATTATTCCCTACATATATTTTTTAAATAAAGTCTAAATTAATAAATGAATTTGATTGAATTATAGAAAGTTATGAATAATAGTGTAGTGCAGAGTTCAAGCCATTTGAAATAGTGAATGGTCATAGTATGGTTGGTGGGGGCCACCCGCCCACCCCACCTTAGCTCGCATAGATTTTTCAATGGATACAGGCGTTTTATATTGTTTAAACCATTCCAAGAAGAGTGTTATCCTATGACAAAACTATGCGAACAAAGGTGGGGTGGGCGGGCGGCCCCTACCAACCAAACTATACCCGTCCACTATTTCAAATGGCTTGAATTATACACTACATTGTTTCTCAGATATTTTTACCAAATAGGCGTAAATTAACAAATGAAATTTATGGATTAATTAAAAGTAACGAATAACAATGTAGTGTATAGTTCAAGGCCATTTGAAATAGTGGACGGGTATAGTTTGGTTGGTAGGGGCCACCCGCCCACCCCACCTTTGTTCGTATAGTTTTTTCATAGGATAACACTGTTCTTGAAATTGTTTAAACAATATAAAACATCTGTATCTAATGAAAAAACTATGCGAGCAAAGGTGGGGTGGGCGGGTGGCCCCCACCAACCAAACTATACTCGTCCACTATTCCAAACGACTTGAACTCATTTGAAATAGTGAATGGTCATAGTTTGGTTAGTGGGGGCCACCCGCCCAACCCACCTTCGATCGCATAGTTTGTTTAATGGATACAGACGTTTTATATTGTTTAAACCATTTCAAGAAGAGTGTTATTCTAAGGAAAAAACTATGCGAGCATAGGTGGGGTGGGCGGGGGGCCCCATCAACCAAACTATGCCCATTCACTATTTCAAATGACTTGAACTCTGCACTACATTATTAACCATAACTTTCTATAATTCAATCAAATTCATTTATTATTTTAGATTTAATTTTAAAAATATATAGGTATTAATCTAGTGTAGAGTTCAAATCATTTCAGATAGTGGACGGGTGTAGTTTAGTTGGTAGCATACTTTTTACATGGAATAACACTATTCTTGAAATGGTTTAAACAATATAAAACGTATAAACGTGTATCCATTGAAAAAAACTATGCAAGCGAAGGTGGGAAGGGTGGGCGGCTCCTACCAATCAAACTATATCCGATCACTATTTTAAACGACTTGAAGTTTGTATTACATTGTTTCTCACTTTTTTTTACGAATTAGAAGTAAATTAATAAGTGAAATTAATTGAATCATAGAAAGTAATTGATAACAGTGTAATGCAGACTTCAAGTCGTTTGAAATAGTGGACGGTCATCGTTTGGTTGGTAGGGGTCACCTACCCTCCCCACCTTCGCACTTATAATTTTTTCAATGGATACAGATGTTTTGTATTATATAAATAATTCCAGGAAGAATATTATCCTATGGAAAATACAATGCGAATCAAGGTGGGGTGGGCAAATGGCTCTCACCAACCAAACTATGCTCATTCACTATTTCAAATGGCTTGAACTCTACACTACACTATTACCCTTAGCTTTCTATGATTCAATTAATTTTATTTATTAATTGAGACTTCATTTAAAAAATATATAGGGAATAATGTAGTGTATATGTATATTTATTGAAGTTTATAACTAAACAACGTCAAAATTTTACACGAATACTTGATTAAATTTACTTAAGGTCATTTTAGACAAGACAATTTCTTAACTCAAAACTTGTTCAAGAAATGTATTTATATTTTTTCATTCAATCTATATTCTATATTCAATCCAATTCAATATTTTAAATAATTTGCTGTATGAAACGATACAATTAAGATTGTCTCGCATCTTGACTAACTTTTGAGTCAAGAAATTGTCTTGTCTAAAACGATCTTTAGAAAAGTATGGTAATTATACATTTAATTTAATATATCTGTAAATTAGAGTTCTATATCATATGTTTTGTGTTTTTAATTAGTTTTGGAAAAAGCACCAACTTTTATGAGGAATAAAATGTTTTGAGAAGTCACGAATAAAAAACCTTTCCATTTGTTGTATACTTACGCGAACACGTCGTATATATTTTTTACAATACTATTTTGTACTGTTAATCGTGAATAAATTCCATTTTATTTCTGTTATAATCAGAATGTGTATGTTGAAGACAAATTCTATGATATCGTGTGGAAACCCATCCGGGAAACGAGGTTTCCCCACTGTTGTCCACCATCGAGTTTTCTCTCTATTTATATAATATATTGATATCGTGCTCAAACCGGGTTCAGGGAGCAGAACACTGAATGGACAGTGGGGCGGCTGTTGGGCGGCGGCGGTCACGGGCCGTCGATTCGGGGGGGATGCTAGCGCGCAATGAATCTGTCGATGCGTTAACGAGAGCCCATCACTTTCAACGTTGCCCAACCTCCCGATAGGTTTCCGCCGATTAAATCGAAACGCGCCGACGAGTTTCAGAGCAGACTGATGGATTTAATCAAGAAATGAAAGAAATTTATATAAGAATTGTTACTGAATGAAGTAATGATTCTTATAAAAATTATTTATTTATTATATTAATATAGAAAATCTATACAATGGTATAGATTTTCTATATTAATACTTTCTAGAATATATTCATTAAAAATAATGAAAATTTATTATATGTAACTAATAATACTATTAAGTATTTATAATAGTATTATTAGTTACATATAAAAAAATTTCATTAGGGTAGTTGAAATATGAAATACTGCAACTACATTTAATTTATATCATCAATCTATACAACCCCACTTCTAATCTACATCCTCTCCTATTGATCATATTTTCCTTTCTTCGGGTACAATATTATTTTAATAGTGACGGGGGCGCAATGTACGTACCTTAGAGGCCACGGCTAGAGCCATGGTTTCCAAGGAAGCGGTGTCGACAAAAATACCGCTCTCTGGATTGCCAGATTTATTTAAATATACGTAAAAGAAATGTGTGACGTCAAAATGACGTTAAATACGGCCGATTTAACATCATTTTGACGTCAGACATTTCTTTTACGTATATTTAAATAAATCTGGTAATCCAGAGAGCGGTATACTTCAAAGTATTGAGAAAATGTCATGAACTACACTAGAATCTGATGAGTTATTCAAATTACATGTACTTATAACGTATCTTGTACTGTGTAAATTACGTCAAAAACGGCTGTATTTATCAATACCGCTTGCTAGGAAACCAGGACTTATACCAATATATTTTTCTAAAATATATATAAGTGTGAACCCACCTCTTGGCAATCTACATATCTAGATTTCGATTTTATTAGATCTCATCACTGTAGCTTAGCTAGTGAGAATAAATTCACACAATATCTTGAGTGGTTATATACAAAAATGATACAACTAACCCCCAGGAGGAAAATTAAACGTCATTTGGCGGTACCACATCAATTATAAATGCACACCAATGTCGCCAGATGGCGTTTAACTTTCCTCCTAGGGGGTTAGTTGTATCATTTTTGTATATAACCACTCAAGATATTGTGTGAATTCATCATCACTAGCTGACTTGAACTCTAAATTATTTCCTATATATATTTTTAAATTAAATATAAATTAATAAATAAAATTAATTGAATTATAGAAAATCATGCATAATAGTGTAGTGCAGAGTTCAAGCCATTTGAGATAGTGAATGTGCATAGTTTGGTTGGTGGGGACCACCCGCCCACCCCACCTTCGCTCGCATAGTTTTTTTCAATGGATACAAGCGTTTTATATTGTTTATACCATTCCAAGAAGAGTGTTATTTAATGAAAAAAACTATGCGAGCAAAGGTGGGGTGGGCGGGTGGCCCCTACCAACCAAACTATACCCGTCCACTATTTTAAATGACTTGAACTATATATTACATTGTTTCTTAGATATTTTTACGAATCAGACGTAAACTAATAAATGAAATTTACTAACTCATATAAAATAATGGATAACAGTGTAGTGTAGAGTTCAAGTCATTTGAAACAGTGGACGGGCATAGTAAGGTTGGTATGGGCCACCCGCCCACCCCACCTTTGCTCGCATAGTTGTTTCCATTAGTTAACACTCTTCTTGAAATGGTTTAAACAATATAAAACATCTGTATCCATTGAAAAAACTATGCAAGCAAAGGTGGGGCGGGCGGGTGGCCCCCACCAACCAAACTATGCCCATTCACTATTTCAAATGACTTGAACTCTACACTACATTGTTCCCTACATTTTTTTAAATTAAAACAAAATTAATTAATGAAATTGAATCTAAAAAAAAAGTTATGGATAATAGTGTAGTGAAGAGTTCAAGTCATTTGAAATAGTGAATGGGCATAGTTTGGTTGGTGGGGGCCACCCGCCCGCCCCACCTTTGCTTGCATATTTTTTTCAATGGATACAGATGTTTTATATAGTTTAAACCATTCCAAGAAGAGTGTTAACTAATGGAAACAACTATGATAAGATATATTTTATAGATATGTATATATTAGATAAAATAAAAAATGTCAAAAATATTAAAAAAGCAGAAAAAGTTGAAAATGTTATACAAAGTTAAATAGCTGTAGTTTTTTTCCCCGGAAAGTTATTGCATTTTTTTACAATCTTAGAAAACGTGAACACTTTTCCGCAAAACAATACTTCTTCCTTATACAGCAGTGCTGTTGGTGCTGTATTCGGAAAGTAAAAAATAGGCATACAAATATGGAAGGGTAACAAAAATGATACAACTAATCCCCTAGGAGGAAAGTTAAACGCCATCTAGCGGCACCACATCAATTAGCAATGCAACCGGGTTTAGCCAACTTTGGCTAATAATAACCAGCAAGGGCTGGATAAAGAGCACAACGGCGGCTAAGAGAAAGAATTTCTCATAACTCAGACTCGGAAGAAGTGGAAACCTTCCTTCTAGGAGTAGTTTAAAAGCTAAGGACAATAAAATATTCTTTTAAAGGATTTTGAATAACAACCCTGAATCCCAATAAGATTATACCATTTTCTACAGTTAAATTATATAACCCTACATGATCCTTCAACTACACTTAATACGATAAATAAACAAAATCGTTATTTAGAAGAACATACAGGACTATTATACCTCGTATACCAGTAAATTAAACAAGAGTTGACTAATAATTTTGTGTACGTTTTGTTTTATCAATAATGCGCAACGCAGAGTTAATGCAGGGCTTAATTTCCGGCCGCAAAATAAAGGCTCACGTGCTTTTTAAAGCGTCATTAGACGCCCGCCCGCAAACTCCCTATCTGGAATTACTACGCCCCGTTGTTGTCGCGAATGGGGTTTTAGGGATAATCGTGTCACCGCAGAACCCCATCGAATTACGCTCAATTTGCGCCTCATTGAAAGTGCGACACGGGTATAACATGAGATTGAATATAGAAATTACACATACATACACAGATGTTGATTTATAATTACATGATTTGAATTTTTTTTTTAAATCCCTATAATATTAATAAATGCTTAAAACGATTTTTTTTGGAATTATGAATTATCACAAAGTAGATGCCGATTCAATCCAATGTCCTATAATATTTTAATTAAATTAATTAAATAATTAAAAAAATAATATTTTAAATCCCTAGAAAAGAAGATATATTTATTGTAACATACATACATACAAGATATACATACATGTACAAGAGACCATCGACCGTGGTCTTGCAGCTCTTTAAAAATCCCTATAATATAAAAAGACAATATTTTGAAGACTACCGACTTGTCAAATATTGGATTGTTAAGGCATCTACTTTATGATAATTCATTTTAAAGGATAAATAAAACGATTTTTTACTTTGTTTTTTATCACACTTCAGTTACACTTTGCAACTAGTTTCGGCTAAGCTCTAGCCATTTTCGAGCTCATCGGAGGAGCTCGAAAATGGCTAGAGCTTAGCCGAAACTAGTTGCAAAGTGTAAATGAAGTGTGATAAAAAACAAAGTAAAAAGCCGACTTGTCTGTTATCACATTTCTGCTGTCAATCCGAACGTGAGGGTCAGGGGTTCAAATCTCATCGAGGGTGGTATTATTATGTCTTTTTTATTTATATTTTTTATGTTTGTCGAGTCATATATTAAAAGTTAATTAAAAACCACGCATTACTGTTCAAGTGATCAAAATCGTGTAATTTGTATCTAATCAGCTGATCAAACAATAACAAATATCAGCTATTTACCCACTAGTTCGATAAAAACCGTTAATGATATTTGAATCACGAATATAATACATAAGTTGCAAATCTATTTACTTACAATAACTTGATACTAGTAAAATAAAAATAAGACAAAAATAAATATTTGAGAATGTTACTAATTGAAATAATCCATTACTATTTGTTCTTCTTATAACTGTTAATTGTTCAAGAGTTGTTTCCACAGTAATAACACTCATTACCCGGAAAACTGACTTGTTGTGCACGCAATTAGTTTGCACATTTAATTGGGCCCACACCGAGGGGGTGGTGATACAAAGTGCATATTTAGGTATTACAGGGGGGTTGGTTGTAATGCAGATCGTTTAAGTCGAGCTTAGTGCAATAGTTCCCCCCGGTCGGTCGAGTGGCAGTTGGGCCAGACTACTACAGCGGGGCGGAATCAATAAGCTCTCGTCGTCGTCGGAGGCTGCCGCCGTCGCTACCACCACCGCCGACGACGACGACAACGACGGCGGCTGCTGCTTGCGTTATTTTTCACAAATTTATTACACCACTCCAGACGATACACTATGTGTAAGCCGTGCGATAAATTGATTTTGTTAGGAACGTGAGCAACGCGCAAGAAGTTGAGATTAATACGAGTTTGTATTTTAATTAAAATACTAGGGAGTTTCGTCAATATTTGTGTTTTATGTTGATTGTGATTGAAAAAGTCTAAATTAGTTTGTGTCGCGTATGTATATACAGGGCTGTTATTATTTCCTTTTTTTTTAAATGTCTTTTCTTCTTTTATTTACTGCCTGTATATTGTTTTATGATAATTACAGATGTTGGCTTTGAAAAAAATAACAAGTGCAACCTTGAATAGCGACATCATTCAGGAATACCTGAATGCATGTAAGATAATATCTACCTTTTGTATATCAATAAGAAAAATAAAAATAATTAGTATATTTTATCTCGGGAAAATAAGACATCTTGTTGAAGAGCGGAGATTAAAATTAAAATTATTCTATATAGAATATTATAGAAAGATTTTATACTTATATATATATATATATATATTATATATATATATATATATATATATATATATATATATATATATATATATAAGTATATATAAGTTTATGGGATGTGATGATGGTGAATACGAGCATAAGATGACAATATCAAAACAATGCAAAAAATCAAAATGAAATTGTATCTTCAATACAGATTTACTTTACATTGCCCTTTATTCAGTCATTTCGGTGGATTAAATCCGGAAATAGTTTTCCTTGAAAGTTATACAAACACATACACACACACACACAGGTCCAGTTGGGAGAACGAACTTCCGAAAGAGTAACTGGAAGTTGGCGGGGCGTATCTGCAAATAAATCCTACCCTATCCGACCACCAAAACACATTGCCTTCTGGCATACTGATTCAGTTTAACGTACACCCTTTTTAGGTGTAACAATTCAATGAAAATAGACGTCTTATTTGTTTTCGCAAAAATAAACTCTTTTATTTTGTATACTGGTTATATTGAATCGATTTTACAGTTACTAAATAATATTATTTGGATATCGTTAGCCAGTTGTAACAAATTGTAACTACTAATATTGTAATTTGTAACAAATAAAGTAACTACTAATATTATAAATTCATATATGGCGGAAGCAATCATTTGTTTTGCAAAGCCAACTATTTTAATTATTAATAATGAAATAACATCAATGGAAATCGCTAAACTCATTATTGTGTCAAAAAAATTACTATATATTCTAATTATAAAAGAAATAATAATAAATTTTTAATACCTACCAACCAAACTACGCCTATTCACTATCTCAAATGGTTTGAACTCTACACTACATTATTCCCTATATATTTTAAAAATTAAGTCTAAAATAATAAATGAAATTGATTGAATTATAGAAAGTTAAGGGTAATAGTGTACTGCAGAGTTCAAGTCATTTGAGATAGTGGACGGGCGTAGTTTGGTTGGTAGGGACCACCCTCCCACCCCACCTTCGTTCGCATAGTTTTTTTAATGGATACAGACGTTTTATATTGTTTAAACCATTCCAAAAAGAGTGTTATCCTATGGAAAAACTATGCGAACAAAGGTGGGGTGGGCGGGTGGCCCCCACCAACCATACTATGCCCATTCACTATTTCAAATGACTTGAACTCTACACTACATTATTCCCTATATATTTTTTAATTAAGTCTAAAATAATAAATGAAACTGATTGAATTATAGAAAGTTATGGATAATAGTGTAGTGCAGAGTTCAAGCTATTT
Organism: Lordithon lunulatus; assembly: GCA_963942505.1. NCBI lineage: Eukaryota > Metazoa > Arthropoda > Insecta > Coleoptera > Staphylinidae > Lordithon > Lordithon lunulatus. The sequence continues at coordinate 209,302 of OZ012672.1, forward strand.
GAAATAGTGAATGGGCATAGTTTGGTTGATGGGGGCCACCCGCCCACCCCACCTTTGCTCGCATAGTTTTTCCATAGGATAACACTCTGTTTGGAATGGTTTAAACAATATAGAACGTCTGTATCCATTAAAAAAACTATGCGAACGAAGGTGGGGTGGGTGGGTGGTCCCTACCAACCAAACTACGCCCGTCCACTATCTCAAATGACTTGAACTCTGCAGTACACTATTACCCTTAACTTTCTATAATTCAATCAATTTCATTTATTATTTTAGACTTAATTTAAAAAATATATAGAGAATAATGTAGTGTAGAGTTCAAGTTATTTGAGATAGTGAATGGGCGTAGTTTGGTTGGTAGGTATTATAAACTTATTATTTCTTTTATAATTAGAATATACAGTAATTTTTTTCACACAATAATGAGTTTAGCGATTCCCATTGATGTTATTTCATTATTAATAATTAAAATAGGTATCAGAGCTACCCCCATGCTATTTATACGGGGCCCAGCTGTGCTCAGATCGACATATATCGACTCAAGAACATCGCCTGTTTTTTTCATGGGATTACACATTTTTCGAGTAGTTTAACCATTGTAACATTTCTATTCATTGACAAAAAACATTTATTCAATGGATGGAAGTGTTACATGTTCCATTATTAGAAAATAATATAAAATAACCACAAATACAAATATTGAAATTTTTATATTATATCATTTTCTTCTCATTGTTATTTACAGGTATTTGTATAATATTCACCAGCAAGGTTATTTTAATGTGTATGGATGCAACAATTTTAAACCACTAGACTAGTAATATAAATAAAATATGTCGATTAAAACAATTTAATCGATATAATTTATATTACTAGTCTAGTAGTTTGAAATTGTTGCACTATACGCATTAAAATAACCTTGCTGGTAAATATTACACAAATCTAGTTCTATTCTATAAACGAAAACATAGTTTTTCTTATAATAAAGTAATATGTTATCACACCTTAAAATCAATATAGACGGATTAACCTTCTTCTCCCCCCCCATTTAAAGAACACCCGCGTTGAATGAAGGTATCGAGCAAACACAATTCACAAGCGCTCCCCTTTAACTCTCTCATTTCGGCGACTGAATAGATCTAGTCCTCAATTTCGCGAAGAAATATTTTGTTGGAAACTCGATACATGGCGCTCGGGCGGCTTCTTAAAAGATTGCAAGCACGTTTAACACAATAATTCAGTTTGGGAAACTAAACTTATAACTTTCAGTATTAAATTTGTTAAGTAAACTGACGACTTGGGGAATTTGTTACGAAAGTATCTAACGAAAAATAGAACAATAATATTAGTGGAGCTGCTACTAAACATTATGAATGAATTATATATAGATAGATTGATGTATTTATTTGCTGAGATTAATTATAAAATAGTATATATTTATAAATTAAAATTAATATGGGACACATCAATGATAATTACATATAAAGCACCTTACACGATTAATAATACTGTCAATATTTTAGAATAATGACAGTATAACATGTTTACAATGTTAATTATTATAAAATATTCTCAGTATTATTTATCATGTAAGGTATATTAATGATGGAATGAAGAGACTACTGATGTTTATCCGGATAAATGATAACTTGATAAATATAAAAGGAGGATTGAAGCAAATATTGACAGTACTAGGACTGACAGTATTATTGACCGTGTAAAAAATTGTTTTATTTATCATTTAAAATAAATTATCACAAAGTAGACGTCTTAATAATCCAATACATAATGATTCATTTAATGACTGAAATTAATGATTTGTTCGGAATGGTCTGTCACCGATGTTATCTGAAGGTGAACACAAGCATCTGTCGCCCGCCACTAATTTCCAATCTCAAAGCCATAGTAAGCTAGTAACACTGTCTGGAGATTGTCGGGGCGGGTGCGGAATCTTGGAAATTATCGACGCTCCGACAACTATTGCCGCCACAATCCAGCCCCCCCAACTCCCATACGACAGGCAGCCCAAATTTACATGCGACACAAACAAATCAGACACAGATTGGAATAACCATTACCACCGTCAGCTGCATGCACGCTTCAAATGTGAATTAAATTATGTTTGATTTGATGGATTCACTTATTAATAATTATAAATAATATTGTATATATTGAAAGTCATTAGTTTATAAGTCATTTGTTGAATTTATAGATAAAACAAGGAAGGGCATTCTTCAAGTCTTAGGGACCAACCGCCCGCTCCACCCTCAGTCGCATAGTTTAATTATTATGAAAACAAGTAGTATCATTGTAGTTTTCAATTGTTAATCCAATTTTATCCTTAAATGAAAACTATGAGTTCAAGCCATTTGAAATAGTGGATGGGTGTAGTTTGGTTGGTGGGGAACGTCCGCCCACCCCACCTTCGACCGCATAGTTTTTTCAATGGATACAGACATTTTCTATGGTTTAAACCATTCCAAGAAGAGTGTTAGCTAATGGAAAAAACTATGCGAGCAAAGGTGGGGTGGGCAGGTGTCCCCGACCAACCAAACCTAGCCCATTCACTATTCAAACGACTTGAACTCTGCACTACACTGTTTCTTACAAATGTTTACGAATTAGCAGTTAATTAATAAATTAAATTAATTGAATCATAGAAAGTAATTGATAGCAGTGTAATGTAGAGTTCAAGTCATAGGGAATAATGTAATGTAGAGTTCAAGCCATTTGAAATAGTGGACGAGTGTAGTTAGGTTGGTAGGGGCCACCCGCCCACCCCACCTTCGCTCGCATAGTTTTTTCAATGGATACACACGTTTTATATGGTTTAAACCATTCCAAGAAGAGTGTTAGCTAATGAAAAAAACTATGCGAGCAAAGGTGGGGTGGGCTGGTGGCCCCCATCAATCAAACTATGCCCATTCACTATTTCAAATGGCTTGAACTCTGCACTACACTATTATCCATAACTTTCTATAATTCAATCAACTTCATTTATTAATTTATACTTAATTTTAATAATATATAGATAATCATGTAGTGCAGAGTTCAAGCCATTTGAAATAGTGAATGGGCATAGTTTGGTTGGTAGGGGCCACCCGCCCACCCCACCTTTGCTTGCATAGTTTTTTTCATTAGCTAACACTCTTCTTGGAATGGTTTAAACCATATAAAACGTGTGTATCCATTGAAAAAACTATGCGAGCGAAGGTGGGGTGGGCGGGTGGCCCCTACCAACCTAACTACACTCGTCCACTATTTCAAATGGCTTGAACTCTACACTACATTATTCCCTATGACTTGAACTCTACATTACACTGCTATCAATTACTTTCTATGATTCAATTAATTTCACTTATTAATTAACTTCTAATTCATAAACATTTGTAAGAAACAGTGTAGTGCAGTAGAGTTCAAGTCGTTTGAAATAGTGAATGGGTATAGTTTGATTGGTGGGGAACACCCACCCACCCCACCTTTGTTTGAATAGTTTATTTCATGGGATTACACATTTTTCTAGTAGTTTAACCATTGTAACATTTCTATCCAATGAAAAATAAAACAGTTTTGAATGGATAGAGATGATATGTATATAATCCTTCCCATGCTAGTTGTTTGATGCCAGTATTCATCAACATCCCATAATCTTAATAGGTCCTATAAGCTATTGAATGTGTTAATTGAAAATGTCATTAAGACAGAAATGGTCAAAATGCCAAAACAAATTCTATAACAAATGCCAAAACAAATGTCAACACCTTAAATAGCGCTTGTGATTGAAACTTTTATGCCACCTTTGTTTAATTATTCAGTGTTTCCAATAGAGCGAATCTAAAGTAACTACATTCCCTAGATAGTGTATTTATTGTTACTATAACAACGAATATGTATGGGTTCAATAGTTATTGGTAGTGAGGAAAGTGACACATGGTGGCACCTTAGCAATGAATGTGAGGGTGTAAAAGTCGAGTGGATTGGAGATTGCAAAAAAGCTGAATGAATAGTTAAGCGAGGATGAGGAAGGCGTGAAATTCTGCAGGAGGCTGACGTAGGAGAGGAAAGTGGCGAGAGCAGAGGGTTATGTATAATGGTTAGGAGAGGATGGGAAATGCGTGAAAATCTGCACGTGCGTAAGGAAAGTGGCGAGGGCAGAGAGAGTGTAGGGTTATTTATGCTATTAATATGTTTTTTTGCTGATTGTTACTTATATTTTTTATGTATTTTTTTGTTGTTGTTCTTAATGAGCATTGTATATTGGAGGGTTTTTGTATTTTCTTGAGTTGTCATGCCAAATAAAGGCTATTGATAGATTTATAGAACGTTAGTGAATACAGGGGTGAGAATATAAAAACAAATATAATGTATTATTATATGGCACCAAAATGCTACAATTTTTTACGAACAGGAATTAAAAACATAAAGAATAATAAATCATTTAAAATACAATGCAGAAAATTTATTAATGAAAATTTATTCATGTATGAAAAATTAATAGGAAATCGATAAATATTTCACAGTACTTTACACAGGCGAAATGCAATTTTTTTTTTTGAAAAAAATATTGTAAAGCCATGGTTTCCTAGGAAAGCGGCCGCTTAAAAACGGCCGCTTAAAAACGACCGCTTTTGACGTCATTTTTACGTCACAAAAATAATTCTACGTGTATATAAACGAATATAGTTTCCTATAAAGTGTAATACCTCAACGTACTGCTAAAACGCAATGAATTACGATGAAAAATTGTGATTTCTTCTATTACATATACTTAAAACGACCTTTTTGATTTGTGAATGACGTCAAAAGCGGCCGCTTTAAAGCGACCGTTCTCCTAGGAAACCAGGGCTTTAGTATAGAAATTAAGATATAGTTAATTTATAATTATGTATGCACATACAAGTGCCTAGGTACTTAGGTGCATAAACAGGGCTAATATTAATTACTGTAAATTCAAATTATTAAATGTAATAATGTAAATGTAATTGTTGTGTTGTTATGTTAAATCTTATCGGAGAAAAACAAAACGATTCGTTGTGATTTTAATGTTTATTGTTGTGATATGATGCTGATGGTGGTTGATGGTAAAGAGAGCGAAATGACCACGCAGTGGTCATCAAGTAAGCTTTGGGGCGCTGTTATCGCTTGGCACTGTCTAAGCCCTGGCTCTTTTGAAATACAAAATTTGATTATGAAAAGAGAATCATGATGAGAAATAAGTTAAGAATTACTGATTATAACATCAATTTAGCTATCTAGAAATATAGTCTCATGCAAAGAAGTTTAGGGGGTGGTGTTACCAACGTTTAAAAACAAAAATAAGCAAATTAATAAAATTACAAAATTAAATATATAACAAATGATTAACAAAACAAAAGGTTTTAAATTATAAAATATACAAATTATACATTGTACGAAACGTGCTGTAACAGTAATAATGTAAATGTAATAATGTAAATGTAATAATGTAACTGTAATAATGTAAATGTAATAATGTAAATATAATAAATATAAATAAATAAATTAAAAAAATATATATCTTGTAAATTGTAATTAATAATAAAAAAAACTCGAGATATATTTGCTCTATAAAACGGAACCTTAACTATGTATCATTTTATGTCATTATGTCTCACCCTATAACCTAATTACAGCTATAATATTGTTTGTATATATTTGGTAGTTAATTTATTTACTTATTCTATAAACTCTAAATTACGCTCGTCGTTTATGTCAACCCTCGTTAATTAATCATCGCAAAATTCATCCGGAAAGCACGCCCGACCCTCTCCCGCGGGTTACTAAATTCAGCGCTCTGCTGCATGCACTCCAGCACATTTATGCGGTATATTAATCACCAGGCACTGTGAATGATATTATTTTAAGAATGTACATTACACTAAATGTTAAAATAATTAATAAAATAGTACGGCAGGCCGATAGCTAGTTACAAATATAAATATGTTTAAATTAACTCAAGTAGCTTAGTAGGTAGAGGTATCGTCCCATCTCGTACTAAAAGTCTACATTATTTCCTATATATTTTTAAAATTAAGTCTAAATTAATAAATGAAATTGATTAAATTATAGAGAGTTATGGATAATAGTGTAGTGCAGAGTTCAAGCTATTTGAAATAATGAATGGGCATAGTTTGGTTGGTGGAGGACGCCCACCCACCCCACCTTCGTTCGCATAGTTTTTTCCATACGATAACACTCTTCTTGGAATGGTTTAAACAATATAAAACACCTGTATCCATTCAAAAAGCTATGCGAACGAAGGTGGGGTGGGCGGGTGGCCCCCACCAACCAAACTATACCCGTCCACTATTTAAAATGACTTGAACTCTACACTACATTATTCCCTATATATTTTTAAAATTCAGTCTAAATTAATAAATGAAATTGATTAAATTATAGAGAGTTATGGATAATAGTGTAGTGCAGAGTTCAAGTCATTTGAGATAGTGAATGGGCATAGCTTGGTTGGTGGGGGCCACCCACCCACCCCACCTTTGCTCGCATTATTTTTTCCATAGGATAGCACTCTTCTTCGACTGGTTTAAACAATATAAAACGCCTGTATCCATTGAAAAAAACTATGCCAACGTAGGTGGGGTGGGTGGGCGGCCCCCACCAACCAAACTATACCCATTCACTATCTCAAATGACTTGAACTCTCCACTACATTATTCCCTGTATATTTTAAAAATTAAATCTACTATAATAAATGAAATTGATTGAATTATAGAGAGTTATGGTTAATAGTGTAGTGCAGAGTTCAAGCCATTTGAAATAGTGAATGGGCATAGTTTGGTTGGTAGGGGACGCCCGCCCACCCCACCTTTGCTCGCATAGTTTTTTCCATAGGATAACACTCTTCTTGGAATGGTTTAAACAATATACAACGCTTGTATCCATTGAAAAGGCTATGCGAACGAAGGTGGGGTGGGTGGGCGGCCCCCACCAACCAAACTATGCCCATTCACTATTTCAAATGCAAATGCATAGTTTTTTCATTGGATACAGACGTTTTATATTGTTTAAACAATTCTAGAAAGAGTGTTATTGTATGGAAAGTACCATACGAATCAAGGTGGAGTGGGCTGGTATCTCCCTACCAACCAAACTACACCCGTCCACTATTTCAAATGACTTGAAGTCTGCATTACATTAATATCCATAATTCCTTGAGTTAATCTAACACTTCTATAAAATATATCTTATATATATATATATATATATATATATATATATATATATATATATTAACTTTTCGAATTACATGAGCTATTTAATTTTGTATAACATTTTTGACATTTTCAACTTTTTCTGATTTTTTTAACTTGTTGAGATTTTTTATTTCGACTATTTTAGGTATGAAATGTAACGAAAATGAATTTTTTGGTTGCTAAATATATATATATATATATATATATATATATATATATATATATAAAATATAGTAAGGGTAGTTTTTCGTCGAAAACTAGTTAGGAGGAAAAGCTGTTGGAATTACGGCGTAAATGCTAAAGAAACTTCTTCTTTTAATATCGATATTTCACTTTAGGTTCAGAACTTCAGGATTTTACTACAACTAAGCCAGATGTTAGAAGAGAAATATTGAACAGTAAGTATCTAAAATAGTATATAATGTAAAAATATATAAAAGTTAAGAGTTAAATGTTAAAATCTTCCAACTTGAATGTATATAAAATAGTCAATTTTTCCTCAATGATATGTTATACAATATGCAAACAATTACTTTCTATGTTTACACCGCAGTGTTCATATAAACTGGATTGTATTTTAATGCGAATATAATCGGTATCATTTTTCAACTTTATCCATTACTACAATCATACCCGTACATCATGGGAAAATAAAGTAAACGCATTGCTATTGCCTGGGAGGGGAAAGCACCGCGAAAGCAGCCGATAAGCGGCGAATTATGAGCTTCAAATATTCCATTTATTTTCCGATAAAGCGTAAGAAATATTTACGTTACCCACAGTGCCCACAGTGCGTGGTGCTTATATTTATCGTGCAAATAATTCAGGTGGGCATAATTCTACATGAGCCAACTACTTAAGAAGAAACAAATAATGGGAACGTGCGTGACGTGAACCTTATACAAATTCCTTTTCTAATTTATTGATTTATCGCCCATATACTTATAGAATCTAATCTATTTATAGAAACGATAACAAAAAGTAGCTATGAAGGCAGTTTAAAAAAAAATGTTTTTGATGACTTCTTATTTATATCTCTTTTTGGTCTGTGAACGTAAATATACCACACGACTTTACTAATAAAAATATACAAAATTAAAAACAATCTAATAAAATTAAATACTATACTAATACAAACAATAGTATAGTAGTTATTTTCATTAGTTGTTTTTAATTTTATATATATATATATATATATATATATATATATATATATATATATATATATATATATAGATATATTTATATATATATATATATATATATATATTTATATATATATATATATATATATATATATATTATATATATATATATATATATATATATATATATATATATATATATATATATTATTTTGATAAAATAAGCAACGTTATTTAATTCATAACATTTAGTGATGAGTTCTTGCCTAGGACTCCCAAAAAAGCTAGTTACGGCTAGTTAAAGCAATCAACATTTCATAAACTACCGAAAATATCTCACTCATCATCGGATTTACATATTAAAATTGAATTGAACCAACATATAAAATATGCGCGTTATAAAAACTAAAAATCAATATATTCCTCCCATTACAATTCAAGCTTTTTATTGACTTTATCACTCCAACTCTACCCTCATTATATCCGTAAAGTGGTGGAATAATTTTCGCAATTGCTCCCTCGCCAACAATGCGTCAATTTAAGTCGCCGGCGGCGGTTCAATTGCTGGTGGCCATAACAATAAGATTTTATATTAAAAGACCGCGGGCGATTAATAAAAATCGATTGCGGCGGACATAAATAAAGGGGTTAATTGAATCGGGAGGGCGTGATTTCCGATACGCGCGTCAAGGGATGTAATTTTATGCCCCACCTGCGATTTACTTCGTGAGTTATACTGCAGTTGTTGTATTAGTTTCACCGCCATCCGGAATTTAATACATTTTGCTACGACGGCGGGTTTTATGGACGACGGAAAGTTTTGCCTTTTCCCGAGTTTGGCGCGGCGCATTCACTATTTATTTCATCAGTATAATTGGAATAATTATTAAAATCAAATTGGAGTGAGTTTCGATTGTGTGGCTATTTAATCTGACACTATCAAACTATAATGAATTGTTATTATTCTATTAATTGTAAGCCATGGGAAGGAATAAAACAATATACACAGGAAAGAAAAATACAAATATAAAAAAAACCCTACACCTTAAGTTGGAAGGCATATGATTAAATAAATTAATAATAAAATTTTAAAAAAATATTTAATTATTAAATTTTAAGTATCCGTTTCCCCAAAAATAAATAAAATTAAATGATGTGTAAAGGTCGTTTTAGACAAGACAATTTCTTGACTCAAAAGTTAGTCAAGACGTGAGACAATCTAGATTATCTCGTTTCATACAGCAAATTATTTGAAATATTGAATTGGATGGTAGATTAAAAGGACAAATTGTATGGGAGGAGGATATATGAATTCATTTCTTGCACAACTTTTGAGTTAAGAAATTGTCTTGTCTAAAATGACCTTTAGTAATATTTTGTCATATTACTTAGATAGCATTTAATTTTATTTATTTTTGGGCAAACGGATACTTAAAATTTATATACACCATTAGTGTCAGTAAAATAAATTAAATTTCCCCTCTTTATTTTTATTTTTTTTGGGGGTGTGTTCATTAGGAAAACGTGTAACTTTAAATTGGCCCCTCGGCTACGAATGTCCTCGCGATCTTTTCATATTAATTAACGCAATTACTGTACACACAGAGCAGCACATAATTTTATAAGGGGGGTATAAAGCAGCTTCAACCCACCAGAGCCCCTCCCGGGGTAGTAATGCAATAAGGTGAACATGGCGAGGCTGCGTCGCGCGCGCAATCCAATTTCGAGGCGAATTGCGAGTGCCGCAGCAGAAGACGAAGAAGAACGCGAGATGTAGTAAAGATTTTGCAGTTAAAAATGTATTCTAATCAAATTTACTGGTGGATAAATTGTATGATATTTAACAACAAAATGGTTTATTTATAGAACTATTAGGCTAGGTTATATACAAAAAATAACTCGAGTTCAATTCCAAACCGCACGACAAATAGAACAAGAGACAATAAACCCGGAGCAGCACACAGTGATAAACGAAAACAGCTTATTAGGCTACTGAACTGGGTATTCATTAGTATTAAATGATTTTTAAAACATCACTGTACATTTATTTGAATTTTCGATTTAAATATAATTAGCACATGGTCGATGTATTGACTTTCCATGCGGTCGTATGTCAGTGGAATATCGGACTCGTGTCATCAGCAGGAAACGGACGCGAGCATTGCTGCACGCTTCGTTCTGGCGCGCCGCAGTTTACAGTTTAAAGCAACGCGTGTTTAATAAAATAAAAACTACTGATTGTGTACAATAGATTCACAGTTGGATGCACTAAAAATTTAACAAAAAAAAAAACGAATAATAATCTATATTAGGTTTGATCTATAGTCGAACAATTTTAGATTCAGTCAACCAATTGTATGATATTAATGTGTGTATACTGAACGATAATTTGGAAAGTACTTGCTATTTTATTAGTGTAATTTTCTATATTTAATATGAACTTTATAAGAAAGTAGGAAAGTTTAAAGTTCACGCCCAAATTAATTTTACATTGTTGAAATAATTGAAAAAATCTGCTAAGCGAATTTTTACTGCTATCATAAAACGACGATTTTTATTACGCAGGACAATACGGAGTGAAACGTACGAATTGTCTTTTAAAATTCACAACACCTGCTGCTGCAGACAATAAAAATGTATTACAACGAAAACAGTTTTACGACAACTAATTTTTTATCGTGCTCGACCTCTCATCCCTAATACAGACTATTAAACAAGTCGTACTCAATAAAAACCCCGTTTCTGATTGCAACAATAAAGCAGGTCGCACAGCGATCTGTTTGGGCGGCACTAAAACACGTCGCATTTCCGCAATTTATCCCCATCCCCCCCGACCACGAGTGACAATCCACTTTGGGTGCTTTGGGTTCGTGGGGGAGATGCTTTTGAAGCCCGCAGGCGATCTTGACGGAAATGGGAAAATTGGCGGCCTTATTAAAGTGTAACCCGGGTCGGAAATCGTTGTCCCTAAATGAACATTATTCGGCGGGGGGGATGGTTAACTAAAACTTAAATTGAATGAGTTTGATTTTCGTTGTTTCACACTGTCAATTATTTAGTGATTTAGTTAATATCGTGTTTTTAATACAAAATTATCAAGAATTATTATACCGCAAAATGCAAATAAATTGTATGAAAATTGTAATTGTAAATATCCGTGTAGAATTACAATGTCATTCACGCTTGAGACTGTCTCGTGCATTTATTGTATTGAGGGCTGTTGATAAGGTGGCACATGCAGCAGTAGTCTGTGCACTAAAGATTTTTTATTTGGTTCGAAATTGTCTATCCAACGGACTCAAGTGATAGGATATCAGAAATTGAATGGTTTTGGCGTCTACTACGTGGTAATTCATTTTAAATAAAGGATTAGAAAATAAAATGCTGGCTACAAATAGATTCTATAAGCATTTGTCCCTAAAAAATTATATCACATCAACAATATTGTCATATAGAGGAGATGAATAAAACTACTATGTTTTTTACCACTTATTTAAAACAACTAGTTTCGCCTAAGCTCTAGACATTGTCAAGTCATCGGGTAAAACTTGACAATGCCTAGAGCTTAGGCGAAACTAGTTGTTTTAAACAATTAAATATGTGGTAAAAACATGGTAGTTTTATTCATTTCCTTTATTTGATAGAATATCGATTATACAATTTTAATTTAATTTTTCATCACTTCTTCGGCTTTACCGCCGCAATGCTGCACTTTTTTCAAATGGTTGAACTGCATATCTAATGAGCTATTTAGAGCCGCAGTAAACAAGATTATAATTGTCAAGATGGTCGATCAAAGACGGCACTATAAACGAACAATACGATGAAAGAAAATTCGAATGATTGTTCGATTTACAAAAATTCGATTGAAAAACGATACGGCTTCAGCCGTAGATCTATAAATGTTTGCGACTATTACATGGCCTTTTGTCAGATGATTTAAATAATACTTGTCATGTGAGATTAATACCTGAGAATGTTATAGGCGTTTAATTTAGTTGTGTTTAGAATAATATCACAAGTATTCTCTTGGTACAGTGTCATGCAGCTAATAAGTTTATCAAATAATTTGTAATAATATACAATTATATAATCCGCCACATTGTAATCAAACCATAATATAATTCAATACTCTTTCCTTAAATAAATTCATTATGAATTCGTGACAACCAACACGGGTACAAAATGATAAAGACCAAGAAAGAACGATGAACGCATTATCAATAAAAACGTCACCATCATTATATTTTTAACCCAAAATAAAACTGCTTACATAATTATATCCGCGGCGCGACTTATCTCCTCATGGGCCCTCGAGTACACCTCATCACAAACACTATTTAATTGGAACTAGCACTGTTTAAAACACACATTTTGCACATTTCTTTGTTCTGTCCGTAAAACGCGTAGCGGCCCCGCTGCAAACACGCACTCAACTGGTCGCGACCGGTCGCATGATTCATGCACTCGGACTGATAAACGAGCTCGAAAATCGCCAAAAAAACATGATGACATGTATATTCACCAATCAGAACATCGGATTTATTTTTAGTCGAACAATAATAAAATGTTTGTATAGCATTACTCACTGGTGCGCATTTAAATTATTATAGAAACGCAATGGGAAAAGTTGGTATATAAATTATGATTTAGTAGAAATTAATAACAGATGTTTGATGTTATTTTATACTCTGCTGCAGATATTTTTTTTAATAAAATTTTAATATATTGTTTATATATACAGGCTGTTTACTAAGTGTCAATTTTCTTTATCAGAGTACATTCCTTGTCCCAAATAAATGTAATTGTTCTGATAAATTAGAATTAGGTGACTGGTTAGGTATAAATGCGAAGGCGAGGATTGTGAAAATAAACAACATTTTTATGGAAATTGAAAGACCTAAAAAATTAGGCAAAACATGACTTTATATTGTGAAATAAAATTTTCCTAGTTACAATATTTTACCAAGCCCTGTAGCTTTCCCGATTCAATTTCAAACAATCTTAACAGTTTTCTCGCCATCTAGACCATATTCCCAATCAATCGACATGAGATTTAGTGCCAAGCCATTTCTGAAACAGCCCCATAGATATAAATTCTTATCACTTTTATAATTTATCTTTTGACGGATTTGTCTTTTGGTTTAGAAAACAATACTATATTAAAAACGAAAAACTATGATTAAGATTTTCCTTTGGTTCAAAATTGTCTATCCAATAGCTTAAAGTTCATCTTGATTGGACAATTTTTATTTTATTTTTTATCACTTCTTCGACTTTACCGCTAAAAGGGTATACTTTTCATAACAATATTTTTATCTTTTTCTCCTTGGAAATGAAAGATCTACAAAATAAGACCAAAAATCACTTTCTATCATGATATAAAAGTTTCAAAAATTTGCCAAGCCCTGTAGTTGTTCAGGTTCAATTTGAAACAATCTCAATTCCCGTCATCTAGACTATATTTCCAATCAAACGTCATATGTTTCATGGCCGTGCCATTTCTGGGATTCTGAATTTTACGGATTTTTATCACTTTTATATGTTATCATGTGACGGATTTGTCTTTTATCTTAAGGAAAAAATGTATTAAGATTTTTCATTTAGTTCAAAATTGGAACAAAAAATGGAATAAAGGAGCGTTAAAATATACATAACAATTATCAAAACAAAAATCAATACCTGAAAGTTAATTTTGGAAGTTACGATACTTGTTATCTCATAGTGCGATATATTATAAATATAGACGGAAAGACCCGTGAAGGGTCAATAGTCTAATAAAGATGGTTATATATATAAATATATTATGTACTTTTCTGCATCTATTTTATGTTGTTCGTTTCAAGTCTTCCTAGTCTATTGTTGTTACTCTTGTTCTTGTAACTTCTATGTTCGTATCATAATACTCTTAAAAATCGTAATCTTGTTTTGCAACCCCCCCCCCCCCCCGGCTATATATTTAATTTAGTTGATTTGCCAAACTGTATTTCGGATGTCGTCAGTTCCGTTGCTACTAAGCCCGTGATTGCTTCTCGCCTCTAAAGCCGGTCACGCAAACGTGCACCACCCTGTGGGGGTTGTGGAATCTCCTGCGCCGTACTTTCGACTACATCTTGCGGCTTATCAACTTCACGTCCCCGGGGGCGAATTAACGTTGCTTACCCCCCGCTGTGCTTTATCCAAGCCCGCAACGTTTAATAACGCCTTAAATTACTAATAAGCGCGGTAACAAGGGCTGGGGAATCGGATTAATTTTGTAAACGTAATTTAAATACGGAATTAACGGGGAATTACTGAGTTTATCATGTATCTTATCGTGTTTGCTTCAAACAGTATATCAAAAGTTTTATAATAGTGACACATATGTTAAGCTACTCGATACAGGGATTAGCAATTTTATTTATTATATATTATAATATAATAACATTCATTAGGTGCGATTTACATATATTTACATTTCATGTGTTAACCAAATGTTTTAGACCTCTAGTTTCTTTTGTATTTTATACAATTTAGTATTTTCCATTAAGTGTGTTCCCGGATTCAGTTGCAAAGAGGGAAACATTTTTTATTTGTAATTTTAGACAAAAACGTAATAGGAAATACCTTCTCCGCTTCATTTATAAATATGATGAATATTTCACCCTTTTCCATAAATACGTAGTCTTTTATTGTAATTAAAAATAATAACCATAATCGATGGGCATTCCACCTAGTACTGCTATAATGTGATATACAAGTATCAGAGCTTCGGCTATGAGACTTTAGAATATCGGTATTTTGATACTGTCGGTATTTCGATATGTCGAGCTTTTGATATTATAAATGTCGGTATTTTCATAGTGTCGATATTGTGATTGTTGCTCTTTTAAAACGTCGGTATTTTATATTTCGATGTTTTGAACGTCACCGCATAAAGACAAGGCAGTTTATATATTAATTCTCTTAGTTTTTGTATTATTTTATATGAAGATCGGCGTGGTTAGCACTTTTATACCGTAACCTCGCATTTTCTTTGTGCTGTATATTATAATAATTATAAATTTGTGTATTATTAAATTCTTGGAGAATAAAATCTATTATTATTATTATTTTATTATAATTTTATTATTATTATATTATTATTATTTTATTATTATTATTATTATTATATTATTATTATTTTATTATTATTATTATTTTATTATTATTATTATTTTATTATTATTATTATTTTATTATTATTATTATTTTATTATTATTATTTTATTATTATTATTATTATTTTATTATTATTATTTTATTATTATTATTATTTTATTATTATTATTATTTTATTATTATTATTTTATTATTATTATTATTTTATTATTATTATTATTATTTTATTATTATTATTATTATTTTATTATTATTATTATTTTATTTTTATTACTATTATTATTATTTTATTATTATTATTATTTTATTATTATTATTATTTTATTTTTATTATTATTTTATTATTATTAATATTTTATTATTATTATTATTTTATTATTATTATTATTTTATTATTATTATTATTTTATTATTATTATTATTTTATTATTATTATTTTATTATTATTATTATTTTATTATTATTATTATTATTATTATTTTATTATTATTATTATTTTATTATTATTATTATTTTATTATTATTATTTTATTATTATTATTATTTTATTATTATTATTATTATTTTATTATTATTATTATTATTTTATTATTATTATTATTTTATTTTTATTACTATTATTATTATTTTATTATTATTATTATTTTATTATTATTATTATTTTATTTTTATTATTATTTTATTATTATTATTATTTTATTATTATTATTATTTTATTATTATTATTATTTTATTATTATTATTATTTTATTATTATTATTATTTTATTATTATTATTTTATTATTATTATTTTATTATTATTATTATTTTATTATTATTATTTTATTATTATTATTATTTTATTATTATTATTATTATTATTTTATTATTATTATTATTTTATTATTATTATTATTTTATTATTATTATTATTTTATTATTATTATTATTTTATTATTATTATTATTTTATTATTATTATTATTTTATTATTATTATTATTTTATTATTATTATTATTTTATTATTATTATTATTTTATTATTATTTTATTATTATTATTATTTTATTATTATTATTATTATTTTATTATTATTATTATTTTATTATTATTATTATTATTTTATTATTTTTATTATTTTATTATTATTATTATTATTATTTTATTATTATTATTTTATTATTATTATTATTATTTTATTATTATTATTATTTTATTATTATTATTATTTTATTATTATTATTATTTTATTATTATTATTATTTTATTATTATTATTATTTTATTATTATTATTATTATTTTATTATTATTATTTTATTATTATTATTTTATTATTATTATTATTATTAAATAATTCTTGGCTCAGCAATCTTATCGTGTGAAACATTACTTGTCATCGCTCTGATATTTAATACATGAATGAAACTTCTTGTTATTTGCGAGCCCCTGATTGTTTCTGTATGCGGCAAGGGTGTAATAAATAATTCATTTTTTTTTGCGGGCACAGTTCAGGGGGGCCCGCCATTCGTCTTCGGTTAGCGGTCGGTCCCATGCCATTTATCAAACAGAATTTATATTTCAAAACCATAGCGCAGAAGTTACTAGTTCAGAAAAACATTATTTAGACAAAACTTTTTATTGTTCCGAATTTCGGCCTCACAGATTATTTTAATCTGGAAAATTCACTTGTTCCGGGATCTTGGTTAACGGAGGTATACCATGAAAAAGAAACGTTCAGAAAATATTTACCTTTACAATATTATATACCTGACATTATTATCACTAATAAGATAATGAAAACTACATTTATCATTGTTATAGCTGTCCCTAACATGCTGAATATGGAAAAGAAGCATTCAGAAAATATTTACCTCTAGCAAATGAGGGCTAACTTCATTTGCTAGAGGTAAATATTTTCTGAATGCTTCTTTTCCATATTCAGCATGTTAGGGACAGCTATAACAATGATAAATGTAGTTTTCATTATCTTATTAGTGATAAGAGCTTAGGCGAAACTAGTTGTTTTAAACAATTAAACAAGTGGTAAAAAACATAGTAGTTTTATTCATCTCCTTTATTTAAAATGAATTATCACGTAGTAGACGCCAAACGATTTAATTTCTGATTCTCTAACCGATTTCAACGATTTTCAATTTAATTTAATTTGATACTGTGGAGTTAAATTTCATTAATTTGGGGTTTTTCGATTTGTGTGTGTACACCCCGGGGCCACTGTCGACGGGTATCGAGTGCAGTAACACGGCCGGGCCATTATTTAATTAATACATGTCCTGTATCGGGGGTGCGCGCCGCGTAATTCCGCACCGGCCGTCGACATATCCATGGCAATTAATCTCGCGCAAACGAAGTTAGTTGGCGGCCTTTTATTATTTATTGAAACCGCACAAATTAGCTTGATTTATTAATCCATCAGGGACTAATGCTTGTAATAATTTTCAATTTGTACAGGCGCATTCACCAATTATTATCATATATTTACTACTAACGTCATAAAAAAAGTTCAGTTTGTTTGACTTACACCACTTTAGCTTTAAACAGTCCATATTATAAAAAACATGTGTTGCATTTTTTATTTTAACAAAATCGATAGTGAAAACAGTTTTTAGATACTAATTTAAAATGTTTGTATTTCACAGTGCTACCGTTAACAATTCAGTAGCTACTGCACCGCCCACCCCAGCTAGCGTAAAGACCTTTTAATCCACGCGGAGAGCGGGTGGTCGGCGGTTGCATTATTCAATGCGCCTGAATCCCTTTGGTATTGTTCACAAATCCGGCGTTGTGTGCACACAGTGTGGGCTTTCAGCCGTCGCCACGCACGCAAATAGAGCCCCTTTAGCAAAAAAAAAGTGGCTCTAAATGAAATTTATTGCGGTGTATGATTTAATACCCAAAACAACATTTTAGACTGGTACAAATAAATGCAATTACTGCAGTGCGCTCGTATTCTGTATCTTTAACTACAGATATTAGGAAATATCCTGTTATACACATTATTTTCAAACGTCTGTAGTAGAAGTGTTAAGAAATACATTCAGAGGATAGTTCTATTAAACGAAATAGCGTTATAAAGAAATGTTTTGAATATCAGATGAAAATATACAGGTTTGATACGTCTTTTCTATCTAAAGTATTTTCAATAACCCTATTTACTTCTATCCCAAGATTAGGAGATAACTTGGGATAGAAGTAAATAGCGCTATTACCACCAACATTTCTTAAAGGATAGGCAGTTCAAAACTCTAGTTGATTTTATAGATGCACTCCCCGCCAATTTTTGCATTCCAAATGCGTAGATTTTTATAATACCGCCATAAAGATTTTAGTGATATGCCAACGTGTCACCAATGTTTGTATGCCGGTATTGTAAAAATCTACGCATTTGGAATGCAAAAATTGGCGGGGAGTGCATCTATAAAATCAACTAGAGTTTTGAACTGCCTATCTCTCAAGAAACAACAAGAAACAGTTGGTAATCACTTGTTGAAATGTCGAAAAGTCATCGAGTGCGATGGTGATTACTTTCTAAATAATGATTTGTAACTGGTTTGTAATTCATTTTTATATTAAACCGCATACATTTTTGACTTACTATAGCTATGGGCAATTCAAGCTAGTCGGTACTCTATCTGGTGGCAGAAATCGAACTAAAATCTAGTGGATAATCTCTACACATAAAATGTATTTTCTCATCCTATATGTGATAATATGTGTAAGGTTTGTTTAGTTATATATTAAAAGTTTATTAACAACCACGCATTACCGTCCAAGTGATCAAAATCGTAATTTTTATTTAATCAGCTGATCAAACAATAACAAAGATCAGCTGTTTACCCACTAGTTTGATAAAAACCGTTGACATTTGAATCGCTAATATCACACCAATAATAAAACAAATCATAACTGGGCAAATTAATTTAGTACATTTAACTTTTACGTTTCTTGAAGAAATCACGTTGTATATCTATGGGGCAACAAATTGATATTAAGCTTTAAATAAATAAGTGTAGTAATCACTTTACAAAACGAAACTTTCTGCATTCAATTCGCGTGTTTGTGCAGTAAAACTTCGACGGGTAGTTTTTATCAAGTCACGATAAGCGTGGAGTGTGAGGAGCGAGCCGAGATCATTTTAAAACTCCCAACCAGTCGCGGCATATAAATCTTTTAAACCGCAAAGGGAAATGAATCCGTCGCCTTGGAGAGGCTAGAATAAGGCCGGGCGAATGGTTTATTTATCCTGCAAAAGAATGAAGATCGATACGGCCAATTTTGGAATGATTTACGGTTTTACACGTACTGTCTATACTAGAAAACGATAAAAAGCCATAGCCATAGTAAAGCAATTTCAATCGGATTTCAATCCAATATAAAAATGCAAATATTTAGATGTAAGTTGATTTCGATTATTTAATTAAAATATTAAGTGTTTTAAAGTAATAGCAAAGTTTTACTGTCGGACTTTTTCACAATTTATATCACAAAAGAAAATAATAGTGTCCTATTGCGTAGTATGAGACCACGGTTCGATTCCCCCCAATTCGGTCAACATATTTTTTTTAAAACCTCCATTCTCAAACCAATATATTCCTACATATGGAATCAACATTTTTGTATTACCTCATATATAGGTGGCTGTAAAATTTATTTTTATTTCTCAACTCAAAATATATTTAAATTGGTGTATGGTTAAATAATTAGGAGAATTTAATTTATTCAGAACCTGACAAACCCGGAACAGTTGAAGAGCATAATTTGTATTTTTAAAGAAAAATGGTTTATTGTTAACTAGTTAGTTAATTTAATTTATTCAGAACCTGTGAAGGATAGAAAAAGGTCCTTTTTAATTAATCAATATACAGAGTGATTAAGTTTTAAGGTTGAAGATTTTAAAATACAATATAATTCTCGTCATCCTGATTCAAAACTACGCTGTAAGTTTTGAATCAGGATGATAAGGAGAATATTGTGTTAAATATTAAACATTAAAACTGAATCACTCTGTATATTGATTAATTAAAAAGGACCTTTTTCTATCCGTCGCAGGTTCTGAATAAATTAAATTAATTTCTTTGAACTAATTAACAATAAACCATTTTTCTTTAAAAATACAAATTATGCTCTTCAACTGTTCCGGGTTTGTCAGGTTCTGAATAAATTAAATTCTCCTAATTATTTAACCATACACCAATTTAAATATATTTTGAGTTGAGAATTAAAAATAAATTTTCTGAATAAATTAAATTCTCTTAACTAGTTAACCATAATCCAATTTTCTTTAAAAATACAAACTATACTCTCTTCAACTGTTTCAAACAATTGATACAACTAATTTCAATTGTTGCAACATTTAATTATTATATTTTCCAAAAACAATTTGATTTATAATTATTTATATTATTTCTCGCACAAGAAAAGTGTTAATCAATTAAATCTGTGCGTTGATCAGATCTTGTTACAAGCACGATTCGTTTTGCCGGCACGATTGGAATTGTACGGGAAACGACTCCACCCCAATGGTGTCCGTGCAAGATCAAAGTGCCCAAAAGCAAGCGTTCCGGAACGGTTTGATTTTGTTTACCGACACGGGAGACCAATTGCCTATAGATAGGAATCGGGGGGGAGTTTACTTCAATTTGAACACGACAAACGAATATACAATCAAGCACTGATTCGTGTTTAAAAATTAATACAAAACGATGATATACTAAAAAAAAATTAATTTTACGATCAAACGTATACTTTGTTTATATTGTTACAAAATGTTCATTCAATTAAATACAAGAAAATAAACAAATGTTGACATATAAAAGCTGCCCAAAAGTGTTGAACAAAGAGAGAGAAAATAATTGTACTCATTTGTTTTATAAAGCCAAACAATATACAGCATACTTTGATTTATGTGTTACATAAGAGAAAAACATAAGACGTATAAAACAATTACGTGCATAGTTCAAGTCATAAAAGCACCTTCTTTATGAACTATGCACGTAATTGTTTTATACGTCTTATGTTTTTCTCTTATGTAACACATAAATCAAAGTATGCTGTATATTGTTTGGCTTTATAAAACAAATGAGTACAATTATTTTCTCCCTCTTTGTTCAACACTTTTGGGCAGCTTTTATATGTCAACATTTGTTTATGTTCTTGTATTTAATTGAATGAAAATTTTGTAACAATATAAACAAAGTATACGTATGTAACACATAAATCAAAGTATGCTGTATATTGTTTAGCTTTATAAAACTTTTTATTCTATAGAATTATAATAATATATATTATCATTATAATAAATTTATATATATATAATTTGCATGTGTTCCCCATTATTAATAATAAAAATACACATTTTGAATGTTTAATCATCGTGACCTTATTATTATTAATCGAGTGAACCAAGACAAATTAAACTTATAATTTAAGTAATTGAAGCTACTTAAAAAGGGTGCCGAGATGAATTATAAGCAGGACATATAAAGTAATAACAATTATGCACACATGCCGCCCACCTAATGTCCAATTTGCAATCACATACACGCCGGTTTAACACTTAATCAAAACCACCTCCGCATAAGTTCATAATACATCAAAGCGGGCGTGTATAAACGTAATATATTCGTGTCCGCGTATTGATTAATAGATCTGAATATACGAACGCGCGCACTAATTACCTTTACGTGTAACAACACTCGTCATCGAAAAACTGCAGTGCACTACATTATTTTCAATATTTTATTACTAAAATCAAATTTGTATAGGGGAAAAAAGAATTCAATTTTAAAGGATAAATAAAACGATTTTTAACTTTGTTTTTTATCACACTTCAGTTACACTTTGCAACTAGTTTCGGCTAAGCTCTTTCCATTTTCTGTTAAGTTAAAAATCGTTTTATTTATCCTTTAAAATGAATTATCACAAAGTACTTAACAATCCAATATTTGAATTCAATTTTGTTCTCTCTGAAAATGTTTGAAGAGATTTAATTCTCCAAACTTTTGCTACAAAAAAAATTGGGTCAATCAAAAATAATTGAACAAAAATTAGTTTCATTAAAAACTGGCAGTTTAAAATTAAAAATCGAAATTTTTGCAAAAATCATAAATTTTACTAATTCATTCCATACTTTAGGGACACTCAGTATACCAATATTGATTTATGTGTCTGAAATGTCGTATAAATTTCAGATTAAAAATTGACTTAGAGTTATGAAATAAATCATTTATTATGGATTGTATAATAGATGATTTATTTCATAACTCTGAGTCAAGTTTTAAAACCACAGTAAGATGCGAAGCACATTTATTAGCAGTCATAACATCTTCCACCTTTTTTCAGTCAAGTTACGTATAGAATTTACACAGTCTTTTCATTATTTATGTATGGTCTACACCCCCGCCTACTACCGGGATTTAGGGTGGCTTATAATTTCCCCCCATTTCATTCCAAGTTTTATATGTAGAAATATGATAACCGCGAACGGTCGAATGGAAAATGCTAAAATAACATCCCGGGAATTTATCCAATTCGTGCCGCAGCAATAAGAACGGAAAAAATAAAAGAAAAAAAAAACTAATAATTCCGGTAGGTGGAATCCGAGAGCCGCGCTGGTAGCTATGACGACGCCACCGCCGTCGTTGGCGGTGCAGTAATTCGCCTGGGGCCGGCTTGAATAAGTCTACGCGCTCGTGGATTAACATCATTAATAATCTAGCCGAGTGGACGTTTCATTTGTTTCTTTTACACCTCCCAAAAGGTGCGGATGGGGTGCTTGATTAAATTGTACGTAAAATTGAAATTTACATTTTCGGAATCGTTTAAGACTAAAATATTACAGAGTGGTCAATATTATATACAAATTTCACAATTGTTTTCATACTTAATGTTTAGAAGTTGTCATTATGTTTTATTTTTGCGTGTGCTATCATTCAAATTGAAAACGCCATTGTGACAGAATTATTAAATGACATTTCAGAAATTATATGACTACTGTCAAGTACATAATTATATGTACTTGACAGTAGTCATATAATTTTTGAAATGTCTTTCAATAATTTCTACTCTAGTATTAACTGGAGTTTGTTATTTTCAATTTTGGTTGATTTATTACTTTTTTATCACTATTTAAGACAAAATCGTTACGAATCTTAACTATAGCACAGGGGCAGTTATGATTCGTAACGACCTTGTGTTAAACAGTGATAAAAATTATAGTGGACTACAAGAGGACATGGAAATTGCATAAACACAATGTAGACACTCTGACGCACAAATGTTACCGTCGCACGTTGCCGGATCTCACACATACCGTGTTGCCATCAACATGTTTGTTCTGATTTAGCTACTTTGTTCACACCTACCGCCTGCGTACTACAGCAGATTAAAATTTGTCGCTAAATTCCCCACCCGGTCGTGTTGTAATTTAAATTCGCAAACCTGATCTGGCTCGATTACAAAGATATTTAAATTTGCCGCCAAATATCCCTGCCACATCACATATTTATGAGGCAACATTATTGCCATCACCGGATTGGACGACGGAAAAATTTCATTAAGAAATTTGCAGACCAATTTCAATCAAAATTGTCCCAAATTGTAATTATCAAAACACAAATTACTATTTAAATTCATTAAAACACAATAACTATTTTAAATGAAATATTACCAAACAATAACTTCTAATATAACTCACTTGCAATAATACAGTCTTCCCTCTTTAGTGCAGTGGACGGTCCATCCTGGTGCCGGCGCATAATCCAGCATATGCGTATGGGTGTCAGGATCGCGCCGCGCCGCCTCCTCAGCATCAGCTGTGCCGGTGGACGACGGCGGCGACTGCAGCAACATAATTTCGAGTCCACCTGCAATGCAAACACATGTCTCGGCATCAATTTTCGTGTGCAGGCGATAAAAATAACGGAAGAAATCTAGTTTTAGAAAACAACGACCGCCGCGGAGAAACGCAATTTCAAGGAATCGCGCAGAACGCCGGCCCACTGCCGGTGTGATGTATTCGACCGCAGTGCGCGCCCCCCGAGAGTGCTCACATTGTCTTGTAAATTAAGCGATAAAAGTTACGACAATGCCACGAGGACAGCGGCGGGTTGGTTAACTTTGTTGGCGTGTAAGAAATGAATGGTTTTGTTTTAAATTAAACTGAGAGAAGAGTTTATTAATACAGTTTTAAGAAATTTAACATTTTTTCATACTTATACAGAACTGTTATAACAGTTACAAGATTATATTAACAGTGGCGTAGCGAGGGGTGGGCAAGGGGGGTATCATGCCCCGGGCCCTACTCACAAACGGGCGCCAAATGGCCCACAAAAGTATATTTTACATATAATATTATATAGAATAAATAAAACGATTTTTAACTTTGTTTTTTATCACACTTCAGTTACACTTTGCAACTAGTTTCGGCTAAGCTCTGGCCATTTTCGAGCTCCTCCGATGGAAATGGCTAGAGCTTAGCCGAAACTAGTTGCAAAGTGTAACTGAAGTGTGATAAAAAACAAAGTAAAAAATCGTTTTATTTATCCTTTAAAATGAATTATCACAAAGTAGACGCCTTAACAATCCAATATTTAATATTATATAGTTTTCGAAATGGGGGGGGGGGGGGTCTAAAAAGGTATTGTGCCCCGGGCGCGAGTTAAGCTCTGTACGCCACTGTATATTAACAGATGATTATTAGAAACAAATTACAATCAATAGAATCTAGTTACTGTTATGTTAGTTATCTGTCATTGTCAACTGTTATATGTTATTTATTTCTATTCTTCCGTTATTGTTTTGTTTTTAATCATGTGTCATTATAATGGAATAGCGTGAGGTGATGAAGTAAGAAGTTAATAACAATTTATCTAACATCTAACAACGAGTCGGCGGATTGTGCTTTAACTATCATTCGGAATGCTAAAATTCTTTTCAGGTATATGTAGACTGATATACCAAGGATCTTGTACTAATAAGTAAATACATTTTTATAAATTTAGTAGGCCTTGAATTCCCACACCTTAACTGTGAAGAGTGATTCCGGAAAATTTGCCCACAGCGGGGTGTGAACTCTCATTCCCTGATGTTCAGTTAAAAACAGATGGCGCTTTTAACCACCCTCTTAGTGGTTAAAGATGGTTGTATATTAATTAATTTTGCACATATTGTTCATTTCTACATAGCCTTTCAGTGCAGTGCAGTACTTCCCATCGGTAGGAGCAATTAATTAATAACTCGTTGCCATTATGCACGACCAATTTCCTGAAATGCACTCCCCGGGCCCGATAGTGCTCGCATTAATTGCAAACCTGTAATTAATTTTGCAAAATGTGAGGCAACGCGAGCACAGCGCCAGGTGAAAGGCGGCCCCGCCGCTGTTGTGCAAACGCCGATGTACATGCAATTTTCGCACAACCAGAGAGATTGTTAATTACTGCAAGAAGAATATGAGCGACGAGGAGTTATGAAAGTATTTAAGTTAAAATGAAGCCAGATATAATTACAAATTGTTTGGCAGGGGGGTTGGTTTGATGGCGCGATTAAAACAAAAGTTTCAAACAGAAACAAATGAACTCGAGCGTGGCCATTTTGTAAAAGCTATGATTACAAAATGAGATTCATCTGTTTATGGTCATGCTCAGTCAACTTATGTTGTCAACATACAAAATTTACTAGTAACTAGTAAAAGTACTAGTACTAGTAACCTCTGTCCCCCGGCATTTACCGACGTTCCATAAATCTATCAATAGCTATTGAATTCATAAATATTCATTGTTATAGCAACCATAAACACATTATCTAGGGAATGTAGTTATTTTAAATTCTTTCTATTGGAAACACTGAATAATTAAACAAAAGGTGTCATCAAAGCCCCAATCACAAGCGCTATTCAAGATGTTTGACATTTGTTTTGGCATATTCTGTCACAATGACGTTGTCAATTTGTCCATTCAATAGCTTATGGGACCTATAAAGTTTATGGGATGTTGGTGAATATAGGCATAAATCTAGTAAATAAAACCATGCGGGCAATGACAGGATGAGCGGGAAATCTATATCAATTTTTGCAATGACAGTACAAAAAACATAATCAAATCAACAATGATATAACTGACCCTCTAGAAAGAAAGTTTAACGCCATCTGGCGGCAGATGGTATTTAATTTTCCTCCTAGAGAGTCATAATATGAATAAAATATTTAAATACATAATTATATGCGATTAAGCGAGGTCCGTCTTGAAGTGGAGTTGGACATTAGAGGGTTATTGCGTTCCACGATGAATCCTCGCATTTAAATAATCTAAATCCGTTGGGCGTGTTATGTATGTAAACTTTAGAGACACCCTGTATATATATATATATATATATATATATATATATATATATATATATATATATATATGACTATTTAATTTGAGTGCGTACGTCGACATCTTCAACTCGAAATAAAATAACGACTACTCTTTAACCGGTTTAACACGATGAAATTAGAAATTTCGCGGACGAAACCGAGAGTGAGTTACATAAAATTCATGCAGACGGAGAGAAAGTGAGTGGCGTTGCCGTTATTGTTGTTAGTTAATTGTGTGACGACCTTAGCACATAAAAATTTCCAACAAGAACAACGGGACGTGCATTTTTCAGAAATGAATATGACAAAAACTACACGTACGTAATTGTATGCCCTAAATTTTTAACATAAATTGTATTTTGATAAAATTTTCAGAAAACGTTTATTTTATTCGTATAGACTGCAAAATCAGAATAAAATCTACGTTTTCTGAAATTTTCATTAAAATACATGGACGTTTACTAGGTGTTTATAATTTATTTTTTAATTCGCAAAAATATATGAAAAATTATGTAATGTATAGTTCAAGTCGTTTGAAATAGTGGATGGGCATAGTCTGGTTGGTAGGGGCCGCCCGCCCACCCCACCTTCGCTCGCATAGTTTTTCCATAGGATAAACACTCTTCCTGAATTGGTTTAAACAATATAAAACGTCTGTATCTATTGAAAGAACAATGCGAGCAAAGGTGGGGTGGGCGGGCGGTCCCTACCAACCTGACTATACCCGTCCACTATTTCAAACGACTTGAACTACGCACTATATCATTTCTCACATATTTTTACGAATCAGGCGTAAATTAATAAATGGAATTAATTGAATCATAGAAAGTAATGGATAACAGTGTAGTGCATAGTTCAAGTCGTTTGAAATAGTGGACGGGTATAGTCAGGTTGGAAGGGCCCGCCCGCCCACCCCACCTTTGCTCGCATTGTTCTTTCAATAGATACAGACGTTTTATATTGTTTAAACCAATTCAGGAAGAGTGTTTATCCTATGGAAAAACTATGCGAGCGAAGGTGGGGTGGGCGGGCGGCCCCTACCAACCAGACTATGCCCGTCCACTATTTCAAATGGCTTGAACTCTGCACTACATTATTATCCATATTTTTTTATAATTCAATCAATTTCATTTATTATTTTAAACTTAATTTAAAATGACTTGAACTACGCACTATATCATTTCTCACATATTTTTACGAATCAGGCGTAAATTAATAAATGGAATTAATTGAATCATAGAAAGTAATGGATAACAGTGTAGTGCATAGTTCAAGTCGTTTGAAATAGTGGACGGGCATAGTCTGGTTGGTAGGGGCCGCCCACCCACCCCACCTTCGCTCGCATAGTTTTTCCATAGGATAAACACTCTTCCTGAATTGGTTTAAACAATATAAAACGTCTGTATCTATTGAAAGAACAATGCGAGCAAAGGTGGGGTGGTCGGGCGGTCCCTTCCAACCTGACTATACCCGTCCACTATTTCAAACGACTTGAACTATGCACTATATCATTTCTCACATATTTTTACGAATCAGGCGTAAATTAATAAATGAAATTAATTGAATCATTAGAAAATAATGGATAAAAGTGTAGTCTAGAGTTCAAGTAATTTTAAATAGTGGACAGGCATAGTCAAGTTAACATTTAAGATTAGAGTAAAATTGATGATTGGTCTGTTGGAACAGTTTTAATAAAAATAGAAGAAAACAATGTATTCCAATCTTTAGGGACACCCTGTATAAATAAAAGTGTATAATAATTTTAATTTGAATAAATTTAATAATAACGATAACAATAACTAAATTTTATATCAATATATTGAATAATAGTTATCTATATTCATTATAATTGTTATTAATAACTGGTTATCGAGCAGGAATTAATTTCATCTACTTCGGAGTAGAGAAAATAAACATCCTTCTCCACTACACTATCAAAGTGTCTTTCGTTTATCGCTCTGGGCTGGTACGGGCTTATTGTTTCTTATTCTATTTGCCACTTCCGATGCGCATAATTCTACCTCGGACCTTACTACCGAGACCTGAGCGATACTGCACGTCACGAGGGCGACTAGCAATGAAAACCCATGCTAAACGAAAGCGCATCAAGATACGTAGGATCTAGATATAAACTATCTAAATTGTGTCTCTGATGATGTGATATAGCCGTTCCTCGGGTTGCTGCGGTTTTGCAATCGTTTTATTATGCACTCAATAAAAGTGCTCAAGTATTCTGGGCACGCGTTTGATTACGTGACAGGCCCCGAAATATCAGCGTGGTAATAAGAAGAACGTTGCCGTTACCACCGACCCCGCGAGATATTGCGATCGGGAAGAAGGGGGCCCGCTCATCTCCACCGCGCGCGGTGAAAGCGCACGTGAGAAAATTCCGAATCTCATGTCATCCTGACAGCTTGGTCGGTTTCAAAACATTGTTTTCGTTTTTATATTATAGGAATAGGAATTTAATTATTATTATAGACAATTCAAGCCGGTGGATACTCTATCTGGTGGCAGAAAAAGTTTTAATGGACTTTTAAGAGCTTTATTCTGGCTAGCAAACTGCAAAACCGCGATATCGTTTATATATATATATATATAGTGAAGTACTTCTTGCCATTGTCGGCTATCTGAATGAAGAATCACCAGATGTATCAATGTTAATTAATAATTTCTCAAAAATTTCACTCTCACGCGCTATCCACTACCACCCTCCGTAGCGCAGTTGGTAGCGCGACGGCCGCGATAGCCGGAGACGAGGGTTCAAGTCCCACCGGAGAGTGAAAATTTTGAGAAATTATATATATATATATATATATATATATATATATATATATATTATATATAAATATATAATATATAAATATATATATATATATATATATATATATATATATATATATATACTACTATAATTATTAATTATTGACATTGATTTATTATCCGACTGCGCCATACGTTTACAATTCTAATTGCAACTCTTTTAAAAATCCATTCATCACGATACTTTATGTAGTAGTTTCCCGAAAATAAAACTGTTGTTCCCATTAAAACCACGTTCTTTGCGATAATTGGTTTTCGTTTAACACGACGTCGCGACGCCGCGCTCCAAACGGTGTTACAAAATTAAACTTGTTCCAGCTGTTGCGTAATCCAACACTTTACGAGCGCTTTTAGTCCATGCACTAGAGGATCTCCTACGCGCGCGCGGAGAGTGGTCTTCGGCTAACGAAAATAAGCCTCTCTGCGAGGCGGGGTATTTTTAACCTGCACTCGGTAAAGGTGCGTTGTAATTATAATTTCATAATTACGACCGTCTAAATATAATTCGGCTGAACAAGTGTGGTCTGTCTGCGCGAAACTACTACTGAAGAATTAATCTTCTTTATTTTTAACAGATTTTAGAACAGTATACATATGCAAAACATTGGGTATGTTAACATTAAAATTTTTTCATGGTACATTACTTTATTTTACAAATTGCATTTTTTATTTACGAGCAACATGCCTTTTACACTTGTAATACAAACAAGGTGGGTTAAAAAAACGACTATTTTTTTCACTTCCAATACAAACAAAAAATAATAAACATGAAAGTATTATTATTATTATTAAATTGGTTGTAAAATACCTCTTCTCACTAAAGATGAGCCCAAACGAAAAAAATCCTATCTCGCTATTCATTGAACGTACAGAAATTCTCGACACATATTCTTGTAGGAAATATTTAAAAAAAACTGTATAGAGGCGCTTTCGTTTACCATGGTTTACGTATAATAGTCGCCCCGTGGCGTGCAGTATCGCGATCGTGCGCCGCCGGTTGGAAGGGCCGAGGTAGAATTATGCGCATCGGAGGCGGTAAATAGAACAAGAAACAATAACGAAAGGCACTTAAGTGAGGATTTACCGCCGAACAAGGGAGAAGCTCTGAGGAGCTTAATCACCCGTTATTTACCTTAAATTCACAGAAAACCTCTGAAAACTGTGAAAGGTGATTCCCGTAACTGGGGATCGAACTCAGGCTCCCCAATGCTCAGTATGAAATGGACGTCATCACAATAATACTGTCAGTATTCTAAAATATTGATGGTATTACATGCACGATCATGTAATGCAGGATTTACACGTGTGTAGTAGTTAAAGCAGGTTACTAAGGCAAATAATACTCTTGTTGGAATAGTTTCAACCATATAAAACATTTGTATTCATTGAAAAAACTATGCGAACAAAGGTGGGGTGGGCGGGGGATCCCCACCAACCAAACTATGCCCGTCCACTATTTCAAACGACTTGAACTATGTATTATATTATTTTTCACACATACTTTTTTAATTAGTCATAAATTAATAAATGACATTAAATTAATCATAGAAAATAACGGATAATAGTGTAGTGCATAGTTCAAGCCATTTGAAATAGTGGACGGGCATAGTTTGGTTGGTGGGGGCCGCCCACACACCCCACCTATGCTCGCATAGTTTTTTCAATGGATACAAATGTTTTATATTGTTGAAACTATTCCAAGAAGAGTATTATTCTATGGAACAACTATGCGAACGAAGGTGGGGTGGGCGGGCGGTCCCCACCAACCAAACTATGTCCGTCCACTATTTCAAAGGACTTGAACTATGCATTACATTATTTTTTACATATATTTTTTTAATTAGTCTTAAATTAATAAATGACATTAATTTAATCATAGAAAATAACGGATAATCGTGTAGTACATAGTTCAAGCCATTTTAAATAGTGGACGGGCATAGTTTGGTTTGTGGGGGTTGCCCGCCCACCCCACCTTTGCTCGCATAGTTTTTTCAATGGATACAAATCTTTATATTGCTTAAACTATTCCAAGAAGAGTATTTTCCTATGTAACAACTATGCGAACAAAGGTGGGGTGGGCGGGCGGCCCCCACCAACCAAACTATGCCCGTCCACTATTTCAAACGACTTGAACTATGCATTACATGATTTTTCACACATACTTTTTTAATTAGTCATAAATTAATAAATGACATTAATATTTTTATTTTTGTTTTGTTTAATTATTCAGTGTTTCCAATAGAGAAAATCTAAAGTAACTACATTCCCTAGATAATTTATTTATTGTTGCTATAACAACGAATATGTATGGTTTCAATAGCTATTGATAGATTTATGGAACGTCGATGAATACGGGGGGCGGTAAGAGACGTAGAATGTACCGAAAAGGTATTAACCCGGTATTTACCTCAACTTCATAGAAAACCTCTGGCTACTGTAATTCGCAAAAATTCGCCCCACTGGGGATCGAACTCAATGCTTAGTACGAAATGAACATCGTCACTCACCACTCGGCCACTGAGCTGGGTAGAAAATAATATTTTTCAAATTGTTCGATTTTAGAACTAATAATCCAACTGGTTATTGTGTTGCAAAGAAAATAAATGATATATAAGTAACAATACTCCCCCTTTCAATATGTCGCCGCCACCAGTGTGCAAGAGATACCGTCGAAAGCTCGCAAACACCCCATTCCATACGACTGTCGCGTTTTATCAGTCTACCTCGCGGAACGCCGACATAACGAAATTACAGCACAGACGTCTCGCATGCATTACAACCACCTGGAGGCGGCGGTGGCGGCTTTATGCAAATGCCCGCGCGCCGTGCATTACATCGCGAATGTAACGGGGCGGAGCGGAGCGAAGAAAAAAAAAGGGTAGCCGGTGGGAATATAACCACCACTTTTATCGTCTCGCAGAGGATGTGTAATTGCCTTGTAAAAGTTTCGCGGGGAAAATGGAAAATGTTTCGAGATGAGTTTAAAATGCTGCGAGTTTTATTCATGTTACAT
Source organism: Lordithon lunulatus (assembly GCA_963942505.1). NCBI lineage: Eukaryota > Metazoa > Arthropoda > Insecta > Coleoptera > Staphylinidae > Lordithon > Lordithon lunulatus. The sequence continues at coordinate 242,003 of OZ012672.1, forward strand.
GTAGTATGACTAATTTTTATGGCGGTTATTTCTTTGTATATATTTGAAAACAATTTGTAATACCGAAATAAATTTTCTATCTAAACTGAAACAAAATATTCTTACAATAAACTATGGATTGGTTGTATAAAGCAGATAACACTCGAAGTTTTCTTCTTAACTTAGTTTATTATAGTCCACTACTGGACATAGGCCTTGCTCATTTGCAATGGCACCGGAAGGCATTAAATAACCTTCCGATGCAACTAGAACTAATAGAATATGTCGAAAAATATCGAAAAAATAAAAAAATCATGGGAAAAATTAAAAAAACCATTAAAACATAAAACTAGTTTTTAGAAACTTGTTTCTCAAGTGTAAACCGACTGATACGTAACAAGTTTTGGGGAAAAAAATGCTTTAGCGCCTATGGCATTATTCAAATAATTTAAAAAAAATTCAATGTAATCTCAATTTTTTGCTCGTCAGTATATATGGCAACATCGTATTGTTTGTCAACATTGTCAAAAGTGAATCACGAATTAGAAATTAATTTCAGAGTTATCTAATAACAAATTTAAAATCTAGGTGATTTGTACGCCACTATCCATCCTTTACTTATCAATACATATCATTGGCAACCATATTATTAACGAGAGGGATTCAAATTCTCCCTACATATCAAGTTACTTAAAATTGTTACTTTAAAAAAGTAAAACCTCACGAAACTCAATATAAAATTGCCGTGACGGGCATTATAGTAAATCGATTCGGGCGTGTCTCCACGCGGATCGCATGCAATTTATTTTATCATGCAGGATTTTCGTTTATTTTTTTTGGCCTCCTCCTGCCCATTCCCCTATCGTAAAGTATTCATCCTTCAAAGTGTGTCGTGTGTGTGTTTGTGGATGTCACACGGTGGCAGTGCTAATGTCCGCGGAACATCGCACACTTCCGCATGGTGTAACAGGACGTCCTGGTTATAAATAGAGGCGCGAGACAAATCCGGGTTGTAAATGTCGAACGCCGTATCGGTGCCGCGGGGGGTAGGAAAATATCGAACGTCGCTATGGAGGGCAATTTATCACCGAACTATATCAACGGATACATCTAGATACGCGGGAGTGTATATCAATTTTCGTTCAGGCAACAGAAAATGTTATCGTTGTTTTTGGATTGATAGTTATATTACTTCATTACGTTACGCTATTATGTCCACATAATATTTAGTCACACGGGATTAGTTGTAAAAAATACTCCCTGTGTTTATTCAAAAATTCATTGATAGAATGATTGAGGCTCGGTTGTATAAAGCTGTAAGGTGCCTTATACAACCGAGCCTCAATCATTCTATCAATGAATTTTTGAATAAACACAGGGAGTGTTTTTTACAACTAATCCCGTGTAACTAAATATTATGTGGACATAATAGCGATTAATAATAATTTGTCAATATTTTAGAATAATGACAGTATTACTATACGAGAACATGTTTAAAATGTTCGTTATTACCTATGGTGTAAGGTATTGGCGATTCAAGCCGGCTGATACTTCATCTAGTGGCAGGAAATGAACTACATTTAGTAGGGAATTTGTTTGCATAATATTTGTTTTTTCATCTTATACATAACTTTAAACCCAGGGTTATACTATTTATACCTTAAAAGTACATTAACAATCGCGCATTATTGTACGCCGTGTATGTGTGAATTGGGCCTTAGGCTCAATTCACACATAGGAGACGAAGAGGCGAAGGCGCGGTGACAGGCACGATGCTTTCACGCCCCTCTATATAAACATGTGGTGCAATGTATACTTAAGTGAAGAGGCGCGGGCATTTGCCTCGTGTCTGTCGCCACGCCGACACCGCATCTTCGCCTGAGACACGGTACCTGCGAGGCGAGAGACACAAATCTTCCGCACCGCTGCTATATAAACATAGGGTCCATCCCTTCATTGTATATGGACATCACAATAGCCTCTGCACCTCGCCTCCGCCCAACGCTTGTTATGTGTGAATTAGGCCTAAGGTGACTTTATAAATTCAGATTAGATTACAATACAAATGAGTATAAAGCTAGTTGTAGAAGATACAACTCTCTTGTACATCTAATTATTGCCTATTCCCACAAAACAGATTTTATCTAAGCTACGATTTTTAGAGTTATATGATTTTTCTACTCACTGATTCAATGATTAAATAATAGAATATTCTATGGGACGAAAGCGGAAACTGTTGTGACGAAAAATAAACCCATTGTCTCTCACAACAACAACAAAACCGAAAAAAAAAACGAGTCTTTGTAATGCGTAATGTATGAAAATGTGTATTAAATTGGCGTAATTGGACATGGAGCGGAACGCGAATAATGAGGTAAATAAATGTGGGAATTACGCAACAACGCCCCATTATAAGATCGTGTGCGTTCCGGGCTCCCATGTGGTGAAAGTGCAGAAATCGTTCAGATCCCATTAGCGAGGCAATTAATTAATTGTTAAGAAATATTGAGTTTGGAAAAAAAACAGGTGGTTAGTCAGCAGCATTGATACTAATGTCAACGCTACTACTTTATGAATCATAATAATATGTTGGAAAACCAAGGGCATAGCTACTACATACTATATATTATTTATGTTTATGTTATAATTCCCACAAGCGACGACCATATTTTCAAGACACAATCCACAAAATGATATTTTAGAATATTGGATTGTTAAGGCGTCTACTTTGTGATAATTCATTTTATTTATCCTTGATACTTTAGAATTTGGAGTGCATGCAAGCAAAGGCGAGGGGAGGGTGGCGAATAAAAAATGGGTAACTTAGTAATAGCGTGTGAAATCTGGGATGCGTATACGCAGCCAATATTGTTGTATGGAGTGAACGTGTAGGGATTGCAAGAGCGGGATATAATCAAGGCTGTTTTCAGAAGAATCTGTTAGGACTCGAAATATCGACGGTTTTGGGTGCAGGAAACTTGGAAGGAAAATTGGAAGACCATATAGTAGGTATCGTGTGGGAAGGTTGTCAAGTTTGAGGAACTATTGAAGATGTTGAAATCTAGTGATTACAAAGCAAACATATGGATAGGCATAATAAGTAAAGGGCCGTAAACGTAATGGTGGCAAATGGCACCGGCATAGTCGACAGGGTTAAGAGTAAGGTAGAGAAAAGACAGAGGGCGCATGTATGAATATGTGCGTGGAGAAAAATGGAAAGAAATAGGAGGCGAAATCAGGGAGATAGTGAGGGAGATTGAGTGGCAGCAAAGACAGGTAAGAATCACTGAAAGCTCGTACAACCTTGGTTATATCAAGTAGCAAGTGCAAGGAAAAACCCTCAAACTACATTACTAGGGGATTATGGAGTAGGAAGGGAAAAGTATGTATGACAAGAGCGGGGTGCAGTTCAGAAAAGATAGTGGACGGGGCAAAGGTACGTCCCGTGTGTATTGTATACAGATTACTCTACAAACATACGGAACTCGTATGCAACATGGACTTAAAGCTTAAAGCAAATTGATGACTGGCCAATTTTAATAACAAAACAATACAAAAATAATTGTGAGGGTGTGACAGCACAGTGAGTTGGAAATTGCAGAAAGCTGAATGAATGATTACAAGAGGATGTGAAAGGCTTGAAAATCTGCAGAAGGCTGACGCGAGAGAGGAAAGTGGCAAAGGCAGAGGAAGTGTAAGGGTATTTATATATGATGTTAATTTCTATTTTTTGCGGATTGGATTGTTAGTTTTATTTGTATTTGTATTTTTAATAGAATTAGTATTTTTATTCTAATTTTAATTTTAATTTTTATTTTTATTCTAATTTTAATTTTAATTTTTATTTTTATTTTTATTTTTATTTTTATTCTAATTTTAATTTTTATATTTAATTTTAATTTTTATTTTTATTCTAATTTTAATTTTAATTTTAATTTTTATTCTAATTTTAATTAATTTTAATTTTTATTCTAATTTTTATTTTTATTGTTATTGTTATTTTAATTTTTATTTTTATTCTAATTTTAATTTTTATATTTAATTTTAATTTTTATTCTAATTTTAATTTTAATTTTTATTCTAATTTTAATTTTTATTCTAATTTTAATTTTTATTCTAATTTTAATTTTTATTCTAATTTTAATTTTAATTTTAATTTTTATTCTAATTTTAATTCTAATTTTAATTAATTTTTGTTCTAATTTTTATTTTTATTTTTATTTTTATTTTTATTTTTATTTTTATTTTTATTTTTATTTTTATTTTTATTTTAATTTTAATTTTAATTTTTATATTTAATTTTTATTTTAATTTTTATTTTTATTCTAATTTTAATTTTAATTTTTATTCTAATTTTAATTTTTATTCTAATTATAATTTTTATTCTAATTATAATTTTTATTCTAATTTTTATTTTTATTTTAATTTTAATTTTTATTCTAATTTTAATTTTAATTTTTATTCTAATTTTAATTAATTTTTATTTTTATTCTAATTTTTATTTTTATTTTTATTCTAATTTTAATTTTAATTTTAATTTTAATTTTTATATTTAATTTTAATTTTAATTTTTATTCTAATTTTAATTTTAATTTTTATTCTAATTTTTATTTTTATTTTAATTTTTATTCTAATTTTAATTAATTTTAATTTTAATTTTTATTCTAATTTTTATTTTTATTGTTATTGTTATTGTTATTTTTATTCTAATTTTAATTTTTATATTTAATTTTAATTTTTATTTTTATTCTAATTTTTATTTTTATTCTAATTTTAATTTTTATTCTAATTTTAATTTTTATTCTAATTTTAATTTTTATTCTAATTTTTATTTTTATTCTAATTTTTATTTTTATTCTAATTTTAATTAATTTTTATTTTTATTTTTATTCTAATTTTTATTTTTATTCTAATTTTTATTTTTATTCTAATTTTTATTTTTATTCTAATTTTTATTTTTATTGTTATTTTTATTGTTATTTTTATTTTTATTTTTATTTTTATTTTTATTTTTATTTTTATTTTTATTTTTATTTTTATTTTTATTTTTATTTTTATTTTTATTTTTATTTTTATTCTAATTTTTATTTTAATTTTTATATTTAATTTTAATTTTTATTTTTATTCTAATTTTAATTTTTATTCTAATTTTAATTTTTATTCTAATTATAATTTTTATTTTTATTTTAATTTTTATTCTAATTTTAATTTTTATTCTAATTTTTATTTTTATTCTAATTTTTATTTTAATTTTTATTCTAATTTTTATTTTTATTTTTATTTTTATTCTAATTTTTATTTTAATTTTTATTCTAATTTTAATTAATTTTTATTTTTATTTTTATTCTAATTTTTATTTTTATTTTAATTTTAATTTTTCTTTTTATTCTAATTTTAATTTTAATTTTAATTTTTATATTTAATTTTTATTTTTATTCTAATTTTAATTTTTATTTTTATTCTAATTTTAATTTTAATTTTTATTCTAATTTTAATTTTTATTTTTATTTTTAATTTTTATGTATTTTTGTTGTTGTTCTATGTTGAAAAGCATTTTTTTGTGAGGGAGATTATTTTTTACAAAAATAATATTGAAGTAGAACGTTTATATTTCTCACAAATACAAACGACTGTCTCAATTAAACATATATTTAACTACTATATTTTGCTACTAAATCTAATCGGAAACAGTTTCCAACACCCAAGACATTTCCAATGAAACATACAACAGCCCATTATTAATACTAAACTAGAGCTTCCTTATCGCGGGCGCGTTGTAAACATCCGTCTGCGAGCGTAATATATTGTAATTGATCCCTAGCAGCCGCGCATAAAGAAGCGCCTGTTGTTGCAGCTAATTGTGTTTATATGAAATTCGAGCCCGCGGGCCGCGTTCTCGCGTATCGTTGCGCGCACCAAGGGGAAAATGTAGCTGTAGAGATTTACAAGAAACCCGACTCTGGCCCGGCTTTCACTCCTAAGAGAGCAGCAAAATCTTTCTTGGAGTGAACAACAAAACTGTTGTTTTATACAATAGATGTTGAAAAACTTGAGACGACAATGTTAAATGTAAACATATAAAAGGATGGTAGGATAATAATGAAATATATTTCATGTAACCCAGCTCAGTAGCAGAATGATTAGAGGTATCGTCTATCTCGTACTGAGCATTGAGTTCAATCCCCATTAGGGCAAATTTTTGCGAATCACCTTTCACAGTTTTTCTGTGAAGTTAAGGTAAATACCGGGTGATTAAACTGCTCTGAGGTTCTCTCTTGGCCGGAGAAAAAGCCTCGCAGCTAATAGCTTTATAAATATAGAAGTTATTTTATTTTGTATTCGTAAAGTGTAGAGTGTTTACAAGAAATATAGGCGTAATGTAATTAACCATTATGTGAGATACATATTTCACAATTTAATTATTTTTTTAAAGAAAAATGATAAGTATATTCAGAATAGAGTGCAGTACTGTCAATCCTAGTACTGTCAGTATTAGCTTCAATCCTACTTTTATACTTATAAAGTACCATTTATCCGGATAAACATCAATATTCTTTTCATTCCATCATTACTATACCTTCCATCATTATTATGCCTTTATAAGGCACCTTACACAATTAATATTACTGTCAATATTTTAGAATAATGACTGTATTACTGTACTATAATATGTTTAAAATGTTCATTATACTAAAATATTGACAGTATTACTCATCGTGTAAGGTATATTAATGATGAAATGAAGAGAATATTAATCTTTATCTGGATAATTAATTACTTGATAAATTGAGAAAATTGAAGCAAATATTGACAGTACTAGAATTGACAGAATTATTGACTGTGTAAGGTGCCTTTATAAGGCAATAATACTGTCAATCCTAGTACTGTCAATATTTGCTTCAATCCTCCTTTTATATTTATCAAATAATCAATTATCTGGACAATCATTAGTATTTATTCATCATTACTATACTTTATACCATTAGTAATACTGTCAATATTTTAGTATAAATAACAATTTAAACATGTTATCATACAGTAATACTGTCATTATTCTAATATATTGACAGTATTATTGATCGGTGTAAGGTACCTTTATAAATAAGGCACCTTACATGGTCAATATTCTATTCATTCCATCATTACTATACCATACACGATTAGTAATACTAGCAATATTTTAGAATAATGATAGTATTACTGTACGATATGTTTAAAATGTTCATTATTTTAAAATATTGCCAGTATTACTCATCATGTAATGTATATTAATGATGTAATGAAGAGAATACTAATATTTATTCAAATAATTGATTACTTGATAAATATAAAAGGGGGATTGAAGTAAATACTAACAGTACTAGGACTGACAGTATTATTGATTGTGTAAGGTACCTTATACATGGTCAATAATACTGTCAATCCTATTACTATCAATATTTGCTTCAATCCTCCTTTTATATTTATCAAGTAATCAATTATTCGAATAAATATCAGTATTCTCTTCATTACATCATTAATATACATTACACGATGAGTAATACTGGCAATATTTTAAAATAATGAACATTTTAAACATATCGTATAGTAATACTGTCATTATTCTAAAATATTGAAAGTAATATTGATCGTATAGTGCCTTAATGTTCAAATAAATGTATACGAACAACCTTCAACACAAATTATAAGAGAAGTTGTTTTCTCACAACATTATTGTTACCATCAGTTACCACTGTATTGTTGTAATGTTAAAAAAAAATACACAATATTATTGTAATATTTTATACATACATAACATACATATGTCAAAAATAAAATCATGGTAGCATGCGTTGTTTTTGTGGGGTCATACAATAAAAACAAATTGTACACACAGCAATCTGACATTCCGTCAACAAAACTTACCGCCCAATTTTTTTTTTTTTTGCATGCGTAATTGTAATTGCAACAACAACAAATCGCACACACACACACCACCGGCCGCGCGTTATAGCGATTGCGACATGCCACCGGACTCATGAATAATCAATTAATACCACGCATAAACAAAATGCAATAATAATTACCTCACGCCGCTGAAGACGAACGACAACAACCACTAGCTCGTTCGGAAATCACGACCCCGTGCGGTCCATATCGTGGTACAGCGTTTTTAGCAGTCACTGTTACGGGTTGAAAACGCGCACCCACCAAAAATTTTTAACACGTCCGTGTGTTGCGCCTGAAGACGGATCTTGGTGCTTGAAACAGCGCGGCGTCACCCACAAAACACAACACTCAACTGACTGGCGGGCCGCGGGCGGCCGTGGCGCGTACCACAACAACGTTTTGAAAATGGCCGTGTGTCAAACCGAGCAAGACAGTTGGCTGTGTACTGGCGGTGTTGTTATGCGATACCGATAGATGGCGCTATATATATGCTTTTTAAAATTATGTCTTTGTACATTATATAAATATCTACTAGATAACAAAAACAGCGGAAATATAGATATTTCCATGTTTTTTTTTTAAATTTATAACTAACCAGTATATTGGCTGCTATTTCCACTCAGCAAAACATATGACTTATTTAATTTAAGTATTTAATTAATGTTTTGCCAAGTGGAAATAGCAGTCAATATACTGGTTAGTCATAAATTTAAAAAAAAAACATGGACATTTCTACATTTTCTCTGTTTTTATTATGTAGTTGATATTTATATAATGCACCATAAGACTCTTAATATCACGATAATGCACTAGTATTTCTAAAGTGACACAACTCTAAACCCCGATATTCGCCAACGTTATAAACCTATCAATATCTATTGAACCCATAAGTATTTGTTGTTATAGAAACAATAAATAAAGTATCCAGGGAATGTAGTTACTTTAGATTCGCTCTATTGGAAACACTGAATAATTAAACAAAAGGTGCCATGAAAACTCCAATCGCAAGCGCTATTCCAGGTTTTTGACATTTGTTTTGGCATATTCTGTCAATTCTTCAATATAATATTATTTAGCTATTGATAGATTGATAGAACGTCGGTGAATACGGGGGTAACTGTTGCAAATCCAACAAGGTTAAGAAACATTTTATACATCAAATAAGCTTGATGTACATTTCATTATTTGGTAAACAAACAGAACACTGCTTCCACACGAAAACACTAGTATGCTGGATACTGATTTAGTATGGGACTATGTAGTATCAACGAGTGAATGCTCTTACAATGTAAAACGAGTATCCAACATACACGCTATGATATACTACCGTCTTTGTGTGAAAATCGTGTATGGCCAAGTGATTGTTTTCATCGTGAATTAAATACAGGTAAATCGAAAACTAACCTGTTCCGAACAAAACCATATACATCCAGCATCGCGCCAACAAACATTCATCGTAGCACCATTAGTTTTCTTTGCATAAACCATGGAGCACTTTACAACACCAACGTACGCGCCAAAACACTGCGCTGAATACAAAAAAGTCCTTGCGCGTCTAACTGTGAACCCCGGAAAGTTCCAACTAATCAGATGTGAATACGGTTCTATCGCGCCACTAGTGTATGTGTGGTTGCATACGATGCGGCGGTGAAGCGGAATATTCAAATTTGCATATACGGGGTGATCACATTAGTATGTCCACAGTGTGATCCAATAAATATTTATCAAATGAGTTCGCAGTAATATAAAAAATATCGGATTTCTAAATTACTCCTAGAAAACCCTAAGTTACGATATGTGAATTGCTAATGCCCATATTCACAAACATCCCATAAGCTATTGAATGGATAAATTTAAAATGTCATTATGACAGAATATGCCAAAACAGAGCACTTGTGATTGGAGTTTTGATGACACCTTTTGTTTAATTATACAATGTTTCCAATAGAGTAAAGTAACTACATTCCCTAGATAATTTATTTATTGTTGCTATAACAACCAATGCTTATGGGTTCAATAGCTATTGTTAGGTTTATAGAATGTTAGTGAATACCGTAGCAAGATATAGATTCACACTTATATTTTTTTAGTGATTGGATTTGTACTCATATCTTAAACAGTCTACACAATATTATTCCAATAGAGGGCACTACTTAGTGTTCCTGATGGCACGAGCATGTTGACGGTTATGGGTGTGCAATGTTAATTGATGTGGTATCACCAGATGGCATTTAACTTTCATCCAAAAGGAAAAGTTGTATTATTTTGAATTAGGTATGTTAGAATAAACGAATTGCTATAAGAATAAAGAACAGGAAACCTCTAATAAATATAATTAATTACAGGATTATTTGAGTGGATCATTTTGAAGGAGGAAAATAACGAACAAAATTATTAAAATATGAATCATAATCAATGTTCTTCATTTCTAACTCACATTCTAATTAGAATTATCTCTATTACACCACTTAACATAAATAAATAGTTATTTGCACGATAAATGTAAAAACAGTTATATCAATCATAATTAAACCTAAAACTCGGGTGAACGAAAACAAAAAATAAACTAGGCTGTATGTATGCTCGGAGATCACATATGCAGAAAAAACAACGAAAACCAAAATGAGTAATATCACTAATGTTACAAACAAAAAAATGTAATGTGTATATGTAGAAAATAGTCAGCGACTTAGAATAGAATGAGTCGGGCGTCCGTGGGGCTCTGTTCCACCGGGCAGTACGGACATTTCAACCTATTAAAACAGAATTTACTAAGACACATGTTGGATGAACAAGAAGAACATTAGTAATGCCGGATTTTACAAATTTACAAAAAATGCAACAAGGATTTAGGCTCATATATAGGATATCTTTAAGGTAAGTAGTGTTTCTTTACATCACACTGTGGTAGAAAAGGCAAGTGGATATATATAAGTAATGTTTATACACTTAAGTAGTACTATAGGAATATCTTTTGAGGAATAGTTGTAGAGGATGGACCTTAAACTACCCATAGTTTTGTCAATGGATACAGGCGTTTTATATTGTTTAAACCATTCCAAGAAGAGTGTTATCTAAGGGAAAATACTATGCGAGCATAGGTGGGGTGGGCTGGTGTCCCCCACCAACCAAACTATGCCCATTCACTATTTCAAATGGCTTGAACTCTGCACTACACTATTATCCATAACTTTCCATGATTCAATCAATTTCATTTATTAGTTTAGACTTAATTTAAAAAGTACATAGGGAATAATGTAGTGTAGAGTTCAAGTCATTTGAAATAGTAAATGGGCATAGTTCGGTTGGTGGGGGCCACCCGCCCACCCCACCTTCGTTCGCATAGTTTTTTCAATGGATACCGGCGTTTTATATTGTTTAAACCATTCCAAGAAGAGTGTTATCTAATGGAAAAAACTATGCAAGCAAAGGTGGGGTGGGTGGGGGGCCCCTACCAACCAAACTACACCCATCCACTATCTCAAATGACTTAAACTCTACACTACATTATTACCTATATACTCTTTAAATTAAGTCTAAATTAATAAATGATATTGATTGAATCATGGAAAGTTATGGATAATAGTGTAGTGCAGAGTTCAAGCCATTTGAAATAGTGAATGTACATAGTTTGGTTGGTAGGGACCATCCGCCATATTCAATTATTTTGGTGCTATGTTCAGCTTATACTAATAATAATATTAATAATTATAATATAATGTAATATGGTAAAAAATAGTATCAGTAGATGAATCAAGCAAGCAGGATACAATAAAGTTGCTTTTATACAATCCAGCCTTAATGTTAGAACATGCAAATAAATCCCAATTGTTTCAAACAAACAATAATATAAAATCACTCACTTGTTTCCAGTACACAATTTATTCAAAGCATCCCTTGATATAACATGACCACAGATCAGCTTCATTGGAGGGTTGTTTTCAGTCGACTGCTGCCTTAAAATCGGGCACGCAAACATTGAGTGGTAGCGCGATTCACTCCCCAAATCAATTTCAATCTACAATAGAACTAACTAAAATATATCCCTAATAATAATAAATAATTGCTGCTTACAGGTAATTCATCTCTGCCATTCCAAATCCCAGACACCTGTCGCTGCATCATGACCTGTTTGATATTCAACAGTGCAGGGATTGCAGTGCAACCAGCATTAATACAGGTGGTTAGAGGACTATTCACGCTTACTCCCAACATAACACAAGCGTCCCTTGTAAACGCTTCATAAATATCAATCCACATTTCTGTATCCAACAGGCAACTGTATGGAGAACTATCAATGCCGTTTGGTATAAACAAAAGCATACCCATTAAGGTTTGAATATCTAGAAACAAAAGGATACTTATTAAGGTTTAAATCTAAAAACAAAAGCATATCCATTAAAGTTTGAATATCTAAAAACAAAAGCATACCCATTACAATTTGAATATCTAAAAACAAAAGTATACCCATTAAGGTTTAAATATCTAAAAACAAAAGCATACCCATTAAGGTTTGAATATCTAAAAACAAAAGGATACCCATTAAAGTTTGAATATCTAATAACAAAAGCATACCTATTAAAGTTTGAAAATCTAAAAACAAAAGAATACCCATTAAAGTTTGAATATCTAAAAACAAAAGCATAGCCATTAAGGTTTGAATATCTAAAAACAAAAGGATACCCATTAAGGTTTGAATATCTAAAAACAAAACGATACCCATTAAAGTTTGAAAATCTAAAAACAAAAGTATACCCATTAATGTTTGAAGATCTAACAACAAAAGGATACCCATTAATGTTTGAATATCTAAAAACAAAAGGATACCCATTAAGGTTTGAATATCTAAAAACAAAACGATACCCATTAAAGTTTGAATATCTAAAAACAAAAGGATACCCATTAAAGTTTGAAAATCTAAAAACAAAAGGATACCCATTAAAGGTCGAATATCTAAAAACAAAAGCATACCCATTAAGGTTTGAATATTCAAAAACAAAAGCATACCCATTAAAATTTGAATATTTAAAAACAAAAGCATACCCATTAAGGTTTGAATATCTAAAAACAAAAGCATACCCATTACAGTTTGAATATCTAAAAACAAAAGGATAACCATTAAAGGTTGAATATCTAAAACAAAAGCATACCCATTAAAGTTTAAAAATCTAAAAACAAAAGCATACTCATTAGGTTTGAAAATCTAAAAACAAAAGCATACCCATTAAAGTTTGAATATTTAAAAACAAAAGCATACTAATTAAGGTTTGAATATCTAAAAACAAAAGCATAAAAATCATTATGTTATGGAGGACTAACAACTTAAGGCTGTGTTGTATTAATAGAAGGTGCAAAAATCTATGATTATAGTGTATTTTAGTTTAAAAAAAAACAGTGATTATAATTATATATGTAAGAAAAAAATCGTTGGATTTATCATATTATTACCTTTCTCATGTCTTTTCACAAACTGTCTGAAATGATTTCGGGCATACGTGATGGCTTCCGTCTGGTATGCAGAACCCTTTCTCATTAACTCTATAAACCGCAAACGATGCAATTTAAACTCCAGCGAGGAATTTTGAGCCAACAGCATCTCTCGGTTTGCAATTGACCACACCAGAGCAGGATCTAAATCGTGATCTCTCAGACTATCGAGGATGTGGTTCAGTTCTGTGAAGGGCTCTTTCTCTTGGAACTCAGGCTCTATATTTGCTTCCTATTAAAAAAAATTAAATTGAAAATTAAACTTAGAATGAAATTTCGTTAAAACAAATTAGAAAACGCTTTCAAAAAACAGATTTTGATACAACAATCCATTATCTAGATTAATAACGGTAGCAAATATCACTTTAAGTAACATCTCAATATTCTCAGATGATTTAACATGTTGTAAAAAGAGTATTATTGCATTAAATTGTTTCACATTCAATTTAAATGTGAAACAAGATTTATTTTTGGTTACATTTAATCACATTTTAGTCATGTAATTTATCTATGTATATTGCCCATATTCACCAACATCCCATAAACTTTATAGGTCCCATAAGCTATTGAACGGATAAATTGACAACATCATTGTGACACCATATGCCAAAACAAATACCATAACAAATACCAAAACAAATACCAAAACAAATACCAAAACACATGTCTAAACAAATGCTAAAACAAATACCAAAACAAATGCTAAAACAAATGCCAAAACAAATACCAAAACAAATGTCAAAACAAATACCAAAACAAATGCTAAAACAAATGCCAAAACAAATACCAAAACAAATGTCAAAACAAATACCAAAACAAATGATAAAACAAATACCAAAACAAATGCTAAAACAAATGCCAAAACAAATACCAAAACAAATACCAAAACAAATGCCAAAACAAATACCAAATCAAATGTCAAAACAAATACCAAAACAAATGCTAAAACAAATGCTAAAACAAATGCCAAAACAAATTCTAAAACAAATGTCAAAACAAATACCAAAACAAATGCTAAAACAAATGCCAAAACAAATACCAAAACAAATACTAAAACAAATGCCAAAACAAATGTCAAAACAAATACCAAAACAAATGCTAAAACAAATGCCAAAACAAATGCTAAAACAAATGCTAAAACAAATACCAAAACAAATGTCAAAACAAATACCAAAACAAATGCCAAAACAAATACCAAAACAAATGTCAAAACAAATACCAAAACAAATGCTAAAACAAATGCTAAAACAAATGCCAAAATAAATTCTAAAACAAATGTCAAAACAAATACCAAAACAAATGCTAAAACAAATGCTAAAACAAATGCCAAAACAAATGCTAAAACAAATGCCAAAACAAATGCCAAAACAAATGCTAAAACAAATGCCAAAACAAATACTAAAACAAATGTCAAAACAAATACCGAAACAAATGCCAAAACAAATGCTAAAACAAATGCCAAAACAAATGCTAAAACAAATGCCAAAACAAATACTAAAACAAATGCCAAAACAAATACCAAAACAAATGCTAAAACAAATGCTAAAACAAATGCCAAAACAAATGCTAAAACAAATGCCAAAACAAATACCAAAACAAATGTCAAAACAAATACCAAAACAAATGCCAAAACAAATACCAAAACAAATACCAAAACAAATGTCAAAACAAATACCAAAACAAATACCAAAACAAATACCAAAACAAATATCAAAACAAATGCTAAAACAAATGCCAAAACAAATGCTAAAATAAATGACAAAACAAATGCTAAAACAAATGCCAAAACAAATGCCAAAACAAATGCTAAAACAAATGCCAAAACAAATGCTAAAACAAATGCCAAAACAAATACCAAAACAAATGTCAAAACAAATACCAAAACAAATATCAAAACCAATGCTAAAACAAATACCAAAACAAATGCTAAAATAAATGCCAAAACAAATGCTAAAACAAATGCCAAAACAAATGTCAAACACCTTAAACAACACTTGTGATTGGATTTTTGATGGTACCTTTTGTTTAATTATTCAGTGTTTCCAATAGAGAGAATCTAAAGTAACTACATTCCCTAGATAATTTATTTATTCTTGTTATAACTACGAATACTTATGGGTTCAATAGCTATTGATAGATTTATGGAACATCGGTGAATATGGGGGGTAAATGTTGTATTTTATGTATCATGCCTACACCTAAGTAGAAGGCATATGATTAAATAAATAAATTTTATTGTATTTTCAAGAGTCAGGCTCATGTAATAAAGATTATTATTAAAAACACCAATTTTCATTTTAATAAAGCTGCAATTACATTGAACTAGATTAATTGAGAAAATAATTAATTAAATTTACATTATTTTTGTATAGTTTTTTTTATAGATACAGATTATGATTTTAAGCTGACTGTCCCAGTTAATAAAAAAATAGTTGTAGTATAAACAAAAACTTACCTTTGCAAGTTCTTCAGCAACATCCATCATCCCTTGCCGGTAAAAGTGATGACAAATGACCTTATTTATGAGATCAATTTTCTCTGGCAATGCAAACACATCATCACGACTAGTCGCTGAGAAGTCTGATACGAAATTCCTATCAATAGCCTTGCCCACCTTTGAAACTGTACTGTGCAAGTCTCTGTGATCAGTGGCTAGTCGGGAAACAGTCTCTTTAACACGATCCATAGCTTGTTTGAGTAGATCCGATTGTAACTCAGTCATCTCATGCCCTTCAGGTGCTAAAAAGATTTCAATTGAATTTAATGAAACTCTAAATTTGATATTAAATAATCATATTTATATTATACAATTATACTCCTACTATACACTGACTAGCAGAACTTTTTCTGCATAAAATTAACATTTTAAACATGTTATCACACAGTAATACTGTAATTATTCTAAAATATTAACAGTATTATTGATCGTGTAAGGTACTTTTATAATTTAAATTTAGTTAATAAAAAAAAACTTCTATTTTTATAGGGCTATCAACCATGAAGCTTTTCCGCCAGTCAAGGGAGAAGAGTGAAATCACCCAATATTTACATTAACCTCACAGAAAACCTATGAAAAACTGCGAAAGGTGATTCACAATAATTCGTTCCTTGCTGGGGATCAAACTCAGGCTCCCCAGTGCTCAGTACGAGACGGACGACGCCTTCAACCACTTGGCCACTGAGCTGGGTCCTTAATTAATATTTACCAAAATATTCCATTGTCTTGTATTACTTTTAAAAACAAAGTTTGGATAGTCGTAGAGTAAACTAGACAAAACCGGATTGCAATTGAAACGAAAACAAAAGCATAACGATATATTTACAAACATCCAGACACCCAGTTAATAATAGCGAAAATGCAACTCACCATTCTCCAACTCACTCTTCAAATTGGCAATGTACGCAATCATGTCCTGCAGGGTGCGATCCGCATGCCCCCCGATGCCCTCGAACTTGACGAGAATCCTGTCGACCTCCCGTTCGACCGCAGCACAAGCCTCCATCGTTTTTATTTATTACACACACACACACAACACACAAACCAAGTCGTCAACAACAATAACAACAACCAACGTCCATTTGTTTCCCCCACTGCTACTAGATTACACGTCACATAAATGTCAACAGTTAAATTCTAATTTAAAAAATCCGAGTTACATTCATATAGTAGCGAAAATATAAAATAAACTATTGATAATATTGATAAGTTTATTAAAAATACTGTTTAAATCATACGTAGTTTGATTAAATTGAAATTTTATGATTTATGTGTTATTAAATGACTACTAGCGACATCTAGTGGTAGACTCATGCAGCTTGATATAATTACAATTAATTTAATATAAGCAAACTATTATTATATTACATAATATGCTACAAATTGATTAGATATGCCATTTGATTTACTCTGTTTTATTAATTTATTACTAATTATTTAGTTTTATTAATAAATAAAAATACTACACCGCCATCTATCGGTGACTGTGCACACTAATATGATTGTTTTAAAAAGCTGCAACACAATTGTTTAAAGACGCCATTATTGTTTTTAGGGGTTGTTTGTGGTGTGATGTGGGTGAATTATTCAGTCCGGTAAGTTTATTACTATCCATTATTAGATCATAAGCGGGGTTGTTATAGCGTTAAGGGGTTTATTACGACTTGATGTACTTGTTTATTATTATGCGCACCGCGGGGATTTGTTATTTTGCAGGAATTTATTTGTCGCCAAAAAAGGACGCTAACCTAACTTTGCATATTGTTTAGAATTATATTTTGTTTGTTTGTACGCGAGCCGGGTTCTAGCAAACATGATATTAGAGTGAAATTATATGAATGCGCTTGGTTAACAACAATTCGCCCTAATATCTTTTTACGGGGGCTTAGTTTGGTCGGGCCCCATCAGTGACGTAGCGAGCTTAACTCGCGCCAGGGGCACACACCTTTTTAGCGCGCCCACCATCCGAAGACTATATAATATTATACATAAAATATACTTTTGTGGACCATTTGGCGCCCCTTTGTGACTAGCGCCTGGGACATGATGCCCCTTCGCCCCCCTCGCTACGCCTCTGGGCCCCATACAATCTATATAGGTAGTACTGGGGGCCCTTGTTTGAGTGAAATTGTATGTACGCGCTTAGTGGTGTAACAACATTTTTACGGGGGCTCAGTTTGGTCGGGCCCTATACAATCTATGTAAGTAGTACTGGGGGCCCTATGCTATATGCGGGAACCCTGAGACAGGTAAATAAATCTATTTATTAGTCTGAGCGGGGGACTAATTTTATGATTTATGTGTGAAAAATGACTAGAGCGATCTAGTGACAGACTCATGCATTTTAATATAATTACAATAAATTTAATATAAGCATTAATATAATAACTTATTATTATATTACATGTAATATGCAACAAATTGATTAGATATGCCATATGAATTGATCTATTTTATTAATTTATTACTAATTAAATAATTTTATTAAAAATAAGATACTACAGCGCCATCTATCGGCGACTATATACACTAATATGATTGTTTTAAAAAAGTTACACCACAATTGTTTAATGACGCCATTATTGTTTTTAGGGGGTGTTTGTGGTGTGATGTCGGTGAATTATGCAGACCGGTAAGTTTATAATTATTCATTATTAGATCACAAGAGGGGTTGCTATAGCGCCAAGGGGTTTATTACGACTTGATGTACTTGTTTATTATTATGCGCACCCGCGGGATTTGATATTTTTCAGGAATTTATTTGTCGCCAAAAAAAGGACGCTAACCTAACTTTTCATATTGTATCGAATTATATTTTGTTTGATTGTACGCTAGCCGGGTTCTAGCCAACATGATGTTTGAGTGAAATTATATGAATACGCTTTAGTGGAGTAACAACAAACCGCCCTAACAACTTTTTGCCCCCGCAAAATGGGGCCCATCCAAACTAGGCCCCCGCTTAGTTTGGAGGGGTCCCATACAATCTATATCGAGCTGAAATAAACTAAACATTGCATAGCCCCCATAAATAGAATATAGTAGAGGTTGTTGTTATAAGTCATCAAAATAACATTTTAAGTTAGTATTAACAGGGCCGTAACAATCTTTTTTGGGGCCCTAAGTAATGTAGTTTATTTCAGTTCGATATACAGGGTGTCACTAAAGTATGGAATACATTCGATAAAATCTTTATTTATAACTCCAAAATTTGTTTTTCTAGTGGTACTACTGATTAAAACTAATATTTTGAGAAAATAAACAGCTTTATTTAATTCATAAAATTTAGTATCGGGAGGCCCAGTGAGATCTCATCACAGCCTATAATAAATTTAAAAATAAAATGGGACTGTCATTTCAAAAAATTGTCATAGACGTCGTTTCTCATTCAAAAATGACATTTTGATTAGAAGTTGGAAATTTCAAATTAAGGTAGTTGTATCATTTTTATATATAATCACTCGAGATATTGTGTGAATTCATCCTCACTAGCTGAGCTACACTAATGAGATCTAATAAGATCGAAATCTAGATATGTAGATTGCTAAGAGGTGGATTCACACTTATATATGTTTTAAACCTAAAAATTATTTGTTTTTGTAATTGTTTTATTCTTTTGTTTTTTGTTTTTCAATAACCTCAATGAGTGAAAATAAATGACAGTTCACTGTCATTTTAAACAGTGAATTGATATAGTTCAAGTAGTTTGAAATAGTGAATGGGCATAGTTCAAGTCATTTGATATCTTGAATGGGCATAGTTTGATTGGCCTGACCCCACCCACCCACCCCTCCCTTTCGCATAGTTTTTTCATGGAATAATTATATGTTTAATTATTTTATACAATTGTAGAACAGTGTATCTTATAAAAAAAAATATGCGCAAAAAGAGGGGTGGGTGGGTGTTCACAGGACAACCAGATTATGCCTATTCATGATATCTAATGACTTGAACTATACCCATTCACTATTTCAAACGAGTTGAACTATATCAATTCACTGTTTAAAATGACAGTGAACTGTCATTTGTTTTCACTCATAGAAGTTATAGAAAACAAACAAACAAAACAATAAAACAATAACAAACTGAAATTATTATTAGGTTAATATTTTTAAAGGACATAGTTCAAGTCGTTCGATATAGTGAATGGACTTAGTTCATATGAATATGAATATATATGAATATGAATGGGCATAGTTTGGTTGGCCTGTGTTTATCTACCCTCCCCACGATTTTCCCATAAATTTTTCATTCGATACACTTCTGACAATTATAGAAAACTGTACAAAATAATGAAAAAAAGTACGAAAAGTGAGAAATGGGTGAGTGGTCAGAGTCCAATCAGACTATACTCATTCTACACAATACGATTCTTAATGTAATTTAAATTACATAATTCATAGTCTGAGACTGCAAAATGTCATTTGTTTTGATTCATGAAAATCATACGAAAACAAACAAAAACATAAGAAGATTAAAATAGTTTTCGTAGTGCACCCATCTGTATGAATTTATATTATTTTCAAGATCCCACTCGATGAATTAGTACCTTGTCGTTGGTGAGTGGGCTTAATCACATGTACATTGAAAAACGTTACCCTTCTATTTGATTCAATTGCCTCCCTTGTTTTTATTACAATCATTTTAGAATGTCATTTAGTTATTTAGTTTAATATATACAGCTATTGGTATAACAAGATATTAAAATAACACAATAACATGCTAAATAATGAAGATTTAGTATCAAAAAATATTTAAAATATTATTTAGTCAAACAAAAACACATTATTAATAATTTCAATTAAAAGTTTCATTTTGATAATTAAATTTAAATTTTGTTAGATTCTGTATTCAGATTTAATTTAAAAGATAGTGATCACTAAATATTTCTGATCAATATGTAATCTATTATTGATATTTAATTTCTGCTTATAATTTCTCTTGTATACTTGTGTATATCTTTATGCTTATAGAATGTATTTGTGACTATCATTTTATTTTCTAAACCTAAAGTTTATTAATTTATTACCATTGTTGTACAGAAACAACAATGGTAATAAATTAATAAACTTTAAGTTTAGAAAATGTTTCTCCATATGGCATTATTTCCACTAAATTATTTGTTCTGTATCCTATTTATTTCATATAATATAATAATAATTGTTTTGTTTAATTAAACAAAATTTATTTCATATAATATAATAAATAGAACAAAGAACAAATAATTTAGTGGAAATAATGCCATATGGAGTAACATTTTGTAAACCTAAAGTTTATTAATTTATTACTATCGTTGTTTCTATACAACAATGGTAATAAATTAATAAATTTTAGGTTTAGAAAATAAAATGCTGGCTACAAATACATTCTATAAGCATTTGTCCCTAAAAATTATATCACATCAAAAATATTGTCATATAGAGGAGATGAATAAAGCTACTACGTTTTTTACCATTTCTTTAAAACAAGTGGTAAAAAACATAGTAGTTTTATTCATCTCCTTTATTGAAAAAGAATTACCACGTAGTAGACGCCAAAACCATTCAATTTCATTGTCATATAGATTTTCTTTTTAGCAATATGATGTTTAGGATGCAAACAGTTTTTGACTGTACATGTGAGACCAAAACTAATTCCGTTCCAATCGATCAAATTTTAGTTTACTTTATATTAAAAAAACATTTTTTTAAACATAATTTACATTAAATGATCGATTGGAATAGACTATAATTATTTATAGTTTAAAATTTAAATTCATATAACAAACACTATCATTCAAATTCATTCAAATTAAAGCATATTTCAAACTGTTTTCTATTAGTTCTTCAAAATTTCTCTGTCGTGCGGTTATTGGTTGTTCGGATACACCACGCGTTTCAATCACGAATGTAGTTTGAATAACGGCGGTGCATTCTCAAATATTGTTTAATTTTTTTTGTATACAAATATTACATGTAAATTAATAATCCATATGTTTTCATGTTGAAGTCAAGCCTGTCTGTCTGGAGAGCCGCACTGTTATTCAAATGGTGAGTACTGAATTAAAAATTAAGGTTGGGTTGTATAAAAGCAGATTACTTTTTTTATCTTCTGTTCTTTTCCATCATTTACTGTTAGTAAGTCTGACTAAAATTATTTTTAATTTAAAGTGTAATCAGTTTCTTTTTATTAAAACCCTCGTTTTTTTTTATTACAGAACTTCGTGTCGTCGTGATTTAAAAAAAAAACTCGATCGTGGGTGTTTGTGTGCAACCTGTAGCGAATGCAGTTCCACTCCACAGGACTCGCTTCAGGTGCAATGTAAGTTATAATTTTATAAACAAAAACATGGCTATATTTTCATATATTTTATTTTGTTACAGGTGTCTGTGTAGCTTTTTATTATCAAACTAAACCAAAAGTGATTAGTTCGCGTTCTTTAACCACGTTAGGATTTTTTATTTAGTCATATCAGTTGATAGGAAGTGTTTTTTTTTATAGTAGTAGTATAAATTAAACTCAGTGCTTTACATGGGCTGGAGATGGAATGGTGGAGCACCGCGCAAGTAAATTGAAGACATCAACGGGGAGGTAGTTCCTAACGTGAATGACACCCGCAACTCAATGTGAGTAGTTTTTTTGATTTACGGTTCGTAATCGCGTTTCGGTAGTCGCCCGAACTAACAGCTAGAACATACGTGTTCATTTCCTATCTGCGTGTTGCTCCAAAAAGTATAAGCAAATTCGACAAAATGTGAATAATGTCGACATAAAGCTGTACAGTTGCTGCAATATATTCCTCTGGTGAAAGTTCATAACGGCGTCCACCCAAAATCAGCTGAGTGTCATATAAAAGATACTATATATTTTTGGTATTAGCTGAAAATAAATAAACCTCTCTAAATTACTTACAAATGAAAAAAATATACAAGCAAGTCCGGAGTAGACTAAAAACAGCACATTCATATTGAGGAAAAGGTTCAAAATCACAGCTACGAGTCCAAAAACTGATAAAATCACAGCAGCTATAATAATATAGATGCCCATTCCAGTTACATCACACTAAAACAGTATTTTGTTAAAGAAAAAAAAAGTATATGAACAATTATGTGATCAAAAATGTACAGTGACCTACAAATATTATTTAAAATAAATAGAAAAGGGCCATTCACAATAAACTCGGTAGTGGTAGCGTAGCAATGTTTAGCATGTGTATAAAACGTTCTAAGTTGGTTTGTCCCGCTTTGCGATCGCTTATGTAATACTGTCTTAAGCATCATACACATTGAGGTTAGTGCAGTGGTGGTGCAGTTGGTAGGACCGTTATAATTTGACGCGTTCAGATAGAAAATGTAAATGTAGGCACAGCTGATATTGATTAACGAATATCCATTGAGCACCCATCGTACTTCTTATATTAATTTACAAGTTACAAATAAACAAGTAACTACTACTAAGACCTAAGGCCCTGTCCGTTTGGCTACTACTAGTGACTAGTAGTGGCACATGCTGACCTACTGTACTATTAGAATGAGCGTAACGTCAGCATGTGTGACTACTCGTCACTAGTAGTAGCCAACCGGACAGGGCCTTAATATCTTGAAGGCGTGGTATAACTTAACCTCAAACGTGAAAATTATTTAATAAACAATGAACATCGATCGTGATTTGTTCAATTTATTGCCCCAGTACCCGATTATATGGAACCGGATACAAAAGAAATTCCGGGACATGTCAAATATGTCGTGACGTTAAGATATTATCTTGTTACTCATTTAAGGCCCAATTCACACATAAGCGGCGTCGGGCGCAGGCGCGGCGTAGGCGAGGCGCAGGCGCGTCGTCGCACAGGCGATTATGATGTCCATATGCAGTGAAGGGATGGACATTGCACCTTATGTTTACATAGAGGCGGCGTGGAAGAGTTATGCCTTTCGCCTCTTCGCCTACCGTGTCTTAGACGAAGAGGCGAAGACGCGGTGCCGGCGCTGCGAGAGGCACGACGCTTCAAGCCCTCTCTATATAAACATGTGGTGCAATGCCCACTTAGGTGATGAGGCGTGGGCATTTGCCTCGTGCCTCTCGCCGCGCTGGCACCGCGTCTTCGCCTCTTCGTCTAAGACACGGTAGGCGAAGAGGCGAAAGGCATAACTCTTCCACGCCGCCTCTATGTAAACATAAGGTGCAATGTCCATCCCTTCACTGCATATGGACATCATAATCGCCTGTGCGACGACGCGCCTGCGCCTCGCCTACACCGCGCCTGCGCCCGACGCCGCTCATGTGTGAATTGGGCCTTACATAAGGCCAGTATTACACTACCATTCATAGAGCGTGAAGCAAACATTGAAACAGTTGTTTATTTGGTTGCCGTGGGTAACAGACCAGTTTGAACTTGCAGAATATACCGCCTGATTTTATTATCAGTCGGTATTAAAGGTCGTTTTAGACAAGATAATTTCTTGACTCAAAAGTTAGTTAAAACACAAGACAATCTAAATTATCCCGTATCATACCACAAATTATTTGAAATATTGAATTGGATGGTAGATCGAATGGAAACATATAATCTGTTTGCATGCATGACAAATTGTATGGGAGAAGGTTATATAAATTCATTTCTTGAATAACTTTTGAGCTAAGAAATTGTCTTGTCTAAAACGACCTTTAAGTTTGAGTAAAATATAATTGTATAAGCTATTAGTAAAATTTCTTACACATGGTAATGTAGCTATTATTGTGATAACAAGCACAACAACGACGGTCACTGCAATCGCCGCCAGCACAATAAATGTGTCGTATTTTGCTGACATTGATCCAATCATTGCGCTGTAAGATAATGTCTGAAAATTCAATATTGTACAGCAATTTAGTTTATAAAATATTTGTTAAACTTTACTAGGCATGTCAGCAAGATGTAGTTCAAAGGCACGTTCATCCGTGCGCAGGTGATGCATATTAGTATCATGTAGAATATAATGGCTGAGATGCTAAAAACATTATATATGTTAATAATCCTTCTACGGGAATTTCAAGTCTATATTGCTACAAAATTTTCACATTTTTGGAATATTAAATGTTTTTTAAAACATATATAAGTGTGAATCCACCCCTTAGCAATCTAAATATTTAGATTTCGATTTTATTAGATCTCATCAGTGTAGCTCAGATAGTGAGGATGAATTCACACAATATCTCGAGTGGTTTTATTCAAAAATTATATAACTAACCCCCTAGGAGGAAAGTTAAACGCCATCTGGCGGCACCACATCAATTAGCAATGGTAATAACCGTCAACATGCACATACCATCAGGATCACCGGGTAGTGCCCTCTATGGAATAATATTCCAACAGAGTGCTTGAGATATCAGCACAAGGCCAATCTTATAAAACATATATAATCGAAATCTAGATATGTAGATTGCTAAGGGGTGGATTCACAATTATATATGTTTTATAAGATTATGAGAGCGAAGCTGTCATTGATGCAGTTGGCAATGGCTCAATTGACCTATAGAATTATCGATGGGGGCGTTCCCATCGATAATTCTATAAGTCAATTGAGCAGGCTGTACGAGAGCGAAGTTGTCAATGATGCAGTTGGCAATGATTTCATTATCTAAACTTAACTTTTTATATATTTATGACATTAGGCACATAAGGCAGTACTACACTAGCGTTTTGTGGAGTGTAACACATACCAACAGTTGTTTATTTGGTTGATATGGGTAAAAAACCGTTCTGAACTTATAGTTTGATGAACTAAAACGGCTTTCAATTCCATATTAGCTAATTTATCTCAACTTAAAACCAATCTTAACTTTATTAATTAACATTCATGTAAAAATCATTTTGTTTCTAAACGAGTAGCAATACTTGATCAATATTTAACATACCCGGACAGGATCATTATGAGTACATCATCAATAAGATACTCAGTGACGGGCGGCCTAAAACCAATCGATTACGCACTTCAAACAACAATTAATACATCCTTACACGAATATACAGACGCATATGATTGCCAATGTCACGAGCAATTGCAATCCTAGTAAAGAATACACCTTGCAGACAAACTTGTCGCGTATTACTTTGTTGCTGAAACTACTGCCATAGTTGGGTTCTGCAAGAATCACATATTAATTATGAAACCAAACTAAATATGAAATTACAAACCTGCATAGGGATTCATTTCGATTTCGAACTGGCGTTTATTTTTGTTGATTCTTGTTGATGTACTTAATAATATTTCAATCAACGCTTTTATTGAATAGTTTTCAACTGACACTGACACACAAAAGTGACAACTAATGTGAATACTATAATACCATTGACTAATAACCTAATAATAGTAATTAAAAAAAAAGACCTTTATTGGCATTTTTTTTAATAATAGTAATAGTGAACGAGAATAGTTTGGTTGGTGGGGGACACCTTCCCACCCCACCTTCGCTCGCATAGTTTTTTCATTAGATGCAGATTTTTATACATTGCATAAACAATTCCAAGAAGAGTGTTATCCCATGAGAAATACAATGCGAACCGAGGTGGGGTGGGTGGGGGGCCCCCACCAACCAAACTATGTCCGTCCACTATTACGAATGAAATGAAGTCTGCATTACAGTGTCATCAAATACTTTATATGATTCAATTAATTTCTTTTATTAATGTATGCTTAATTAGCAAAAAAAAGGTGAGACATAATGTATGCATAGTTCAAGTCATTTGAAATAGTGGACAGGTATAGTTCGGTTGTTGGGGACCGCCCACCCACCCGACCTTTGCTCGCATAGTTTTTTCAATGGATACACACGTTTTATATTGTTCAAACCATTCCAAAAAGAGTGTTATCCTATGGCAAAAACTCTGCGAGTAGAGGTTGGGGTGGGTGGGCGATCCCTACCAACCGAACTATACCCGTCCACTATTGCAAATGACTTGAACTATGTACACAATATGTCTCACATTTGTTTGCCAATTAAGCATACATTAATAAAAGAAATTAATTGAATCATATAAAGTATTTGATGACACTGTAATGCAGACTTCATTTCATTCGTAATAGTGGACGGGCATAGTTTGGTTGGTGGGGGCCCCCCACCCACCCCACCTCGGTTCGCATTGTATTTCTCATGGGATAACACTCTTCTTGGAATTGTTTAAACTATGTAAAACAATCTGCATCTAATGAAAAAACTATGCGAGCGAAGGTGGGGTGGGCGGGCGGCCCCCACCAACATGACTATGTCCGTCCACTATTTCAAATGACTTGAATTATGCGCTACATTATTTTTCACATTTATTTTACGAATTAGGCATAATTTAATAAAAGAAATTAATTGGCTCATAGAAAGTAATGGATAATAGTGTAATTCAGATTGCAAGTCATTTGGAATAGTGGACGAGTATAGTTTGGTTGGTAGGGACCACCCGCCCACCCCACCTTCGCTCGCATAGTTTTTTCATTAGATGCAGATTGTTATACATTGTATAAACAATTCCAAGTAGAGTGCTATCCCATGGAAAATACAATGCGAACCGAGGTAGGGTGGGCGGTGGGCCCCCACGAACCAAACTATGCCCGTCCACTATTACGAATGAAATGAAGTCTGCATTACAGTGTCATCCATTACTTTATATGATTCAATTAATTTTCTTTTATTAATGTATGCTTAATTGGCAAACAAAATGTGAGACATAATGTGTGCATAGTTCAAGTCATTTGAAATAGTGGACGGATATAGTTCGGTTGGTGGGGACCGCCCACCCACCCGACCTTTGCTCGCATAGTTTTTTCAATTGATACACACGTTTTATATTGTTCAAACCATTCCAAAAAGAGTGTTATCCTATGGAAAAAACTATGCGAGTAGAGGTTGGGGTGGGTGGGCGTTCCCCACCAACCGAACTATATCCGTCCACTATTTCAAATGACTTGAACTATGCACACATTATGTCTCACATTTTGTTTGCCAATTAAGCATACATTAATAAAAGAAAATTAATTGAATCATATAAAGTAATGGATGACACTGTAATGCAGACTTCATTTCATTCGTAATAGTGGACGGGCATAGTTTGGTTCGTGGGGGCCCCCCGCCCACCCCACCTCGGTTCGCATTGTATTTTCCATGGGATAGCACTCTACTTGGAATTGTTTAAACAATGTAAAACAATCTGCATTTAATGAAAAAACTATGCGAGCGAAGGTGGGGTGGGCGGGCGGCCCCCACCAACCTGACTATGTCCGTCCACTATTTCAAATTACTTGAATTATGCGCTACATTATTTTTCACATTTATTTTACGAATTAGGCATAATTTAATAAAAGAAATTAATTGGCTCATAGAAAGTAATGGATAATAGTGTAATTCAGATTGCAAGTCATTTGGAATAGTGGACGAGTATAGTTTGGTTGGTAGGAAACAACCCGCCCACCCCACCTTCACTCGCATAGTTTTTTCAATGGATACAGGCGTTTTATATTGTTTAAACCATTCCAACCTTTATTTATTTCATTATAGGTAAAATATTTAACAGAGTTCAGCTCATTAAATGCAAATTTAATTAACAAATAAATATATACACTATACAGA
The DNA here is from genome assembly GCA_963942505.1 of Lordithon lunulatus. Lineage (NCBI taxonomy): Eukaryota > Metazoa > Arthropoda > Insecta > Coleoptera > Staphylinidae > Lordithon > Lordithon lunulatus. The sequence continues at coordinate 270,468 of OZ012672.1, forward strand.
GTTACAATCACACTGTATAGTAGATTCTTTACTAATAGGAACTATTGAAGACTGGACATCAATAATTGGCCAAGTGCCAAAAAAATAAAATTAAGACTCTAAAAATAAAATGTAATAAAAAGCTTATTTTTGGGGTCCCTCGCAATCGTGAAATTAAATTTATTATTTCTTGTTCACGATTACCGAAGGACTATGAACATTCTCACCTAGACTACAGAATACGTGCATCATTATTCTTTTGCATACGTATTTTTGCAACTCAATTTATGTTTTAGTTAAAGAAAATGGTGCGTATTTCTTATACGCATTTCGCCTATGTTATTACATGTGCATCACAAGTTGCTTAAATTTTAAAACGCCAACCATTATTCATCATCTATAAATTGCTATGATTTTAATGCAAACACCAAGCACACCAAAAATAATAGTCATGAAATAGTATCCATAGCAATAGCAGTTTTAATTCATAAACCGTCACTAATTTCCATGTAAAAACTTCGTCTGTCAGATGAAAATGTTTAACGGTATAGTCTCCTCATTGCCGGTCGCAATAAAAAACTCCGATAAAGACCGTTCTGCCTGGCTCTCCGTCGTGGTAGACAATGAAAATCCTACCGAACACCAACAACACGCGTATGTTAAGCTTTACCCAAACACAAAGTTTAAAAACTACAAGACATTCCACCACACATTTATAACTGTTTGGAAATACGTGTTTTATTCGATACTTTTTTTGAACTATTTCACTGTTACATACGTTTTTTTGGTGGTGCGCGGTACGCGGGAAATGATGTTTGCGTTTTTTGGGGCCATTGCGGTCGACTGTTTATGTGTTGCAGATTTAATTTTTGATGTGTCTGTTAAATGTTGCACGCTATTTAATGGACATTATATAAGAAGTGGGCGGATGTTATTTTTGGATGGGGTTCTAGTAGCGCCTTTTTGGATGGTGTATTATTTTCAAACCGGATACGGTGATTTAGTTTTCGCTGGATTGCGCTGTTTGAGCAGCCTCACACTTTACAAGCTTTTTGGGAGCCTGAATGGTCTTAATATGGCTGTTTATGGGAGGTCTGAGAGAATTTTTGTTGTTTGTTTTGAATTGGTGCTGTTTTTGGTGATGGTTTTGCATGCTATTACTTGTATTTTATGTGTAATTCGTGTTGAGAGTTATGGAGTTTCTTTGTTTATGGCTGTAACTACGTTTTTTGGTCATGGAATACGAAATGGTTGCAATAGAGTAGTTTTAGGTAAGGATTATTTAAAATTAAAAAAAATTTAAATATTAAAAATAAATTAATTTAAACAACAAAATTATTTAAAATATGTAGTTGCATAGGATAATGTGGATATTGACCCACATTATCCTATGCATTATATATTATTTTGTTTCTTAACACCCTCTATATTGATACAGGGTGATAAGAAACAAAATAGCTACTATGTTAAACAGAGTGATAAAAATATGTTTGAGAAGATTCAATCAAAATATTTTAGAACATTTTCATTAATTTCCTGATCACTATACTATTTGGAATTTAAAATTTTTTGGAAAAAATCAAAATTTCGAAAAATTTTCTAAATTTTGATTTTTTCCAAAATGATCCTGATGAATTAACAAACTTTAGTATAGGGTTGAAAAATACGAAAGTTCCAGAAAATGACAAAATTACAAATAAATAATAAAAATTTTAATAAATTAAATTCCAGATATTATCTAACCCGCTAGGAGGAAAGTTAAACGTCATCTGGTGGCACCACATCAATAGGTGTGCATTGCTAATTGATGTGGTGCCGCCAGATGGTGTTTAACTTTCCTCCGAGGGGGTTAGTTGCACCTTTTTTGATTGCAAACTGTTTTGAATCATGCAAAACTACTTATAATATCTTTTAATTTCAGGTTTATCCTCAATTATTGGTTATTTCTTCATTACCACTTGCATTGCTACTCTGTTTGTGGTGCGTTTTATAAAAAACAGTCGCATTGTGAATTTAAAACTTCAACATAAGTTACTCGTAAAGCATTGCCGTTCGATAGGCATGAAAAAAGACTTCACGCAGAGCATTAAGATTTGTTATATGAATCTTTGGAAGCATAAAATGGCTGTTATGAAGTCTAGCCAACTGGAACTAATTCCACAAATAATACACTCGAATCTATTGTTTGATATTAACCTGCCTGCACTGAAGAGGTCAATAGTATTCGGAAATTGCCCTGAAATATACCTCAGGGTTATTTCTAGTTTGATGAAGCATGAGTTTTACAACGAAGGAGATTGTGTTTATAAACAGGGGGAACGAAAAGATAAAATGGTTAGCAAATCTTACTTATTTTATAAATTATAAAAATAAAATATTTATTAATGAGGTATTAAGAGCAATAGTGGACTAATCCAGATATTTTAAAAAGCTAGTTTTATTTTATTACTAGTAGCTGAGTTGTTAGAGGTATCGTCAGTTTCATACTGAGCATTGGGGAGCACAAAAATTCGGCCTCGATGGGGTTCGAAATCAGGTTCCCCCAATGCTCAATACGAGACATACGACGCCTCTAACCACTTCACCACTGAGCTGAGTTAGTACTAATATTTCGAGAGTGGTCTAAAATAATTCCGACCTCATAAAGATACAAAACATTCTCTTTCAAAATTTATTTTATTATTCTTTTTTCTTTTTTAATTTTATTTATTAATCATATATATATATATATATATATATATATATATATATATATAATACATAAATACAATTCAGTAAAAAAATAAACTGAAAATTCCAAATTCCAATCTCCTTGCGAAGCCACATACTTCTCCCAACGCTGCTCCCAACCTCATCAACCCGTTCAAATAGTAATTGGCGTCTTTGTTAGAAAAGATGCACTACCTAAATTTAGTTGATAAATATTACTGTATACAAGGTGAGGTCGTACATTTTTCAGACCACCCTCGTATAATCCAAAAAAAATCCTAAAATTAATTTTTTTAAATTTGAGCACTCAATATCTTAAATATAATTCATTTGTTATAGTAAAAATTAACCTATATATTATTACAGATAATAATAACGTGTGGTGAAATTGTTATATTATCCGACCGTTATGACTACAGCCCGATAATCACTCTTGCAGCAGGCACTTGTTTAGGCGAAACATCATTGTTTTTAAACCTTAAAGCCGCTTCAACTGTTAAAGCAAACAATTACGTGGAAACACAGGTGACTAACAGTTTTTTTTTGTATAGTACTATCATAAAGTCACCTTACACGGTCAATAATACTGTCAATATTTTAGAATAATGACAGTATTACTGTACAATAATATGTTTAAAATTAAACAGTCAATAATACTGTCAATATTTTAAAATAATGACAGTATTACTGTACGATAATATGTTTAAAATGTTCACTATTCTAAAATATTGACAGTATTACTGATCGTGTAAGGTATAGAAATGATGGAATGAAGAGAATACTGATGTATATCCGGATAATTGATTACTTGATAAATATTAAAGGAGGATTCAATAAAATACTGACAGTGCTAGTATTGATAGTATTATTGACCGTGTAAGGTGCCTTATATACAATTATTTTATTTTTAGACTTTATATCGTAATGACTTCTATAAATCATTCCCCAACTACGCTAAAGAATCCTATAGGATTTACAAATTAATTCGCTTGCGCATACAAGAAACACGCATAAAACGCCCCAAGAACTCCAACAAAAACACGTCTTTGTGTGAACGTGTGGCGCAATACAGTAAAGAGCATAACGATCTGCTGTATGTTATCGCTAAAAAAGATATTAACCCGAGATATATACAACGATACTCGCAACTGCATACAGTTTGGGAGATACAAATGACGATAATCGCATTAGTGATTGGCATATGTTATCCGTACTTTATAGGATTTCACGGGCAATTCCCTGCTGGGTTTGCAGTGTTTGTGATTGTATTGGAGGTGTTGTTGGTGATTGATGTTGTTCTATCAATGGTAACACGCGACGAACACAAGAATTCAACGTTAGTTCCCATAGCGACTGTTATTTGTGACTCTCTTAATCATCCCTTATGGTATTTGGATGTATTTGCAGCGTTTTATTTGGAAATATTTGCGTATTTTTTTGCGGACAAATATTTCCATTTGTTTAAATTCAACAGACTGGTTAAGTTTTATAAGGTTATCGTTTTCTTCCATAACATCGAGTGGATGTATAAAAACAACTTGTTTTTGTTGCGTGTTATCAAGTATTTGCTGTTTGGCTCGATGTATATTCTATGGTCATCTGTTTTGGTGTACATGGGTGCTTGTTTTGATGGTTTTTGCCCGAATAGCAGTTGGTATCGTATGAAACTGGAGTTGGAATTGAATGAAAGCACAGAAGTGCCGATGTTTATGGACAAGTATTCGTTTGCAAACTATTTTGCACTTTCGCATATCACAGGGTTTGAAATACATGAAATTAATTTAATGGATGTTAGAGATATGGTTATTGGATTGGTTGTTAAATTTTTCGGTATGTATTTTTAATTATATTTTTTGTGTAATTCATAGAAAAATACTTTTTTGGAACAAAATTTAATGGTTGAATTTTAAAAGCTGTAAATACCAAATTTACATGGACACATTTTGACGTTTATTCGGTGCCGTTGTAGTTGGACCACCAACCCCACCAACCAAACTATGCCCGTTCACTATTTTAAACGACTTGAACTATGCACTACACTATTATCTGTTATTTTCTATGATTAAATTAATGTCATTTATTAATTTAAGACTAACTAAAAAAATATATGTGAAAAATAATGTAATGCATAGTTCAAGTCGTTTGAAATAGTGGACGGGCATAGTTTGGTTGGTAGGGGTCGCCCACCCACCCCACCTTTGTTCGCATAGTTTTTCCATAGGGTAACACTCTCCCTGGAATAGTTTAAACAATCTGAAAAAATTGTATCTATTGGAAAAACTATGCGAGCAAAGGAGGGGTGGGCAGGTGGCCCCCACCAACCAAACAATGCCCATCCATTATTTCAAATGACTTGAATTCTACACTACACTATTATCCATTACTTACTATGATTCAATTATTTTTATTTATTCATTTACACCTAATTCATAAATAAATGTGAGAAACAATGTGGTGCATAGTTCAAGTCGTTAACTTAACTATATTTGTCCACTATTTCAAACGACTTGAACCTTGCACTACATTTTTCTCACATTTATTTATGAATTAGGCGTAAATGAATAAATAAAAATAATTGAATCATAGTAAATAATGGATAATAGTGTAGTGTAGAATTCAAGTCATTTGAAATAATGGATGGGCATTGTTTGGTTGGTGGGGGCCACCCGACCACCCCACCTTTGCTCGCATAGTTTTTTTCAATAGATACAAATGTTTTATATTGTTTAAACTATTCCAGGGAGAGTGTTACCCTATGGAAAAATTATGCGAACAAAGGTGGGGTGGACGGGTGGCCCCCACCAACCAAACTATACCCGTCCACTATTTCAAATGGCTTGAACTATGCACTACACTATTTATCCATAATTTTCTATGATTAAATTAATGTCATTTATTAATTGAAGAAAACTTAAAAAAAATATATGTGAAAAATAATGTAATGCATAGTTCAAGTCGTTTGAGATAGTGGACGGGCATAGTTTGGTTGGTGGGGGCCGCCCACCCACCCCACCATTGTTCGCATAGTTTTTTCAATAGATACAGACGTTTTATATTGTTTAAACTATGCCAAAAAGAGTGTTATCCTATGGAGAAACTATGCGAACAAATGTGGGGTGGGTGGGCGGTCCCCACCAACCAAACTATGCCCATTCACAATTTCAAACGACTTGAACTATGCACTACACTATTATCTGTTATTTTCTATGATTAAATTAATGTCATTTATTAATTTAAGACTAATTAAAAAAATATATGTGAAAAATAATGTAATGCATAGTTCAAGTCGTTTGAAATAGTGGACGGGCATAGTTTGGTTGGTAGGGGACGCCCACCCACCCCACCTTTGTTCGCATAGTTTCTCCATAGGATAACACTCTTCTTGGCATAGTTTAAACAATATAAAACGTCTGTATCCATTGAAAAAACTATGCGAACAAAGGTGGGGTGGGTGGGCGTCCCCTACCAACCAAACTATGCCCGTCCACTATTTCAAACGACTTGAACTATGCATTACATTATTTTTCATATATATTTTTTTAATTAGACTTAAATTAATAAATGACATTAATTTAATCATAGAAAGTAACAGATAATAGTGTAGTGCATAGTTCAAGTCGTTTGAAATAATGGACGGGTATAGTCAGGTTGGTTTATTGCTTAAACAACTCTCAAATAGTGTTAACTAACCAATTTCGGAAAACAGTGATGTTTAAAATTCAAGTCGTTTGAAATTGTGTATTCTATTAGATTTTGTTTAGAAATTGAATTTTAGGCATTTTTTTGTTTATTTACTTCTGCTCCGACTTAACATCAATTGTGTATACCAAACTGAGGAGGTGGCTAAGATTTTATGAAAAACTGCAGATGATAAAGGCGGTGTGTAGAAATACAAAGATGTCGACACGATTGGCGAATCGATTAGAAAACTTTTGTTGCCTCCAGTGGGACTATAACAATTGTTTTGAACTGGAAGAAATGGTAATCACTTTTATTGTATACAAATTTAATATATATATATATATATATATATATATATATATATATACATCTATACTATATATAGTATTCAATTCAAAAATTAATAAAAGTCTTAAGGGCTAATCACAATAAGCGTGGTATTGGTAACATAGCGGCAAGCATGTCTAAATCTAAATGTTCAGAAGAATTGGGTAGTAATGGTGTGGGATAATTGAGGCCAAATGTAGACTTAACTATCAAAGACAAAAGAGTATCTACGCGACATGTTACTTAATTCATATATAAGTGTGAATTCACCTCTTAGCAATCTACATATCTAGATTTCGATCTTATTAGATCTCATCAATGTAGCTCAGCTAGTGAGGATGAATTCACACAATACTAGTGGTTATATACAAAAATTATACAACTAACCCCTCAGGAGGAAAGTTAAACGCCATCTGGCGGCACCACATCAATTAGCAATGCACATCCATATGGTATGGTTGCTAATTGATGTGGTGCCGCCAGATGGCGATTAACTTTCCTCCTGGGGGGTTAGTTGTATAATTTTTGTTGCTTAATTACTTAAAATTGTAATATCCTGATTAATTTTTGAATAGTTTAGTTAGGTGTTAGTGGCTGTACAATACAGAATTATGATTGTAGAAATGGATGCAAACAAATATTCATATGGAAATACTCATCCATGAGCGTATAGACATACTACGTACAGTATCAATATTTCAAGGCCTTGATGAAGGTTTTCTCAGAGAACTCGTAACGCGCTCTAAAGTCTATATAATACCACCACTTGATATTCTAACGTACCATGGCAGCATGAATAAAGTAATGTTTATCATCAAGGACGGATATTGCGTTTATAAGAATGGTAATATTAACTGTTAACAATTATAGACTGCTTAAAACTTATACAGAGTACTATATTAAGGGGACTAAAACGAAAATTAAGATATAAAATTTAATTGTAAAACAAAAGTAAACAATAACTTTTTTCCGATCGGCTTTTGTTTTCCAGATATCGAAGTACAAACTTTAAACAAGAACGTATATATATATATATATATATATATATATATATATATATATATATATATATATATATATATATATATATATATATATATATATATATATATTTGGTTCTCGATTCTTGGTTCTAAGTACTCGGTACTCGGTTCTCGGTATTCAGTACTCGATAATCGGTCCTCGGTCCTCGGTCCTCGGTCCTCGGTCCTCGGTCCTCGGTCCTCGGTCCTCGGTCCTCGGTCCTCGGTCCTCGGTCCTCGGTCCTCGGTCCTCGGTCCTCGGTCCTCGGTCCTCGGTCCTCGGTCCTCGGTCCTTGGTCCTCGGTCCTCGGTCCTCGGTCCTCGGTCCTCGGTCCTCGGTCCTCGGTCCTTGGTCCTTGGTCCTTGGTCCTTGGTCTTTGGTCCTTGGTCCTTGGTCTTTGGTCCTTGGTCTTTGGTCCTTGGTCCTTGGTCATTGGTCCTTGGTCCTTGGTCCTTGGTCCTTGGTCCTTGGTCCTTGGTCCTTGGTCCTTGGTCCTTGGTACTCGGTACTCGGTGCTCGGTGCTCGGTACTCGTCTTTTTCTACTCGATTTCAAGATCAAGATTATGACACATATCTCATTCATGGTGGAAAATTAACTTTTGAGTCAAGAAATTGTCTCATCTAAAACGACCTTTACCTCCAATAATTTTGGGTATCCATGAGGATAATTAAGTATTTGATTCATGCGCAGTTTTTTTTATAAATCACATTAGTGTAGTCGATTACAATTACAATTTACAGCTGGCAGTGTTTATCGAAGAACTGGTCCGCACGCAATGGTAGGCATGTGCTCGCTGTTTTTCAACTTGCCCGAAACGATGACAGTGCGCACGTTTACCCACTGCAAGGTTATCACCATTGATAGCACCGCTTTGCAGGGTGCTTTGAATTTATATCCTGGAGTGCATAAACTAATAAGAGATTTGCAGCGAATTGTAGCACACAAACACCACACAACCGACGCTATTATTATGCCAGAATTGAGCTACCATGAACAAACTGCGCGGCGCAGTTGTTGGAAGGATTTGAATTGGACAACGCTTTTCACTAAAAGTATTTATAGTTCAACTTTTCTAAATTTTGTGACGTTATATAGTCGTTTTCGTTTATCGTTCGGGAGCTGTTCCGTGTTATTCTAAAACCAGCTCAGAATAGCTCCCGATGGTTGCAAAAGGGGACAACTGCCTCGGGCGGCAAAATGGCATTGAGCGATTGATTCTTGTTTATAACTTCATCTGAAAACAGCTTCAGGGGCGGCATAGAACTGAATTATACACCCCCCCCCCCCCCCCTCTGAGAAATTTCCTAGATCCGACTCTGACTCTCGCGATTACTAGTAATCCACTGAAAAGTGTTGTATAAACCAGCGGTTGCCAAAGTGGTGGTCCGCGAGAAAATTTCGCTGGTCCGCAGAAAAATGTGGAATATACTTACTCATCATGTTAAGTTATGTTTTAAGATATTTAATTATGGTTTATTAATAAAGCTTTCATAACTTGGTTACTATTAATAGTTTCATTTTATTAACTAGGTACATTTTATGTGTTCTTTGATCACAATTTTTTTTTTATAAATATATTTAAAATCCTATTAGTGGTCCGAGGGATTTAAATTATGAAGTAACTGGTCCATGAGGTCAAAAAGTTTGGCGACCGCTGGTATAAACTGTTATTATAAGAGCATATTCTAACTCAGTGATTCCCAAAGTGGGGTCGCAGAAAAAAAATAGAGTACAATTCTTTGGTGATATTTTTCTTTTTTTTGGTATTTATCCTCTTGCACCTGTGTTCATTCTATTAAGGAGAGTGTCGTCATGACATGTAGTTGGCCTCACTGGATCTATATATTTATTTTTAGGCAGTTGTCTCGCATAGTTTTACCATAGGATAACAATCTTCTTGGAATAGTTTAAACAATATAAAACATCTATATCCATTGAAAACACTATGCGAGCAAAGGTGGGGTGGGTGGGCGGCCCCCACCAACTAATCTATGCCCGTCCATTATTTCAAACGACTTGAACTCTGCACTACACTGTTATCCATTACTTTCTATGATTCAATTATTTTCATTTATTTATTTTCGCTTAATTCATAGAAATATGTAAGAAACAATGTAGTACATAGTTCAAGTCGTTAATTTAACTATGCCTGTCTACTATTTCAAATGACTTGAACTATACACTACATTGTTTCTCAAATTTGTTTGCGAATTAGGCGTAAATTAACAAATGAAATTAATTTAATAGTATATAAATTAATGGATAACAGTATAGCGCAGAGTTCAAGTTATTTGAAATAGTGGACGGGCATAGTTTGGTTGGTGGGGAACTCCCGCCCACCCCACCTTTGCTCGTATAGTTTTTTCAATGGATACAGACGTTTTATATTGTTTAAACTATTCCAAAAAGAGTGTTATCCAATGGAAAAACTATACGAACAAAGGTGGGGTGGGCGGGCGGCCCCCACCAACTAAACTATGCCCGTCCACTATTTCAAATGACTTGAACTCTGTACTACACTGCTATCCATTACTGTCTATGGTTCAATTATTTTTATTTATTAATTAACGTCTAATTGGCTAAAAAATAATTTAGAAACACTGTAGTGCATAGTTCAAGTCATTTGGAATAGTGGATGGGCATAGTTTGGTTGGTGGGGGCCTCCCGCCCACCCCACCTTTGTTCGCATAGTTTTTCCATTGGATAACACTCTTTTTGGAATAGTTTAAACAATATAAAACGTCTGTATCCATTGAAAAAACTATACGAGCGAAGGTGGGGTGGGCGGGAGGTCCCCACCAACTAAACTATGCCCGTCCACTATTCCAAATGACTTGAACTATGCACTATAGTGTTTCTAAATTATTATTTTTTTACGAATTAGGCGTTAATTAATAAATGAAAATAATTGAATCATAGATGAGTAATGGATAACAGTGTATGCACACTTCAAGTCGTTTGAAATAGTCGACGGGCATAGTTTGGTTGGTGGGGGACACCCGCCCACCCCACCTTCGCTCGCATAGTTTTTTCAATGGACAAAAACGTTTTATATTGTTTAAACCATTTCAGGAAGAGTGTTATCTTGTGAAAAAACTATGCGAGCAAAGGTGGGGTGGGCGGGTGTCCCCCACCAACCAAACTATGCCCGTCCACTATTTCAAGTGACTTGAACTATGCACTACACTATTATCCATTATTTTCTATGATTAAATTAATGTCATTTATTAATTTAAGACTAATTAAAAAATACATGTGAAAAATAATGTAATGCAAAGTTCAAGTCGTTTGAAATAGTGGACGGGGATAGTTTGGTTGGTGGGGGCCACCCGCCCACCCCACCTTTGCTCGCATAGTTTTTTCACAGGATAACACTCTTTCTGAAATGGTTTAAACAATATAAAACGTTTTTGTCCATTGAAACAACTATGCGAGCGAAGGTGGGGTGGGCGGGTGGCCCCCACCAACCAAACTATGCCCGTCCACTATTTCAAATAACTTCAACTCTGTGCTATACTGTTATCCATTAATTTATATACTATTTAATTAATTCCATATGTCTAACTTTTGACGAAATAACTATTTTTGATATATTTTTAGGTTCTTTTGTAAACGTTTTAAAATACTGCCGCCTCCACAAAGAAAACTACACCGCGCCCTTTCGCGATCTGGATGCATTGTATGTTGCCAAATTCTTTCTTATGCCCATAACGCTTGTATCGAATGGTGTTTTTCTGCACATTTGGATGATATTACGCATTATCGCGGCGTATATTCATGGCGTTTGTATTCCCCTGCAATTAGTACACTCACCATACCATACAGGTTTTCATTACGCAATGCTGGCGGTGGATGTGTTTACGTATCTAGATCTCTATGTGATGATGCATGTTTGCTACCATGGAGGCTTACATCAGACCATTGTGCATCCTTTAATGACATCTATTCATTTTCTGCAAAGTGTTTTTATTGTGGACTTTTTTATGGCGTTACCGTATGAATGGCTGGTGTATGTGTGGAGTAAGGGACATAATGAGGGGCATAGTGTGTTTTCGCATTTGGGTAGCCCGCACCCCTTGCACTGCTCTGTGAGGATCATTAAGATGTTTAATGTTTATAAAATGTTTACTGGACTTGATGTGTTTCGAGAAAATACATATTTTAAGGTATTTATTATTAAAATATATATAGGGTAGTAATTGTAGAAAACTAGTTGGAGTAGATTGCGCCTCATATGCGGCGGTCTACCAACCAATATTGTATGTATAAGTGACTATAAGAAACGGAGTAGTGCTATTGAAGGTTATAAAATAGTATAAACTTACATATAATATAGAAACCCCACTATATTTATATTCATATTCCATTATTTCTGATCATCCACTCTACACATATCGCACTATTGTAGTGTAGTGTTTATATTTTAGGGATTTTGGCATCAAATCTGTAAATCTGTTTTCATATTACTACTAATTGCAAACGCATGGACATGTCTTTTGATACACACCAGTTGTGAATTCATTCATATTAACGATTACCACACCGAGAAGCACGAGAAATATAGAAAATTTAAAAATGTCACTTTTGGAATTTATTGTGGACACCAGTCGTGGATAGATAGGTATAGTTATCATCTAACAGTAAAAAAAATTTAGTGACTGAAGATACAAACTTATTGTTTTTCAGGTCTAAATATGACAGTATTGTTGATTTTAAAAGTCTTTACACTGTAGCATTTTATTGGACTACAAATTTGATGAGTGGAGTCAATTTTGGAGATATTAACGTGCAAGGCGGAGATAATTTGGTCATTTCTATATTAATTATGATAACAGGAATTTTATATTTCAGGTAACAATTAATGATCTAACATCTTTATTTCACGATTGACGAAAAAACGGTTAAATTTGTTTTTTAATTCAGTATCACGTATACTATTTTGTGGCATATTTAAAAAATAACATTCATTTGTCTAAATAAACAACTGTTGGTATGCGTCACGCTCTACGAACGCTAGTGTAATACTGCCTTATGTCAAATGTCACAAATGTGTTGAGTGACATGATAATAACCTATTTCACTATATTAGCGTCACTATTGATATATTTGTGGTAATACCATTGATTAATCATGACCTAGATGTTCAAAGCGATGATTAATCAATGGTAATACTGCCTTATGTACCACAAATATATCAAAAGTGACGCTTAGATAGTGAAATAGGTTATTATCCTGTCACTCTTAAGACATTTGTGACATTTGACATAAATGTCACTATATTAACGTCACTTTTGATATATTTGTGGTAATATCATGGATTAATCATGACCTAGATGTTCAACGTGATGAGTAATCAATGCTAATACTGCCTTATGTACCACAAATATATATCAATAGTGACATTTAGATAGTAAAATAGGTTATTATCCTGTCACTCTTAACACATTGGTGACATTTGACATAAGGCAGTATTACACTAGCGTTCGTAGAGCTTGACGCATACCAACAGTTGTTTATTTAGACAAATGAATGTTATTTTTTAAATATGCCACAAAATAGTATACGTGATACTGAATTAAAAAACATATTTAACCGTTTTTTCGTCAAATAATCATGAAATAAAGATGTTACAGAGTGTTAGATCACACTGTATGTTGCTATGGATAAAAAGCAGGTCTGAACAGAACGATAAACGAAAACGTCTTTAGTATATCGCGGTGACTGTCACTATTAATGTCATTATGACGTTTTTAGGCTAAAAAATCATTTTGTTTTCTTTTAGTTATTTATTAGTGACGATTATTCCATTTGATTTAACAACAAATTGGAGGGTGGTGCAATATAGAAAGCAGTTGGACGACTTGAAACATTTTATAGAGACAGAAAATATTAAGAAGGAATTAAAATTGATGATAATTGCAAACGCTAAATATTTTTGGAGAAGAACTAAAGGCATTGATGTAGGTTTAATCCAATCACTATAGAGCAACTATATAAATGTGAATCTACCTCTTAGCAATCTACATATCTAGATTTAAATTTTGTTAAATTTCATCAATGTAGCTCAGCTAGTGAGGATGAATTCAATATCTCGACTGATATATAATATTATACAACTTTCCCTCTAGAGAGAAAGTTTAACGCCAAGTCCACATCAATTAATAATGCAAAATTATACAACTTTTCATCTAGAGCATTGCCAACTGCATCAATGACAGCTTCGCTCTCATCAGTAATTCTATAGGTCAATACATCACGCCACGGGGGTAACTAGTAATGCTAAACGAAAGCGCCTCATGCTGACAGTTATTACCATATGTGTGTGCATTGATTTATATATGTATATATGTGTGTATATGTATATATGTGTGTGAATTAATTGATGTGGTGTCGCCAGATGGCACTATCTTTCTCTCTAGAAGAAAAGTTGTATAATTTTGCATTATTAATTGGTGTCGACTCGTTAGATGGCGTTAATCTTTCTCTATAGAGATAAAGTTGTATAATTTTATAGTTCAACTGTTGCCATTTGAGTTAGAGCTGTATAATAATCAATTATCAGCGTCTACTGAATATAAAAGTAATATTTTCTAAACAAACTATAATTGTAGACCCCCGCACTATTCTCATGCCTTCATACAACATTACTACAAGACACTCTTTCATTTTACTATGAGGATACTTTGCGAAAAGTGCCCCTTTTTAATGAAATCGACCGCTCATTCTTGCGCATTGTGGCTATGGTTGTCAAACCGCAGTTTTTCTTAGAGGGGCAAATAATAGTTCAAGTGGATGATGTGATTGAAGAGTTCTACATCATACACCATGGAGTTGTAAGCACGATTCGTCTGATTTGAGTCGAATAAATAAAACATTTAGAAATATTTAAGGTGCAAGTAGATCTACCGCGTACTGCAGTCAGTATCCAATTAAATCGCGGCAGTCTCTTCGGGTATTACTATAATGAATCTCTTCCAATTATGACAATTAATGCGACTGCTTTGACTAATGTGGATGTTCTTTGTGTGCGCACTCAAGATTACTATAATGTTTTGAAGGTAGGATTCTATTTTAATGTTGCCTATATTCGCAATTTCCATTCGCTTGTTATCTCATTGTCACTCTCGAAGGTCTCTAGCACTCATCACCTTTGTGATTCCTTCTTTCCACTGTTTTCTTGTCATGTCCTCTGTGATGAGTGAAACTTAAATACCTAGAACAGCGATGGAGTGGGCCCCAACACAGAGAAAAGGATCCTCTGTGTTTTGACCCATTCCATCGCTCTTTTACGTATTTGAGTTTCACTCATCACATAGGACAAATAACTTTATTTTCGTTTGCAGAATCACTCCAAGTTTAGTTTAAAAATCAAAGAAATTATGAGTGAGTATAAGGATTTTATGGCAAGTAAAGAAAATAGTGATACCGACATGAATATAATCATCAATCATAATAAAGTATGTAGAAGTATTTTTTTTGTATCAAGGCCATTTAACGAAAATTCTATATGTAGGGGCGAACATCTTTTGAAATAATGCAGAAAACTTTCAAGAATTTATTAATGAATATGAGATTTTTCAATATGATTGGTGAGTAGTGTTCGTTTGATATTCATTCTACTAACGTCTAAGTTTGGATCATGAATAATATTGAACCTTAATTCGGTAATTATAATGATTTATTTTTATAGATCTTATATGTATGCTATGTGCTTACGTTAACATATTTGTGAGCATCCTACAATTTACATGGCAAACTGATGGTTTTATTATATGCAATATAATTGTTGACGGAGTGTTTCTCTTCAGATTGGTATTGAATTTTTATAGACCATTCTATGACGAGTATGGCAATTTGGTAACGAATAAAAAAGCAGTACAAGCACAGTAAGAATATACTATTATTATATTCATGTATAATTTTAGGAAAACATTAATAGTTACAATATAAAATGTTCAAACATAATCAGCTGTTACGTATATATATATATATATATATATATATATATATATATATATATATATATATATATATATATATATATATATATTTTCGGTTTATCATTTTAAACCCTTTTGGGCCTGTCGCACAGTGCAGTTTAGTCCTGCTACACAATGGGCCCACTATGTGGCAGGACCAAACTGAACCTTCTGTCAGTTCTAAGTAACATTTCCAAATAACATTTTTACATATCTCAAAAATGATGCAAGTAAAATAATACTATTGATTAATAAACGATTAAAAAAAATTAATAAAAAGTGTACATTTACAAACACTTTTTATTAAATTTTTTCAATATTAATCAATAGTATTATTTAGCTTGCATCATCTCTTATTATAATGATATGCATATAATAATAAATTCAATTGTTTCCAGTTATTTATCGCATCACTTTCAAATAGTAGTGGAATTCATGGTGAATGTAATAGCATGCTTCTTGTACGTCTTGTTCTGCTCGACTTTACTCAGCTTCCACAGGATACAAGTGTACACAATCCTCCATCTATTGACGATTATCAGATTTATGTATATTGTTCAGTATATGAATGGCAGAAAAGATAATTTAAATACTAATCAAGTCGGCCACAAACTCATGCAAGTATAAATTTCAACAACCAAGATTGGGCGGGGCTATTGTCAGGGGTGTTAGGCAGGAGGAACAAGTTCACATGGTCCATCCTCAAATATAGAGACTTTCGGAGATTCCCTGTGTAACTTTCTAATTTTCTAGATGGCTATTTATATGGTTTTCATTATATATTCACTACTCTGCGTGTGTTTGGTATTTACTGCAATGCAATTATCCAGAGTTTTTCATAGGACATGCTTTAAACAAATATGTATGTATATTTCGTTATTTATTTGTGCAACTTGAGTTTAAATGAACCCACACTTTTGGTGGAAGATTAACTGATCTTCAAAAATGGTTTGAATTGTTATTACTATGAGCGTTAGAATGATATGTGTGGAAACTTGCTGTACGATTGGGGCTCATGTAAAAATAAAGAACTGACGAGGAATATTAATAGCCCATCTTTGGAGACAATTTTCTAGAGGTGTCTAGCAACCAATTTTATAGTTTCGGAAGTGAAAACAAAAATAGTATGTTTTTAACCTACCCTACTGTATAGTTTTTTTTCGGATAATTCTCAAATGTGGTATTTAAAACTTTTAAATATTCTATGTCTTATCACCTACTCGCAGAATTAGTACCTTGTCGTGGTGAGAAGGCATACTCTCATTTACATTGAAAATTAAAATTGTAGAAATTTCTACAAGTGTCTAGTAAATTATTCAGTTTCGGAAGTGAAAACAAAAATAGTATGTTTTTAACCCAGCCTGCTGTATAGTTATAAGTTTTTTTTTAAATAATTCTCAAGTGTGGTAACAACAATTTCCCAGAAACACTCATACCCCGTATAGGCAATAATACAATGTGCAATAATTAAGACTAGCCCGAATATTCGGGTACGATTCTTAAGCCCGTATGACATTATCTATTTTCTTATATCGTTTTCGATGCATACACAAACTAGAAACATAGAAAGTGTATGTATCATACACACATGTAGAAAATGATATAGCGGCGGAATAATAATAAATCACTAACAAATAACAATACTGTAATACACAATATTAATTTTTCATTTAGAAATAGGTATAGGAAGACAATATTCAGTATACAGTAGCCTAATTTTTTTTTAATTCTTACATATAAAACGATATAGTTTGGTCATCAGTTTGGTCAAAACAAGCCACATAACTTCCGAAAAGAAGAAGAAGAAGAAGAAGAAAACGATATAGGAAACTAGATAATTATTACAATACGCGAAATACACATTCTAAACGAGGTATCAGTAGTACATATACTGATATCAGGATGATTTAAGTAAGAAATACAAATATTATTTTATTATTTTTTCAGGAAAAATTTAATTTATATGCCTCAAGCGTTTTCTTCGTGATAAATATAATTACCAGTACAGGCATCACTGAACCCAATTTCAGCAGCAACAGTCAAAAGGCATTCGCAATAATATTAACAGTTGTATCAAGATTTCTATATGGTAAACTTATAAGTTTACCATATGTTTTCTGTATGTTAACAAATTATAATGTTTCAGTTATCATCATTGCAGAAATTATAAACATGATTCTAGCCCATTCTAGAGAAACATTACGCTTTGAGCGCAAAATGAACGAGTTGCAGGACTATTTGAAATGTGCGGGTGTCCTCAAGTATCAAATAGGGGTTATTGTGCACTATTTGAAGAGATTTTGGGGGTGTGATAGAGGCAGAAAAGTAAGTTTATCAGTGGTGTTAATTATATAAGACGAATTACATAAGTAGATTTTTTCTTCTTCTAAGTACTGGTTTCCTAGAAAGCGATGTCGATAAATTCGGCCGTTTTTAACGTCATTTACACATTACAAATTGTAATTGTAATTTTTTGCGGAGTATTACTTTGATTTATATTTGTATTTTCATTTTTATTTTTGTATATTTGTGTTGTGGTTTGAGATGTGGAAGAGCGGTGAGGGAAATGTCAATAAAGGTCTTTTTTTTACACATTACAAGATACATTTTAAGTCCATGTAATTGAATAACTGACCAGATTCCAGTGTAATTCACGACATTTTCTCAATACCTTGAAGTATACCGCTCTCTGGATTACCAAATTTATTTAAATATACATAAAAGAAATGTGTAACGTGAAATACGGCCACTTTTGTCAACACCGCTTTCTAGGAAACCAAGGCTTTAGTGAAACAAAATTTCACTCTAATGAATTTGTTTTAAAACTTTTAAATAATCTTTTAAAAATGTCTCATCACCTACTCGAAGAACTAGTACCTTGTCGTGGCGAGTAGGCTTAATCACATTTACATTGAAAATGTCTCCCATTTTATATTATTCATTTAAAGATCTCAATTTTGTTCTTACATTTTTACTAACATTGTTTTAATGGAACAACCCATACATATTTAATTATTGCTTTAGCTTATAGGTGTGCAATCTGTACATTCATGTACAATATGTATTATACTAGTAGTTATGACACTTGTGAAAGGCGCTTTTGGGCTACAAAAAAATCATCGCTTTTACACAACTGAGTCTAAATATTTAATAATTGCAGTTTCCTGATTTATTGGAAAAACTACCATCCCCACTAGTAAACCAACTTAAAGTAGCCCTCTACATGCCATTATTACAAACATCTTATTTGTTTGTTGAAACTGAAAGCTTGTTCCTGCGAAATCTATCACCTTTATTGCAACGCACCTTGTATTACCCAAATGATTTAATAGTGCACGACTCCCAGATTGATGGATGCATGTATTTCATACGGAAAGGAGAGGTTTGATGATATAAATTTTATTGTGTGCTCATAAATGGCTAAAAATATTTTGTATTTATTGATATTTTTAAAACAAAACAAATTCTTTTACATCCAGATGAAAATTTTGAATATATAAGATTACTACACTAACGACTACACTAATCAGCCATTTATGAACACACGGTATTACATATAGCAATAAATGATTATATTTTTATAGGTGGAAATTGTAACAATATACGAAAACTTCACTGAAACAATTCACGATATTCTGCATGAGTCGGAAATGTTTGGACTAGCACAGGGGCTGTTTAGAAACGTGCCACACAATTTCACGTTCCGTGCGCACACAAGGGTAGAAATTTTAACACTCCAACTGGACCAGTGGGATTATTTATTGCGATTCTACGAACGCAGCAAGCATTCCATCTACCAACGCGTGCGTAATGTGCATATGAATAATTTTTAAATAAATCTACTGGTTTAATTGTATGATTATAACCAAATTGGAGGCAACCACGCCGAAAATCGAGAGCAACAATGAGATGTCCACATCAAAAAAACCTGCTGCTGATAGTTTTTGAATATTAGACGCGTGTTGGGCTAGTAGTCTTAAGTTATCATTCCTTCGGGGTGCATCCAGAAGCAGTCTGTAGGCTAGCGGGGCGGTTGTTTGGGCGTTTCTTATCGCCATGTCACACGAGACGATTACAATAATACCAAAAACCTATAAAATTTATCAATGAATATTAAATAACCAGAGGCGTATCTAGGGTAAATGACGCTTATGGTAAATACCGATCTTGCGCCCTAATGATAGGTTGCTTATGTTTAAAAAAACTCCCTCAGTGACGCTCATGGCACCTGCCATGCCTGCCATATCCAAATATTTAAAATTTCAAAAGCGTTTTTTAAGTTTATTACTTAATTTTTTTTTTAAATGATAGAAGTAGAAGTTTTGGAATCTATACAACATGGACTTTATTGGTAAAGAGAGTTTTTTCAAAATTTAATTAATTGTTACTGTTTAATTTATTTAAATTATTGTTTTTGGAATAACGTAAACATATTTTTCAAAAATCTCTTTGAGACATTGATTGTTATTATAGTAATGTTACACTGTGAAAATTTCAGGCTTTTCTCTCAAAAAATAAACCCATATTTTGCATAGTTACGCCTATGGCACCTGCCATGCCTGTCATACCCTAGTTACGCCTCTGGTAAATAATATAACTAAAATTATATTACCAAAAACATTAATGCAATCAGGAAATTAATAGCTATAAATTCAGCAGCAGTTTTCGAAGTAGTGCCGACAACCAACGAGTCGAATGCTAGCAACATTTCCACCACAATATTGACGGTTAGATAAAATATGTTCCAACCAAAAACGGTGTTAAAACCAATAGATATTTCGTTTAAAATCAAAAAGATGTCCGCCATATCTTTAGCATGTAAGGTATCGCATTTTCGAAGCATAATATTAGCAGAAGAGTACCTACAAACACATTTTGGAAAGGAATAAAATTAATATTATATGTTTGGGATGTTCACTATCTGGTATTTGACTCTTAAATGCAGAATTGCAACATTATCTTTTAAATAAATGTTCAGTGACACCATTGCCAACTGCATCAATGACAGCTTCGCTCTCATGAGAGCGTAGCTGTCATTGATGCAGTTGGCAATGCTGATGCTGACAAAAACTGTTATTCTGTGTAGATATCTAAGTTTAGTTACTTAATGTAAGCCTAATGCATAAAAAAATTGTCTGAAACAATATAGTGCAGAGTTCAAGTCATTAGAAAGAGTGGACAGGCATAGTTTGGTTGGTAGGGGCCACCCGCCCACCCCAACTTTGCTCGCGTAGTTTTTTTCAATGGATATAGTCGATTCGCATTGTTTAAACAAATCCAAAAAGAGTGTTATCCCATGAAAAAAACTATGTGAACGAAGGTGGGGTGGGTGGGTGGCCCATACCAACCATACTATGCCCGTCCACGATTTCTAATGACTTGAACTCTGCATTACATTGTTATTCGTAATTTTCTATGCGTCATTTAGTTTAGTTTATTAATGTATACTTAAGGGGTTATATACCTTTATTATCTTAAAAAAACTCGAATTTTTTTTATTGCTTTATCTGAAAGTAAAACTCTTTGAGAACATTTTACGAAATTTTCATGGAGATCCGAGCAATAGATCGAAAGTTACAGCGTTTCGAAGCGGGTATGGCAGTATGGGTTCCCTAAACAAAATTACACGCTAACTCGATTATCTCGAAATGGTGTTTTCCAAAAAGTGCCTTTGCCGTGATCACTTTTGCCGAAAAACTGTTTGATCGATCTTCTTCATTTTTTTTTTAAATTGTTTGTAATTAATGTTATCAGTCCGTGAACGATTCCGTTTTTATGCATAAATTTTTATTTTGCAAATAAGAATTTTTTAATAAAATTTTTAGAGCTCAAAACATTGAGATTTTGGGGAAAACGTTCCCGTGTGCTGAAAAAACAAAATTTTTATTTAAATAATCGTTCAACTACTAGGAAGGTCCCTATACTAGTGAAATTTATTGGGTTTTATGATTTCAATTGACCTGCTGGACTTACATGATGATCACCGCAAGCGTCATCAAAAAAAGAGGGTTTCGGGGAAAGGGCTATAACTCCGCCAATTATGAAATTTTTTAAATAAACTAATATTTATTTTTTTCACTAAAAAACGTACTATTAATAAATTATAATTTTGATGTAAAAAAATTATTGCTACATACCTTTACAAAAATTCAAATATTCCTCAATTTTACCGCACATAAAGGTATATAACCCCTTAATTCGTAAAAAAAATTACGTGAAATAATATAGTGCAGAGTTCAAGTCATTAGAAATCGTGGACGGGCATAGTCTGGTTGGTAGGGACCACCCGCCCACCCCACCTTTGCTCGCGTAGTTCTTTTCAATGGATATAGTCGATTCGCATTGTTTAAATAAATCCAAAAAGAGTGTTATCCCTTGAAAAAAACTATGCGAACGAAGGTGGGGTCTTCGTTCGCATAGTTTTTTTCAAGGGATAACACTCTTTTTGGATTTATTTAAACAATGCGAATAGACTATATCCATTGGAAAGAACTATACCAGCTAAGGTGGGGTGGGCGGGTGGCCCATACCAACCAGACCATGCCCGTCCACGATTTCTAATGACTTGAACTCTACACTACATTGTTATTCGTAATTTTTTATGAATCATTTAGTTTAGTTTATTAATGTATACTTAATTCGTAAAAAAAATTACGAATAACAATGTAATGCAGACTTCAAGTCATTAGAAATCGTGGACGGGCATAGTATGGTTGGCATGGGCCACCCACCCACCCCACCTTCGTTCGCAAAGTTTTTTTCATGGGATAACACTCTTTTTGGATTTGTTTAAACAATGCGAATCGACTATATCCATTGAAAAAAAGTATACCAGCAAAGGTGGGGTGGGCGGCCGGCCCCTACCAACCAAACTATGCCTGTCCACTTTTTGTAATGACCTGAACTCTGCACTACATTGTTTCAGACAACTTTTTTACGCATAAGGTTTACATTAATTAACTAAATTAATTGAATCAAAGAAAGTTATGTATAATAATGCAGTATAGAGTTCAAGTCATATTAAATAGTGGACGGGCATATGCCCGTCCACTATTTAATATGACAATATAATACCAACCAAACTATTCTGGTTGGTATTATATTTTATAATTATAAATAATTTAAATTACAATTAGTTATTCATACTTTTAAACTAATATAAAGCATAATAATATGCAACTTCTGAAATCTACACTTAAATATCTCCATATAATTAAGACACCAATTAGATAGTTGTGAATTTATCGTTTTTTTTACAGTCGTAAGAACTATAAATGGTGTAGCTACATAATTTGTTTGGGAGTGTATTTCTTGCATTCGCGTGATTAATGCACTAGTGGATTACATTTCAAGTTCATACGAAATATATTATTTTCCACACTAGTTACGTATGTATTCATTGTTTTGGTTGCTAGGTAACATTTCGGGCGGCCATCATGAATTCATGGCTAGTAAATATTTTACAGATAAAATTCTACTCATCTCTAAAATATCAACTAGCCATGAATCCATGATGGCCGACCGACATGTTACCTAGCAACCAAATCCAAGGATATTGATATTAATTTTACAGATTGCTTTCAACACCCGCATAATGTATCTAGTAGATAACTTTTGTAAACGTAATCGCACTAATTAACTAATAACAATAATAAATTATAAAAGAAACATATTATTTATTAAAAATCTGTTATTCATAACACAGGATGTTTGTAGGCACGTAATTATGCGTAGAAAGTTGAGTTTTCTTCTCTGTTAGTGGACCGATTTTCTTCAAATTTTCAATGGATTGTCCCAGATAGGATTCTTAGCTTATTTAGAAATTTGGTCGCGATCCGTTGTGCTATTTTCCCGGAATTTTGAGACATTCGGACAACACACCCAGACATCGCAAAAATCGATTTTATTTCGATTATTTTAGACATAAAATATAAAGAAAATTGATTTATTTCTTTTAAATTATTCACAACAATACCTTCGTTATAGTGTAGTTTTTTTTCCCAGAAAGTTATCGCATATTTTGAAAATCTTAAGTTCATTTTAAACATGACAATTTCTTTATCCAAAAATTGGTCAAAATATGAGTCCATCTAAATGTTCTAGTATCATACAACAAATTGTTTGAAATATTGAATTGAATTAGTAGATTAAATAGAAAATAAAATGTGTTCTATTCTTCCAGGACATATTTTATGTGATCGCGAACCCACTCTTAATTGTTTTGTTTCATACAAATTCATCATGTAAGTAAAACAATTTCTTAGTTAAAGGTCGTTTTAGACAAGACAATTTCTTAGCTTAAAAGTTGTTCAAGAAATTAATTCATATATCCTCCTCCCATACAATTTGTCCTTGATAAATAGAACGCGTTATATTTTTCCATTCGATCTACCATCCAATTCAATATTTCAAATAATTTGTTGTATGATACGAGACAATTTAGATTATCTCGCATCTTGGCTAACTTTTGAGTCAAGAAATTGTTTTGTCTAAAACGACCTTAATATACTAATTAATTTCTTAAACAATATTTGATTCAAGACATTGTCTTGTCTAAAAAACGTCTCTACGCCATACAATATTAAATTTCTTTTATTACTCACATATTTTTCAACCATTGTGCGAAATTATAATTCAACAACGCCGCAATAAAAATGTAATAAATAATCACATTATAATAAACCAGTTGCTGAATAGGCTTCTCGTGTAAATTAATATACACATAGTAAATTATCATAAAAATGCAATACACATGTCCCCCAATAATTTCAGCATACAAAATCCATTTCGGCAGTCCTCTCGCCTCTAATCTCACCCCCAGTTTACACATTTTGGCCACCAATTCGCTCCATTCTTCCAAATTCCAGAAAGCCGCACTAAGAACAGCTTGTAATGGTGTAAACCCAAACACAATTTTAGCCATTAGTCGGAGTACAGTTGTAGTGATGCCGCTGCTTTGAAATTGTAACCTCGCGAAATAATCTATGAAGCCTGCCACAATTAGCACGGCTACTATTAGAGCACGTGTTTTAAAAATGTAGTCCCTTGTGGAAATACGCGTTTCAAAATCAAATGGGGGCGTTAGGCATAGTAAAGTCGAGAGGGTGTATAATTGTTTTATGGATGATACAAAGTCTACACCACGAGGCAACATTTTGAAATGAAAATTATTTTAATGATTCTAATGCATTGCATATGTTATATAAAGTTATATTGGATTATTTTTAATGGGTTTTTTTAAAGTTAAATATATTTTAATATGTTTTAAACTTATTGTAATGTTGTAATGCATTTATATTTAAAAGACGTAAGAGACGTAATTGTCATAAATAGCGCTTTTATAGCTGTTTTGTAAAATTAAAATTAAAATTAAAATTAAAATTAAAATTAAAATTAAAATTAAAATTAAAATTAAAATTAAAATTAAAATTAAAATTAAAATTAAAATTAAAATTAAAATTAAAATTAAAATTAAAATTAAAATTAAAATTAAAATTAAAATTAAAATTAAAATTAAAATTAAAATTAAAATTAAAATTAAAATTAAAATTAAAATTAAAATTAAAATTAAAATTAAAATTAAAATTAAAATTAAAATTAAAATTAGTCAGCTTCATGCCGCCCCTGTAGCTGGTTTCACATGAAGTTATAAAAAAAATCAATTATTCAATACCATTTTGCTGCCCAGGGCAGTTGCCCCCTTTATATTTGCTGTATCTATCCATATTTTTGCTCCTAATCACTTTTTATGTTCAAAACTATTATTTTATTGCAATAAATGTAAGTTTTCATTATTAATATTTTTTATGCTGCCGGCATTTGCACACAAAATTCAATTCTAAAATTCAGAACTGAAAGGATTAAGGAAATTCTACAAATATAATAAATTACAAATAAATTACTCTTTATTTAAGCAGTTGCTTGTATTCCATTTTGTTTGATAATACGGTTATTGCTTCCTTCTCGTACTGGTACTAATTAATAGTTTCTTTTCTATAAAATTAAATAACAAATGTCTTGTAAATTCTAATAATGTTTAATTGTGATAGGTGCACAAAAAGAAAACATATTATTTTAAATAATTATTTATTCGATTTTCCTACAGCCTCTGAAATATTGCTATAAGAGTCTTTTGCGATCAATTCAGCAAGTTCTCGTTTAATTCGTGTAACTAGAGGAGGCCCGTCGTACACTAATGCGGTGTAAATTTGGACTGCTGAGGCTCCTGCTTTAATTTTCTCGTAGGCATCTTCACCGGAAAATATCCCACCAACACCTGAAATATAACAAACACTGAAAATGTGCTTTCTATTCACTAAAACACATAAAAAAAAACATTTATCTTATATAATATGGGTAGTAGCTATCATAAACAACCCGGTAGCTATCTCTTAAATTTCGTAGCTAAGATATTTTCTTCTGCCCATACTTCCCATCTTTTATTTTTCGTTTCATATCGAGTTTTATTATTCGATTAAGACAAGTATCAACTCGTTTATAAATAAACGCGTAAAAAAATTTCCCGATTTAGCCGGCCGGCATCCAGCAAAAAATTGTTTTGTTCACCTCTGCAATGACACAGCACCAGTGAGTCAGTTGTGAGTAGTGCGTCGCGTCCGATTGTTGCCGTTTAAAACTCTAGTGCTACACTTGTGAATTGTTTGTTATTTAATCAGTGAAATACTCAACATCTTTAATAAACCGGACTGCCAATTAACTGGAGGATAGTCCGTACATCTTACAACAAACAATAAGGTAGATTGTAGTTCGTAATTGATATTTATTTATATACAATCGGTATAGAGGTTATTTTTATTCCGAATTTAATGATAATTAAGGATCATAATGTTTATTCTATATAGAATAATAGAGGAAAATTCAAACCTTTACACCACACAGTGGTAGAAAAGGCCAGCAGATATATATATAAAATTTATTGTTTCTTGGACTTCATCCTCTTGTACCTGTGTTGGTTGTTAAGGTTGGTTACTATTAGCTTCAATTGTTTATAGAATTTTATTCATTCTTTCCTGTCTTATGCATCTTGCATTGATCGACTGCAGGTATTGCCTTTGAATTGAAGTGTTTTAGCAATTGTGTTTCTCATGGCCATACTTTTGATCGCTTTTCTATAGATCATGCTTGATTTATTTGTCTATGATTGCTCATTATTGAATTGAAATTGGATTGAATTGAATTATGTTCATTGTTCATATGTCCAAACAACCTTAGTTGCCCTTCT
The DNA here is from genome assembly GCA_963942505.1 of Lordithon lunulatus. Taxonomy (NCBI): domain Eukaryota; kingdom Metazoa; phylum Arthropoda; class Insecta; order Coleoptera; family Staphylinidae; genus Lordithon; species Lordithon lunulatus. The sequence continues at coordinate 297,410 of OZ012672.1, forward strand.
TCTATTTTCTTTTATATTGCTGTTACTCCTAACCTTTTTCAGTCTATTTTTTGTCATTGTCTCTCTTTGTAATTCCTTCCTTCTACTCTTCTAAGATACTCAGCTGCTTGTATTTTCGATTTTTATAATATTTATTCACAAACAAAATCATTGCAGAATGGAACAGAAATATAAATATTTCTATACTAGAAAGATTCGAACCAATGTATTTTATATAAATATTTATTTATTTTTTTATCAATTATTATTAAAATGTATTTAATATTTCATTTTGTATAAACACTAAACAAACCTATCACAGTTTGTTTAGTATTTATATGAAACAATACAATTTAAAAATAATTGATAAAAGAAATAATTTACAAATCATATTGTACAATTTAAAAAAAAAATCCCCTTTTTAATTATAAATAAAAATCACAGCTTCTCCATGTTTATCAAAACCAGCTGCAATACCTACAGGGTTTGACACTTGTCTTCCAAAGAGATTTGTCCTCTACATATTAAAATCATAGTTTAAAATGTGTAGAGGATCAATAAATAATTTTAAAATTTATACAGTACTCCTTAAGACATATTATATATACATAAAAATTCCTTGATTGAGTAATCAAGGAATTTTATTTGTTGTTATCATTTTATTTGCCTCTAGATTACCTTTTTTTACTTAGAAAAAGGTAAACTAGCTGCAAATAAAATTCCTTGTTTGATTAAAGGATTTTTAACAACATCTTGACTGCACTTTTCAGGATTCCGATTAGTATATATATTATCAATTGCCTTTTACCTTTCGGTGTAGGCTAAAGGCACATTTCAGTATTCCGATTAGTGATTGTTTTAAAGATTATCTCACACAATAAAAATATTCTTATGATTGTTGAATAAACTTTGAATGATCATATTTTCAGTTTTGTTTGATGTTTTCCTGCATGTAACTATTCATATTTATACTGATATACTGCGAATTTAATTGAACTACACAAATATATTATCTATTTGCCTTTTACCTTTCGGTGTAGGCTATTACATTTACATTACTTAACATTATAACTTACAATTACTGTTGTTTATACATTTGTAAATTCTTTCCACTCATTTCTGTTCTTCACTAGTTCCTGCTACACAAATATGGCAAGTAAATAAACTACACAATAACTCGTAATTGGCAGTCAATGTGTTAATAAAACTTGGGGCACTCTTTTAAAATAATTTTTTTACACATTACACCCCTATTTAACTACAAAATATTTTATAATTACCTATAATAGTCATCCCATTTGTGAGTCTATACATATCCTTAATCATCTCAGTGGACATATCACCAACAGGACGTCCACTCAACCCCCCAATTTCATTTTTATGGCCACTCCTTAAACTATCAGCTCTATCCACAGTAGTATTACTAATAATCAATCCATCCACATTACAGCCCTTGCTCTTCAACACATCTGCTATATCCTTACGTTCTGAATGTGACAAATCAGGGGCTAGTTTTAATAAAAGAGCTGGTTTACGATCAACAAGCTCATCACGAGCCTCAACAACAGCTCTAAGCAAATCCCTTAACATTTCCTTGCCTTGCATATTACGCAAACCTGGTGTGTTGGGACTAAATTTATATAAATTAATTTAATAAAACAAAATATTACAAAACAATTCTTACCTACTAACATTAATTACAAAATAATCTGCTAGAGATCCAAATTTTTCAATGCCTTTTACATAATCGCCTATTGCATCATCTGATGTTTTATTTTTACCTAAATTAATGCCTAGCACACCACTGTACTTGTGATTATGCTTCAGTTGGACCAAACGGTCATATACAGCATTATGGCCATCACTATTAAATCCATATCTGTAATATAAATGTAGCAATTTGGTATTAAATATAATAAGGTGGCAATAATGTAGCTAAAATTATTGTTAAATGATTTCAACTATTTATAGAATAATTTATATTATACCTAGTCAAAAAACTATTGTATAAGGTGCCTTATAGTTTCATAAAGGCACCTTACATGGTCAATAATACTGTCAATCCTAGTACTGTCAGTATTTGCTTCAATCCTCCTTTTATATTTATCAAGTAATCAATTATCCAGATATACATCAGTATTCTCTTCATTTCATCGTTACTATACTTTACACGATAAGTAATACTGCCAATATTTTAGAATGAAGAACATTTTAAACATATTATTGAACAGTAATACTGTCATTATTCTAAAATATTGACAGTAATATTGATCGTGTAAGGTGCCTTTTTATTGTCTTCTCTTTTACCCAATGAAGTGTCAAAATTAATTTGTTTATATTAAATAACTATGGTAATACAATAACATACCTATTTATAACAGCCAAGTCTTCTTTTAAACGAAACACTCTAGGCCTATCATTCCCCTCTTGGGGCTGCGGAGTGACTGAACCAATTTCCACAAAACCAAATCCAATGTCATTCAAACCAATCACAGCTTCTCCATGTTTATCAAAACCAGCTGCAATACCCACAGGGTTTGACAATTGTCTTCCAAAGAGATTTGTCCTCTACATATTAAAAATCATAGTTTAAAATGTGTAGAGGCTTAATAAATAATTTTGAAAGTATAAAATAAATTTTATATATATATATATATATATATATATGTATATATATATATATGTATATATATATATATACTATAGTATATAATGTTAAGTAATGTAAATGTAATAGCCTACACCGAAAGGTAAAAGGCAAATAGATAATATATATATATATATATATATATATATATATATATATATATATTATTATATTAATATTCCTTAAGACATATAATATATACATGAATATTTACCAAAGGATCAGGATCAACAAACGAACTCTTTGGAATCAAACGATACTTGCTAACAAGAATAGCAAGCCGATGAGCTTTTTCAGGATCAAGTTGATGCACCACTGGCATTAAAATCTGTTTATAAAACCTTTCATTTCCTTTGTAAATATTTATACCCATAAATGCCACTGTACCCCCAATGGAAACTAGCACTAAAGAGCGCAGTTTTTGCTATAAATAAATTAATTAGGGGTGTACTAATGGTGTTAGAAAAGCTATAATCACCTTCCAAGTTAATTGAACCATTATAAAAAAAAACACTGACTATTAATGAGATAAATAAATATATTATAGCATGAGATTAAGAAAAAAACACTGACCACTAATCAGATAAATAATTATATTACAGTATGAGATTAAAAATAATCAATGACCACTCATCAGATAAATAAATATATTATATTATTAAAAAATAAATATTAACCTCAAAATTAAAGAATCATAACAAAACGTGGTGTTATTATCGGCAACACACCATCCAACACACGTGTTATTACAGTTGCATATAATATTGTACCATCAACATTCAAAAATCTTTCGCATCAGGTTATATTGCACAATCTGGCAACGCTGTACTTTTTATATATATTGCGATTTCGATGCAAAACAGCACCGCGCGTGTTTTTCCTCATATTGGCAACCTTGCCTGTCATTAGTTTGTTGTGTGTTCGAATTGAAGTTATTGGTGTTTAATAATAAAATAATGTCTAATTAGTGCTGTTTATACTTAATAAAAATAGTGTGGTTATCTTCAAAGCTGTTAAAAAGTATCCGAACAGCCTGTTGATGGTTAACAGATGAATAAAACAGTAAGTTATTATTTATTTTAAAGGTTATATTAGTTGTCATGCGAATATCAGTGTTTGTATTTTATAAAAATAAGCCCAAGTGGCTTGCTCGTACTTGCGAGACCACTGAATCTCGCTATTCGACTTTTCGGGTTTCCCCTGAATCTACTACTCTTGAAATTGTTTGCAAAATTCTTTTCAACTTTCCCTCACGGTACTACTTGTTCGCTATCGGTCTCGTGGACATTGATAGCCTTAGATGGAATATCAAGATATTTCCCAATACGATGAGAAGTAAATATTCTTGTTAGAACGACATAACATTGCGTTACGACGACATAAGAAACCGACTGAGCAACATTGTTTAACATACTTGATTATTAATATACGAATGAACATAACTGTAAATGCTTGGTTCATATGGTTACAAATTTATATTTTGCTATATACATTAGCAATTAATTAAATTGCTAATGTATGTAGCCAAATATAAATGTGTAACCATATGAACCAAGCATTTACAGCTATCTTCATTCGTATTAAAAATATTAATAATCAAGTATGTTAAACAATGTTTGTTGAAACAATTGTTATACAACAGTAAATTCGAGCTATTATTATCCATAAACTACAATTAATATCATTCGAATATAATAACTGTAAGTAATATCTTATTTCATAACTATTCGGCATTCATAATTACCCGCGGTATCGGTATACAAGAACTGTATTTGATTTGTTATTGTTGTGTGGGAGCCACAAACATAACCTTACTTTACAATTACAGTTAATTGTAATCCTACATTACTAATTGTAATCATACACATATAATATGTTCTATGGTAATTATCAAAGTTCAGTAAACAAAATCTAATTGTTTTAATACTGAGTTGCGTTTCTAAACTAATAAACCGTAATAATGACGGCACCCGGATCCGCAATGGACTCCCTTAGTGCCGCTTTAAAGTGCAACATCATCCCCAATCAAGAATACCTACTACAGGGTTCCGTTTTGGACCAATACGTTGAAGTGCTGTTGCACCGTTTACGAGGGCTTTGTGATAACGTGGATAGCGGGCCTGAATCATTTAATGATCATGAATTGTGTTTTACATTAAGAGGTAATACACCGAATGCACCCCCTATGGTGCTACCCTTACGTGTACGTCGCGCTTTGGATGTGCCTGATGCCCCTTGGCAGTTACGGTATGTTGGACAGCATGAATTAGGTGATAAAAACCGACCTACAGTGGTACGATCCAGCATTGATATGGCTTGCAGTAATACAATTGTTGAATTTTTAACTGAGCTAGGTTGTCGAATTGATTTCGAGTATATAGCACGGGGTTATATGTTCCGGAAAGGCCGTATGAAGGTGACTGTATCAAAAATATTTAAAATGGGTATGACTAATAAACCTGGTGAGAGTGTCGAGCCTATCTCGCAGAGTTATTTGGTTGAATTGTCTGTGCTGGCACCATCAGGACAGGATGCTATAGCAGAGGATATGAGGATTTTTGCTGAACAACTGCGACCATTGGTGCAGTTGGAGAAGATTGATTATAAACGGCTGGGTGGGATGCCCTAAATTGTTTTTATACTTTATTTATAATATTATATTTACAAAATTCTGTACAAAAAAATATAGTTGATTTACTTTGGCTGTGTCTGTTTAGTTACTATTAGTGACACATGCTGTACTATTAGCATGAGCGTAACATCAGCATGTGCTACTACTAGTCACTAGTAGTAGCCAAACAGATAGGGCCATTGATCCAAGTATGCATAATGTTGTTTGTTATTATTTAATCCTAATTATTCAATGTTTAGGTCATGTCTAATCACTTTCTAGTAATGACTGTCCTATTCATTACTATTGTACACTGTCCACATGAACAGTTACTATTAACTTAGGTGTTACTAGTAACATGTGGACAGTGTACAATAGTAATGAATGCTGCTTTTGTTTATTACTTGGGAGCTGTTCTAAAATGAGAAAAATAGCCTGGAATAGCTCCCAAATAATAAATGAAAGTGGCTATAGTTATTACTAGTAGTAACCTATTAGGGATGCAATTTCTGACACTATTTGTTCAATTGTATTTGCTTAACTATCAAATTGCAGTATGTTTTTCTATACATACTTACAGTTTTAATTGTGAAAAGGGGTTGCAGATCAAAAAGTTTTAAAAACAAGGTTATTGATGTTTTTTAATGAAAACATTTGAAAAGCATTCATTTGAATGCATAGTAGGCTGAAACAATTGAAAATTTTTGTTTTTATTTATATAAATTGATTGAAAAATTTGGTTATCTTTATCCAATAAATAATCATTTGATTATATCACTATAAAGGCACCTTACACAGTCAATAATACTGTCAATCCTAGTACTGTCAATATTTGCTTCAATCCTCCTTTTATAATTATCAAGTAATAAATTATCCGGATAAAGATCAGTATTCTCTTCATTGAAACATTAATATACATTACATGGTGAGTAATACTTGTAATATTTTAGAATAATGAACATTTTAAATACATTAGAGTACAGTAATACTGTCATTATTCTAAATATTGACAGTAATATTGATCGTGTAAGGTGCCTTATAAAAAGACATTAATATTTGGTATTATTAAATGCATAGTAGGCTGAAACAATTGAACATTTTTGTTTTTAAGGTCGTTTTAGACAAGACAATTTCTTAGCTCAAAAGTTCAAGAAATGAATTCATATATCCTCCTCCCATACAATTTGTCCGTGACAAATAGAATGCGTTATATTTTTCCATTCGATCTATCATTCAATTCAATATTTCAGGTAATTTACTGTATGATACAAGATAATTTAGATTGTCTCGCATCTTGACTAACTCAAGAAATTGTCTTGTCTAAAACGACATTTATTTATAGAAATTGATTGAAAAGTTTTATCCAATAAATAAATGATTATTTGATTATACCACTAAAGAAACACATTAATATTTGGTATTATTAATTAGTTTCTATAATGGGATAATAAAATGATCATTTATTTTTATGTGTAGGAAATTTAAATTTCAAAATCAGTTTTTACATTCCAAATACAGCACTTCTGTATAAATAAGGTATTTTTTAAAAAATCATTGTAGTGACACTCATTAAATGTATAGGATGAATATAAAAATAACTTAAACAATGGCATCTGTACAAAACATATCTTTCTCTCTCTCTCTCTCTTAAAAATACTACAGAGTTGATTTATTTCTTGCCTAAATTGTAATTGTAGTTGTGGCCGGGGAACTCGGCCCATTTGCTGAAGTCAATGCTGGGCAGAACGCCGCTTTTGCACGGCACTCGTGGGTTACTAAAAAAAAAAAAAAATTAGTAATGTAATTCGAATGTTGGTGTTTTTAGTTGTTTATACATTTCGTGATCGGGTAAAACCATTGGGTAAAGTTGTATCGTGTCGATCAGATCGGTGTTGTCACAAATCACGCGTGCTAATCTCGCCTTGCGGATTTCTTGCAGTTGTTCAGGCGTGAATGATGATGGTTGATTGGGTAATTCATACCTAAAAATTAATTTAAAAAAAGTATTACGTGTCGGGATAACAAATTAAAATGAATTTGGTGGTAGTATATTAGTATATCAAATTAATAACACATAAGGGACATTCACAATAAGCATGGTAGTGATTACACATGTATGAAAATTCAGACTTTTACAGCAGTGCAGTAAAACTGTAGCAAAACATGGGTAACTTTTAATTATTCCTAGTAAAAAATAACATAGTAATTCATCAAGTCCATCAAATATTCATCAATATATTTATAATTGCCTATCCGTGTCGGATGTTGGCTATCATCTGGGCTATCTTTACTTTGTTGACTGGCTCTCGGAAGAGTTCTTTTGATGTCATGGAGAAACAGGTTCTGATATTTTTAGCTATGATGTTCTCTACGTCTCCATATCTTTTCCCCACTATTTTTCATTTGCAGCAATTGGTATCTATTGCTATTTCGAATTATATGCCCTAGGTTGTGTACTTTTCTACTCTTGATGGGGACCTCTAGATCTTTTGTCATTTTTCTAAGTATTTCATCATTGGTTACCGCAAAATGCTCAGTGTCTCCTGTATCTGTGACTGATCACATCAGTCACAGATACAGGAGGCACTGAGCATTTTGCGGTAAAACCTTATTTCAAATGTCTTTAGTCTATTGGTAACCTCGTTCAGTTCCCTCCTCCCTAACAGTAAGACTTAGTTTTAATGATTGTGTTCCCTTCTTTGTTGTACTTGAGTTGCACTCACTCACATCCCACACTATTATTACCTAATTCTGATAGGTTTGGATTTTTACAGACATGCAAAACATTGTTTAACACTACCACGCTTGTTGTGAATGGCTCTTGTTACATACTAAACTTACCAAAATCTATCTCCTCTCCTGGAGTATGAGAATTGCGTGGCAATTATGCATGCGAAAGTGGGCCCTAACATACTGCCTGGTAGAGGTTTCTCTGATACACCACCTGACCAAAGATCTACATCACTTGGATGTCTATAAAATAGAAAAATAATTGATAAAACTATTAAGGTTTTAAATTTTAAAATGATATATATATATATATATATATATATATATAAAATACTTACTCGAAAATACTTGTGTATCTTCTGATGGTCTCATTGGGCATGGCTCCAAACAACTCCTCGAAGTTGTTCGCGCCGGGCAGCCCGCAGAATTTTCTGAACTCCATGTAGCCGGGAATGCCGAATTCTCGGCCCCTTTGCATGTTGAAACTGACTAGATCCATGCCGTGTTTGGCACCAATTTTCTTGAACAGATGGTTGGTCACCTCTTGTGTAATTGAGTCGTCCATAGCTTGCGCCACTTGGTTCATCAAGCCCATAAAATATTCGTCAAGCACGCCCGCTCTGTATAAGTCGTAGGGTCTTCGAATTAAATCTGAGAGACGTTTAGAGGCTAGAAAAATAAATTCATATTATTATTAGCTGTATAAGATAAGAAAGAAGTAGTATTTAAATTTCGACTTGTTTATGCCTGTATCTGTTAAAATAAGCGTCAATTATGCTTGCTCTTCAACAGTCTCAAACCAGTAATTAAAAATAATAAAATTATATTTTAATGGAAAAAAACTAAATATAAACACTTTTATTTTATAAATTAAAATAAATATGTTTATTTATACGGAAGGTATTGTTTTCGAGAACAATTTCAAAATATCAAAATTATCAGAAATATCAAATATATTTAATATATCAAATATATTAAAAAAATTAAATTTTTTGATATTTTTGATATTTTTGATATTTTTGATATTTTTTATTTTTGATATTTTTGATATTTTTGATATTTTTGATATTTTTGATATTTTTGATATTTTTGATATTTTTGATATTTTTGATATTTTTGATATTTTTGATATTTTTGATATTTTTGATATTTTTGATATTTTTGATATTTTTGATATTTTTGATATTTTTGATATTTTTGATATTTTTGAAATTTGATATTTGATTTTTGATTTTTGATTTTTGATTTTTGATATTTGATTTTTGATATTTTTGATATTTTTGATATTTTTGATATTTTTGATATTTTTGAAATTTTTGATATTTTTGATATTTTTAATATTTTTGATATTTTTTATATTTGATTTTTGATATTTGATTTTTGATTTTTGATTTTTGATTTTTGATTTTTGATTTTTGATATTTGATATTTGATATTTGATATTTGATATTTGATATTTGATATTTGATATTTGATATTTGATATTTGATATTTGATTTTTGATATTTGATATTTGATTTTTGATATTTGATTTTTGATTTTTGATTTTTGATTTTTGATTTTTGATTTTTGATTTTTGATTATTGATTATTGATTATTGATTTTTGATTTTTGATTTTTGATTTTTGATTTTTGATTTTTGATATTTGATTTTTGATATTTGATATTTGATATTTGATATATTTGATATATTTGATATATTTGATATATTTGATATATTTGATATATTTGATATATTTGATATATTTGATATATTTGATATATTTGATATATTTGATATATTTGATATATTTGATATATTTGATATATTTGATATATTTGATATATTTGATATATTTGATATATTTGATATATTTGATATATTTGATATATTTGATATATTTGATATATTTGATATATTTGATATATTTGATATATTTGATATATTTGATATATTTGATATATTTGATATATTTGATATATTTGATATATATATATATATAGTATACACATTTTTGAAACAAAATATACACGCAATCAAAAAATACAGTGCAGCCCCTGATCTTTTGTCGAACCTTGTATTATAGCCCTATGCATTAAAATATTTACCAATGAATTTATGGGCTTTGCTCCATCTTTCAACAGCTGTTGGAAGAAGTGAGTGTCCAAATCTGTAAGCAGCTGAAGCGAAGGCGTCAATCACATTAGGGTTTACATTAGAGTCATATCCATCCCAATAGCCCTATAAGAAAATATGAAAAATCAATATTTCAGTTTAATAAATAAATATGATTATGAACCCCTGTATTCACCAATGTTCTATAAATCAATTCAATAACTATTGAACTCATAAATATTCGTTGTTAGTAACGAAAATACATTATTTAGAGAATGTAGTTACTTTAGATTCTCTCTATTGTAAACACTGAATAATTAAACAAAAGTTGCCATCAAAGCTCGAATTACAAGCGTTATTCAATGTTTTGACATTTGTTTTAGTAATTTCTGGCACAATTTGTCGATTCAATTGGTAATGGGACCAAACTATGCACATTCACTAACTCAAATGACTTGAACTCTACATTACATTGTTCACTATATATTTTTTAAATGAAGTATAAATTAATAAATCAAATTAATTGTATCATAAAAAATTATGGATAATTGTGTAGTGCAGAGTTCAAGCCATTTGAAATAGTGAATGGGCATAGTTTGGTTGGTGGGGGCCACCCGCCCACCCCACCTAGGCTCGCATAGTTTTTTCAATGGATACAGGCGTTTTATATTGTTTAAACCATTCCAAGAAGAGTGCTATCTAATGGAAAAAACTATGCGAACATAGGTGGGGTGGGAGGGTGGTCCCTACCAACCAAACTATGCCCATTCACTATTTCAAATGGCTTGAACTCTGCACTACATGATTACCCTTAGCTTTATATGATTCAATCAATTTCATTTATTAATTTAGACTTCATTTAAAAAATATATAGTAAACAATGTAGTGCAGAGTTCAAGTCATTTGAGATAGTGAATGGGCATAGTTTGATTGGTAGGGACCACCCACCCACCCCACCTTTGTTCGCATAGTTTTTTCCATTAGATAACACTCTTCTTGGAATGGTTTAAACAATATAAAACGCCTGTATCCATTGAAAAAACTATGCGAGCCTAGGTGGGGTGGGCGGGTGGCCCCCACCAACCAAACTATGCCCATTCACTATTTCAAATGGCTTGAACTCTGCACTACACGCACTACACAATTATCCATAATTTTTAATTCAATTAATTTCATTTATTAATTTAAATTTAATTTAAAAAATATATAGTGAACAATGTAATGTAGAGTTCAAGTCATTTGAGATAGTGAATGGGCATAGTTTGGTTGGTGGGGGTCACCCACCCACCCCACCTTTATTTGCATAGTTGTTTTCATGGGATACAAATGTTTTCGAGTAGTTTGACCAATGTTATTATCATAATTCATAGTTGTGCAGTTTAGGTATAAATTTCAAATCCAACAACAAAGTGTTTTGATCAATTTGTAACCATTCCGTTTTTGCTTAAAACAATTCCACAATTTATACCATAAGAAAATATAGACATGATTGCAATCTTAAGTTCTCTACAAGTTATATTGTTTTGATTTAACACACTCAATATTTTAATATAATACATGGTACTTACATCTTTCTGTAAAAGTATACCAAACTTTTGCATCACATCTTTTCCTAGTAGTATTGGTAAGAACTCATTGTATGTGATATGTTGTACGATTGCAATGTTAATACGTCTAGCCTCTTGATATAAGGTTTCATCATCCCAATGTGGGTTTACTTCAGCTAATCCTCTAGCCACCCGATTGTGTTCGCGAGCCATTAGAGTGTGCATGCATGTTAGAACCAATTGTTCGTTTACTCGAATCTCTCCTGCCTCAAAACAGTACATTGATGCGTTGGGACGAGTGCAACCTTCATCAGGAATGTCAAGTTTGAGTGGTAATAAGTCCTTGAGACCGTATTCGCTGAAAACTGGGTTCATACGGAGTTCACCAGCGAAACCAGAACGTAGTTTTCTAAAAATAATTATTACACATTTATTACTTTAAATTTTAGAGTTTGGTTTTACACCTAAGAAAATTTCAGAGACATATTAATTCAAATTTTGTGCCAAAATTGTATTACAACTTTTTTCTTGGAAAAAATATCGTTAACAGGGGTGCCAGTGAGCTGCTCAGGTTGATACGGTGGGAGTGGATTCGTTGTTAATTAGTGGGCGCCAGTAACATTGCAGTGCAAGTTACGTGACTAGTATAATGATACAAATAAAACTCTTTGTTACAATTTGTAACTAGTTATCGACCTTTGGTCCTTTTGCTGTATGTTAATGTATGTATGTGTGTGTGAGTTGTAGGACTTAACTTCAGAAAATCATCCTCGAGTTTAGTGTTAAGTGTCGTTAATTGTATGACAACTAGAAATTGTACCGTCTACTCGGGCCGGGATTGGAACCCGGATGGCCTGCTTGATAAGCGTGTATAAACAAATATATTTTTACATACCTTGCGAATTTTTCGTTGACACCATAAACAGTATTTGCATCGAGGACTCCCGTTAAAGTATTGAAGGGAACTCTAGAACCTATAAGTGCAAACATATGTTTATAATATAGTCTTAATATTTTTACTGCATAATTAGACTTCTTGTATATTTACTGCAAACTCTTTAGTGTCCCTCGTCAATAATTTATATCTCCCTAACTAATTTTTTTTGTTCGGCTAAAGAACTTCCCTTCTAAACATCATTACTTATAGTTTAACAATGGGCACATTTTAAGGCCAATGGTCTGTAGCTATTCTACCCTCCAGCTAACTATGGAGAAACTTTATTACTTTTATTTTGAAAAACTTCATTACTTATAATAGACAATGGACCCATTTTAAGGCCCAAGTCTCTGTAGCTATTCTACCCTCCAGCCAACTATCCAGAAACTTCATTACTTTTATTTTGAAGTTATTGATTCAGTCATTATTTGTGAGATGCATTAAATTTATCAATTATTATTAGTATATGCCATACCTAGTCTGCATCCAGGACGTGGTGCCGGGAAAGCTCTAACGAAATCCATACACTTAACATTGAACAGTCTGAAGAAGTAATCATCTTCGGGGATGATAATTTCGTTACAGTATGGGTGTTTTAAATGTGGTGGCCTCTTACAACATTCCTCCGGGTCGTTTCTATTACGAGGATCTTAACAAAAATACATATAATTACACACACACACACACACACACACATATATATATATATATATATATATATATATATATATAATAAATATTTATTTTGCTGTATAAGTATAATTTAAAATAGAAAACTATGTTTCTAGATTATTAGGGTAGTGCAACAATAAAACGCTATTTTAGTTGAAGTACAATTTACTTCCTTCTTGTCAATATTTCGTAGCTAAATAGTGGACGAGGATTGTTTGGTTGGTGGGAGACGACCACCCACCCTTCTTTGCTCGCATAGTTTTTTTAATGGATACAGACGTTTTATATTATTTCAACTACGCCAACAAGAGTGTTATCCTATGGATAAACTATGCGAACAAAGGTCGGGTGGGTGGGCGGCCCCCACCAACCTGACTACACCCGTCCACTATTTCAAACGACTTGAACTATACACTACACTATTATTCAATATTTTCTATGATTAAATGAATGTCATTTATTAATTTAAGACTAATTAAAAAAAATTATGTCAAAAATATTGTAATGCATAGTTCAAGTCGTTTGAAATAGTGGACGGGTATTGTCAGGTTGGTTGGGACTCCCACCCACCCCACCTTTGCTTGCATAGTTTTTTCAATGGATACAGACATTTTATATTGTTTATACTATGCCACGGAGAGTGTTAACCTATGGAAAAACTATGCGAACAAAGGTGGGGTGGGCGGGTGGCCCCCACCAACCTGACTACACCCGTCCATTATTTCAAACAACTTGAACTATGCGTTACATTGTTTTCACATATATTTTTTTAATTAGTCTTAAATTAATAAATGACATTAATTTAATCATAGAAAATATTGAATAATAGTGTAGTGTATAGTTCAAGTCGTTTGAAATAGTGGATGAGCATAGTTTGGTTGGTGGGGGACGCCCACCCACCCCACCTTTGGTCGCATAGTTTTTCTATAGGATAACACTTTCCGTGGCATAGTATAAACAATATAAAACGTCTGTATCCATTGAAAAAACTATGCAAGCAAAGGTGGGTTGGGTGGGGGGCCCCTACCAACCTGACTATACCCGTCCACTATTTCAAACGACTTGAACTATGCATTACATTATTTTTCACATATATTTTAAAATTAGTTTTAAATTAATAAATGACCTTAATTTAATCATAGAAAATAACAATATAGTGTAGTGTAGTGTATAATAGTGTAGTGCATAGTTCAAGTCGTTCGAAATAGTGGACGGGTATTGTCAGGTTGGTGGGGGCCACCCGCCCATCCCACCTTTGCTCGCATAGTTTTTTCAATGGTTACAGACGTTTTATATTGTTTATACTATGCCAAGGAAAGTGTTATCCTATAGAAAAACTATGCGAACAAAGGTGGGGTGGGTGGGCGGCCCCCACCATTCTGACTACACCCGTCCATTATTTCAAACGACTTGAACTATGCACTACACTATTATCCGTTATTTTCTATGATTAAATTAATGCCATTTATTAATTTAAGACTAATTAAAAAAATATATGAAAAATAATGTAATGCATAGTTCAAGTCGTTTGAAATAGTGGACGGGTGTAGTCAGGTTGGTGGGGACCCCCCACCCACCCCACCTTTGCTCGCATAGTTTTTTCAATGGATACAGACGTTTTATCTTGTTTAAACTATGCCAAGGAGAGTGTTATCCTATAGAAAAACTATGCGCACAAAGGTGGGGTGGTTGGGCGGCCCCCACCATCCTGACTACACCCGTCCATTATTTCAAACGACTTGAACTATGCATTACACTATTATCCGTTATTTTCTATGATTAAATTATTGTCATTTATTAATTTAAGACTAATTAAAAAATATATGAGAAAAATAATGTAATGCATAGTTCAAGCCGTTTGAAACAGTGGACGGGTATCGTCAGGTTGGCAGGGGCCGCCCACCAACCCTTTGTTCGGATAGTTTTTCCATAGGATAACACTCTTCTTGGCGTAGTTTATATAATATAAAACGTCTGTATCTATTGAAAGAACTAAACGAGCAAAGGTGGGGTGGGCGCGTGTCCCTCGCCAACCAATATGACTTTCCCAGTAATTTTTGTATATAAACTGGTATAACGAAAATTAATTTTGATAGAAAAACATTTACAAAATCTCTTATATAATTTGCATTACTTTAGATTTTCCTAATTTTGACTTTAAAGGGTTGTAACTTTAAAATAAATGAAAATATTTGAATGTGATTTTAAAACTTGACTTTCCCAGTCATTTTGTATATAAACTGGTATGACTTAAGTTAAGGTTGATAGAAAAACATATACAAAATCTCATTATATAATTTGCATTACTTTCGATTATACATATTTTGATTTTGAAGGGCTGTAATTTTAAAACAAACGAAGATATGTGAATGCGATTTTAAAATTTGACTTTTTCAGTCATTTTTGTATATAAACTGGTATGACTAAAGTTAATTTTGATAGAAAAACATATTATAAATCTTATTATATAATTTGCAGTACTTTCGATTATATAAATTTTGAATTTGAGGGGAGGTAACTTTAAAACAAATGAAGATATTTGAATGCGAGTTTAAAATTTAACATTTTCAGTAATTTTTGTATATAGATAAAAATTAAAGAAATTTAAAGTTATTACCTAATGGTGTGCCAGTCAAAGTATAATCATGGTCCATAAACTGTCCCCAGGCGATTACCATGACGGTACCGGCGTGATCATGGAAACCTTCATCCGGGTGCATTGTGCGTGAAACGACGCGAGATAGAGGTAGTTGGTTGCCGGTTACACTGATACGTGGGGCACTAATGCCATCAGCAAAAAGGGGGCCTATTAATCTAAAAGAAAATTATAGTAAAATAGAATTTAAAATTATAAGGAATCAAAGGATTTTGAAGAAGTTTATACCAAAATTTTGAATAGAGGAAGTAAATGTTATTATAAATGATTAAATTTATAAATCTAAATCTGTTATTTGAGCCTATGAGAATGAAATTGGTGTAAAACCTTACACGGTCAATAATACTGTCAATCCTAGTACTGTCAATATTTGCTTCAATCCTCCTTTTATATTTATGAAGTAATCAATTATCCGGATAAAGATCAGTATTCTCTTCATTACATCATTACTATACCTAATACGAGGAGTAAAACTGGTAACATTTTAGAATAATGAACATTTTAAACATATTATCTTACAGTAATACTGTCATTATTCTAAAATATTGACAGTAATATTGATCGTGTAAGATAATTTTAAGTCACATTTATAATAATAATAATAATAATAATAACAATAATAGGCTTTATTGTCCTACAGAAACAAAATCCAATTACAGGACAACAGCAATAATATGCAAAAAGTATAAATATATATAGGTATAAATATAAATATTTCAAAAAATTAAAATTATAACAAATAATATTTGAATTGTTTTGAAAATTAGAAGATTCTGCGTTTGGTATTTATGTAACTCGACATACGCAGTTACATTTTAATTTACAAATTAATTAATTTTATGTCTATAACTGTGCACGTCGATTTACATCAATACCAAACGCAGAATCTTCTAATTTTCAAAAAAATTCAAATTTTAGACAAATTTATCCTTAATTATTCGATTCGTCAACATTTTATTTTTCTGTTTCATTTTGTTGTAATTATGCACATTATATTTTGTATTTTATGTGTTTAGCTTTTATACTGTACTTTTAACATGTATTCTTTTATATTTATATTTAAATTGTTGTCCTGTAATTGGATTTTAATCAGTTGGGCAATAAACAATTATACACAATATATATATATATATATATATATATATATATATATATATATATATATAACAATAATATTATTATTATTATTAAATGTGACTTACACCATTTTCATTCTAACAGGATGATAAAATCTAAAATCTGTGATAATTGATTCTAAATTATCCTTTATGTTGAATTTGATTATTAGTCCATCATGTGTTTCTGAATGAAGTAATTAAAGTAGTAGTAATAAAACGATGTAATTAAAGCAATTACAGAATTATATTGACGGGAAAACTGTCTTAATCATGTGAGAATAGTACGATTAAACTGTTCTCATCGTGCGTGCATTATTGCGTTATAAAGTACCTGGTGAACGGGGTATTAGTTGCTCCCCAAGTAGGATGCTCTAAATTGGTGCAAAGACCGTCCATACGACGGTATTTACCAGCTCTGCATTCAACATTTGATAAGTACGGTGGACAGACTTCTCTAATTAACGTTTTCGTGGTGTCGATTAACGGAAGACCTTTTTCGATGTCCTCGTATGATAATCCATAACTGGAAACAAATAATATTTATAAATAAACTAGATAATTGAAGAATTATGTTTATGTATTTTATAAACCTGTTCTTCTATCTATATATAGGACAGAATTGTTCCGACTACATTCAAAACGAGTTCTTTTTGAAAAACTACCGAGTACAAATACTTGACAGTAAATGTACTCAGATACCGAGTACAAGTACTCGGTATTTTATAAACCTGTTCTTATATCTATATACAGGACAGAACTGTTTCGAGTACATTCAAAATAAGTACTTTTTGAAAAAGTACCGAGTACAAATACTTGATAGTAAATGTACTCTGATACCGAGCACTTGTACTCGGTATCAGAGTACATTTACAGAGCACCGAGTGCATTATACGTTATTGTATAGTGGATAGTTATAGATTTGTTATTATTCTTATTTATTTGTAACATACATTAAATCGCCTTTTAGTTCTACTACCAAAATATGTTATATATATATATATATATATATATATATATATATATATATATATATATATATATATATTTTAACTATATTTTTATTTTTAATTTAAAATATAATTACACATTTTGGTAGTAGAACTAAAAGGCGATTTGATATATGTTACAAATAAGTAAGAATAATAAATAATCTATAACTATCCACTATTCAATAACGTATAATGTACTCGGTACTCAGTAAATGTACTCTGATACCGAGTACAAGTGCTCGGTATCAGAGTAAATTTACTATCAAGTATTTGTACTCGGTACTTTTTCAAAAAGTACTCATTTTGAATGTACTCGAAACAGTTCTGTCCTATTTATAGATATATTATTATATATAGATTATTTTTTGCACACCTTCCAAACCCATCGGTAATTTAGTTACTTACGTTCTGGCCAAATTAATAGAAATATCCAATAACAATTCCCCAACAGTAGCCACATCTTCTGGCTTGTAATCGCCATGAGGTTGGGACACATCTGAAATACAAAAACAAATTATTCATGACTGCACGTAGTGCCTGACACACCCAAAAACAATGTATGCCAAGCATTTCGGTATTTGTGACATGCCTGGCTACATTTTTTGTTTGTTTTGGTCATGAATACTTACGAATGCGTTTCCGGGCATCCAAATAAGCCGCGTTTACGGCCTCGTAGGTGATGCACGTATGGGGCCCGGTGTATCTAAAACGCGAATTCAAATGATTATATGAAATTCAATTATAATTTTAATTCATTAATTATAATTTAATTAATTATTACCGTTTAATACATAAAACAATAAATAATAAGTTATTTATAGCTTGGTGGAAAAGCCTCACGGCTGATAGCCCTATAAAGATAGAAATTTTGTTTTAATTTATAGCTAAAATATTTATATCTAATTGGTATTCCTATAAATATTGTCCCTCTCAAATTTAGTCAATACATTACAAACATAATTCAAGAAACATCTCATATTTACTTTAAATTCATAGAAAACCTCTAGAAAACCTCTAGAAAACCTCTAAAAAACCTCTAGAAAACTGTGAAAAGTGAAATATCTCCCCATCGTTTGAGATTTGAATTCGAAAAATTAAAAACACATTTTCGTGGCCACTTTTCATATTCTTTTCGCTCTCTAACACTAGTGCTATATAAATCATCAGATTATAATTTTTACTTATTGTTTAATATATTACTCTTTCTTTTCTTTGTATTTTTTTTTTGTAACACGGATATTGTTGTGCAAATTATTATACAGATAGAAACGATTATTCGAATTCGCAACAAAGCAACGACTTTATAATTGATGCCTTTGGGCGTAAATCGCGAATGTCTAGGTCGTGACTGTGGTTTCAGTAATTGGAACACAGGTTACAAGATTAATCATCCACAAACATGTTTTGCCGAGTACGAAATTATAGAAGGAGACCGATCAATAAAAACTGTGATCTTTTGTATCTAGCAGAATATAAAATGCAGAGTAAATCTTGATTTATTTAAAAAAAAAAAATCTGGTGTGGTCACCACACGAGTTTCCGAATTATTTAATTAATAAATATTAAATCAAAATTTAAGATATTTCGGCTCGACTTGGTTTGATTTACGCTTTTGCACGTTTTTCAAGTCTTCATGTTTTCACCCTTTTTTCCACATTTACAAATTTCTCACATTTTCATACATTATCTCATATTTTCCAACATTTTCCCACGTTTTCTCATATTTTCCCACATTATTCAAAACTTTCCCACGTTTTCTCACATTTTTCCACATTGTTTCACGTTTTCCCACATTTTCCTTCATTCTCCCTACTTCTCCCACATTCTCTCACATTCTTCCACGGTTTTCCAAATTTTCTCATATTTTTTCACATTTTCATTATCACATTTAACACTCGGGCACGATTTAACGTATTGTCCAATAAACACCGATGACGTTACTTATTGTTGCTGCGCGACCGTTCCTTTTTGCTGCAACCGCATCCAATTGCGCGCTGTAAATTGATTTTATCGAGTTTTCTTCTTTGTTAGTAGACCTATTTTGATCAAATTTCCACTTGATCGTCCCGTGTAGGGTTCTTTTCCAAAAATTTGGTCGCAATCTGTGGTGCCATTTTTCCAAAATTTGGTTCACATACAGACAGACACACACACACAGATATACATACACACACATACATACACACACATACATACACACACACATACACACACACATACACACACACATACACACACATACATACACACATACACACACATATACATACACACACATACGCACACACACATACACACATATACATACACACACATACATACACACACATACACACACATACATACACACATACATACACACACATACTTACACACACATACACACACACATACACACACATACACACACATACACACACACATACACACACACATACATACACACACATACACACACACATACACACACACACACATACATACACACACATACACACACACAGTGGATATTTCAAAATATTCACGATATTTGTAAAAAGCATCGATTTTGAATCACTAGTGTAATTGAATTTGTGATAATAGTTAGAAAGCAATATGAAATGTTAACTTTAAATTTTATAGATCTGAAGACATGTAATATTACTTGTAACGGAGCATGTTTGTTAAATAAATATATAATTTTTTTTTTAAGACACATACACACACAGCATACACACATTCACACACAGAGCATACACAGACAGCCACAGACACATTCAGACATTGCAAAAATCGGATTTTAGTATCTTTAAACTTACTGTGGTGATCCTCGCAACAAATTGTAGTTGTAGTCAAACGAACTAGTCCGTCCGGGTCCACTCAATAAAAGCGCACACTCGCCATCATTCGCCCCGTTTAAATCAATCGGGGTGTATTGCAGCGCGACAATTTGTTGCAACACTAGCAACAATGCGATCGGTGAAAGGCACCACCTGTAACACACAAACAAAAGTTTGCTGATTAGGAACAAGAAAAGGAAAAAAAAACATAGTTGAAATAAAAGAATCCCATAAAACATTTGCTGGTAATTGCCTGCACTCATGTGTACACGCATTGTATAATAAATGAGCGCCGTATCGGGGCCGCTCGCTCGCTCGCCGTGATATAATATTGTTATTTATTATTTTATTCGCGAGCCCGATTAAAGCGGGGTAAAAAAACTGTGGCGATGTGAAAGTGTAACCTGCATGGGACGATTTTTTCGCACCAAAACGAACCGCGACGTTTATATTTATATATCGGTGCACGAGTGCTGCGAGTTAACTGTTGCAAAACAATAGACGTACGTTTGTAACTTACAATTTTATAATGGCAATAAATTATTTGAGTATAAAGGGATGTTTATATTGGTGATTCAAGCCGGATGATACGCCATCTGGTGGCACGAAATGAACTACATTTACTAGCGAATTTGTTTGCTTAACATTTTTTCATCGTATACATGATATATAGAGCCAAAGATATACTATTTATACCTTAAGAATCGCGAATTATTGTAAAAGTGACTGAAATCATGATTTTAATGCAATCAGCATGATACTTGATACTTGATACTTGATACTTGATACTTGATACTTGTTACTTGATACTTGATACTTGATACTTGATACTTGATACTTGATACTTGATACTTGATACTTGATACTTGATACTTGATACTTGATACTTGATACTTGATACTTGATACTTGATACTTGATACTTGATACTTGATACTTGATACTTGATATTTGATATTTTCTACTTGATACTTGATATTTGATATTTTATACCTGAGATTTGAGACTTGAGACTTAAGACTTGATACTTGAGACTTGATACTTGATACTTGATACTTGATACTAGATACTAGATACTAGATACTAGATACTAGATACTAGATACTAGATACTTGATACTTGATACTTGATACTTGATACTTGATACTTGATACTTGATACTTCATACTTGAGACTTGAGACTTGAGACTTGAGACTTGAGACTTATATTTGATATTTGATATTTGATATTTGATATTTGATATTTGATATTTGATATTTGATATTTGATATTTGATATTTGATATTTGATATTTGATATTTGATATTTGATATTTGATATTTGATATTTGATATTTGATATTTGATATTTGATATTTGATATTTGATATTTGATATTTGATATTTGATATTTGATATTTGATATTTGATATTTGATATTTGATATTTGATATTTGATATTTGATATTTGATATTTGATATTTGATATTTGATATTTGATATTTGATATTTGATATTTGATATTTGATATTTGATATTTGATATTTGATATTTGATATTTGATATTTGATATTTGATATTTGATATTTGATATTTGATATTTGATATTTGATATTTGATATTTGATATTTGATATTTGATATTTGATATTTGATATTTGATATTTGATATTTGATATTTGATATTTGATATTTGATATTTGATATTTGATATTTGATATTTGATATTTGATATTTGATATTTGATATTTGATATTTGATATTTGATATTTGATATTTGATATTTGATATTTGATATTTGATATTTGATATTTGATATTTGATATTTGATATTTGATATTTGATATTTGATATTTGATATTTGATATTTGATATTTGATATTTGATATTTGATATTTGATATTTGATATTTGATATTTGATATTTGATATTTGATATTTGATATTTGATATTTGATATTTGATATTTGATATTTGATATTTGATATTTGATATTTGATATTTGATATTTGATATTTGATATTTGATATTTGATATTTGATATTTGATATTTGATATTTGATATTTGATATTTGATATTTGATATTTGATATTTGATATTTGATATTTGATATTTGATATTTGATATTTGATATTTGATATTTGATATTTGATATTTGATATTTGATATTTGATATTTGATATTTGATATTTGATATTTGATATTTGATATTTGATATTTGATATTTGATATTTGATATTTGATATTTGATATTTGATATTTGATATTTGATATTTGATATTTGATATTTGATATTTGATATTTGATATTTGATATTTGATATTTGATATTTGATATTTGATATTTGATATTTGATATTTGATATTTGATATTTGATATTTGATATTTGATATTTGATATTTGATATTTGATATTTGATATTTGATATTTGATATTTGATATTTGATATTTGATATTTGATATTTGATATTTGATATTTGATATTTGATATTTGATATTTGATATTTGATATTTGATATTTGATATTTGATATTTGATATTTGATATTTGATATTTGATATTTGATATTTGATATTTGATATTTGATATTTGATATTTGATATTTGATATTTGATATTTGATATTTGATATTTGATATTTGATATTTGATATTTGATATTTGATATTTGATATTTGATATTTGATATTTGATATTTGATATTTGATATTTGATATTTGATATTTGATATTTGATATTTGATATTTGATATTTGATATTTGATATTTGATATTTGATATTTGATATTTGATATTTGATATTTGATACTTGAGATTTGAGACTTGAGACTTGAGACTTGAGACTTGAGACTTGAGACTTAACCCTCAATCCTCAAATGCCGAAGTTTTTTTTAAATACGCTCCTTACTAAAGCATTGTAGATTTTGTGCTTGTTTTCCTCGCTTAAATTCTTGTCCCGGCAGTATAGAGTTAAATAGGGATATTGCTCTTCAGTCTTGCGTTATCCGAGTTATTATTTTCGTCTTGTGTTATTCTTACTTCTAGTTACTTTGCAGTTGATTATATGCTGCCCATCTTGAAGTATTAATTGTTGTTCTGTACTGCCTATGTTTAGGTATTTCGTTTTTTTATATTTACTTCCAGCTCTTAGCTTTATACTCCTTTTATATCCCCTTTTATAGTTGACATATTAAGAGAATCTTCTCAGCATCTTAGAACACTGTATCAATCACTTTTCGCGCAGATAATAGTAAAAATCGTTTAATTTTAATATTATTTCAGTTTATATTTCTTTTAGTAGTTATAATTATTACAAAGTAGACTTCTTAATAATCCAATATTGTTTACAAAAAAAACCCAAGCCAATCAATTTTGAAATTTGTTACACTTAATATAGACATCCCTGTATATTTATAATATAAGTTTAACTCGTTAAAATATCAGTAATTACTTTATGATTATATCATAAAAGAATGTAATAGTCGTGCACGTATTCTAATTAAATTCATATTTATATAATTCCCTCGTGAGCTCATCAGTTTTCTCCGTTCATTCACTACAACTACAGGATACAATTAAAATCAGATGTTGCTACAAATAATCCGGTGTAAAAGTGAAAGTAATTTTCGTATAACCGGGCCGACGGTGTATCGCACGCGGGAGGATGATCCGCAGGCGAAATTTGCACACACACAAAAAACCGAATACTGCGCAATAATACACACTCGACTCACACGAGGCTATTTTCGTTTATGTAACTCGGCCAACGTACTTTTTTTTCTCTTTGTTTGAGGGGTAACGAGATACATACTTTTACTGCGAACCCGATACGGGCAGAAAGGCGAAGCCGACACCAAAACAAAATTAAATTACAACTGAGACAGTTACAAAAAAAAAATGCATTAGATATGTAGTTAATTGAAACCTTGAAACTGGTTTATTGAAAACTCATTAAATTTGATGGTAATTTGCGGGATAAACATGGGGATTGCAATACTCGAATATATTATAATACAGGAATATATTATAATAGCCAACATGATCGCCAATATTCATGGAAAAAAAATAGGGCACTTTAAGAAGAAAAAATATCGGTATGAATACCTAAATACCGGTATACAAGATTTTGAATATCGACTCAAAATCTTGTATACCGGGATTTAGGTATTCATACCGATATTTTTTCTTCTTAAATTATTTTCATGAATATTTGTGATCATGTTGGTTGTTATTATTATTATTTGCCGCTGTTGTGAATAGTGCGCTTGTTATTAGTCTAAAGTTCCTCAGCCATGACGTTCTTCTTTTGCTACGTTTTCCCTCAATTTTTCCTTGAATTACTAGATTGTGACTATTAACAAACAAATTGTTTCAGCCTCACGCTCCTCGAACGCTAGTGTAATACTGACTTACTACAAATGTCACAAGTTTGTCAAAAGTGACGTTAGGTCAAAAAAATATAGGTTATAATCCTAACCTATTTCTCTAATTTGTGACATTTGGAATAAGGCAGTATTACACCAGCGTAATACTGACTTATGATAAATATCACAAGTTTGTCAAAGTGACGAGTGACGTTTAGATAGAAAAATAGGTTATAATTGTAACTTATTTCACTAATTTGTGACATTTGGAATAAGGCAGTATTACACTAGCTTAATACTGACTTACGATAAATGTGATAGGTTGGCAAAAGTGACGTTTAGATTAAAAAATAGGTTATAATTCTAACCTATTTCACTAATTTGTGACATTTGAAATAAGGCAATATTGCACTAGCTTTACAATTAATCTCTTTTTCATTCTAATTTTGTGAGTATAACCCCCGTATTCGCCGACGTTCCATAAATGTATCAATAGCTGTTGACCCCACAAGTATTCGTTGTTGTAGCTACAATAAATACATTATTTAGAGAATGTAGTTATTAGAGATTCTCTCTATTGGAAACACTGAATAATTAAACAAAAGGTATAATAAAAGCTCCAATCACAAGGTGTTTAATATTTGTTTTCGCATTTGTTTTGGCATTTGTTTTCGCACTTTTTTGGCATTTGTTTTGTCATTTGTTTTGTTATTTGTTTTGGCATTTGTTTTGGTATTTATTTTGGCATTTGTTTTGGCATTTGTTTTAATATTTGTTTTGGCATATTTTGTCATAATGACGTTGTTTATCCATTCAATAGCTTATGGAACCTATAACATTTATGGGATGTTGGTGAATACGGACATAAATAATTCTTATTTTTACCACTGATTAGTCCCATCTAATTTATTATTTTATGTCAGTATAAATCGTATAAACCCACCTTAAATCATAACATATTTTATCGTGGTAAATATAGACATTACAAGCATACGCATACACGTTATAAATACCGATTTTATGACGAGTTTTGTAAGTTTTAATTGGTGCGATTGCACCATCGTATCGTATAAGAGGACGAACGATTGGAAATGTGTTTACTTAATTATAATTAATCTCGCGTATATCGCGCGTCCCTCCCGCATGTACGTGCCGCGATCGCAAGAAGGATCTATACAGCGGCGCGCGTGATGTATGTGGCAACTTTTATGCGCCATTACGCGGAGGATGCCTTCTTGCTTACAAGACCATTGCGAAATTTGCTCCACTTATTCGGGGCAATGTCAAACACCTCTTACTTTAGCATCGCAATTGCGCGAATCATGATAAATCATATACAAAAAGATCGGATTTGCATATTAATGTAATTGGGTTGAATCCGTAATATTGTTGAAATATAATACTGTTAGGCCTTATATACACAATTACTATATCATATGTATATATAGATATATATAGTGAGGGTAGTTTTTCGCCGAAAACTAGTTAGGAGCAAAACTGTTGGGATTGCGGCGTGAGGGCTAAAGAAACTCCTTTTTTTAATATCGATATTTCGCTCTTAGTTCAGAGCTTCATCAGGATTTTACTACAACCATCTGTATTATCTGACTTGGTTGTAGTAAAATCCTGATGAAGATCTGAACCATGAACGAAATATCGATATTAAAAGGAGTTTCTTTGGCCCTCACGCCGCAATTCCAAAAGTTTTCCTTCTCTCTCTCTCTCTCTCTCTCTCTCTCTCTATATATATATATATATATATATATATATATATATATATATATATATATATATAGAGCGAGCTAGAGAGAGAGAGAGACAGAGAGAGACAGAGAGAAAGAGAGACAGAGAGACAGAGAGACAGAGAGACAGAGAGACAGAGAGACAGAGAGACAGAGAGACAGAGAGACAGAGAGACAGAGAGACAGAGAGACAGAGAGACAGAGAGACAGAGAGACAGAGAGACAGAGAGACAGAGAGACAGAGAGAGTGAGAGAGTGTGAGAGAGAGAGGCAGAGAGACAGAGAGAGAGTAAGAGAGAGTAAAAAATTATGCTGTTTTTTTCACTCAGATAGCCGAGTGTTAATCACCAGATTTTCCAATATTTGATATGGAGAGAATTTTTAAGCCCTAACATAGTATAATATCTCTATATTTGTTAAAAAAAAAATCTGTGTCCATACAAAAAAAATAGTTTATTTTTTTTATGGGTCTGGCAAGACATAAATATCTACGGCCCTCAAATATGTTAATACGGTTCTGTATATAGACAATCTCTACAGTTTTAATGATCACTCTGTATATCAACCAATATGCGTACTTCATTCATTACAATATCATAAATAATTCATAAATGAACACATTAATTAATCAGTTGTGATTCTTATAAACCCATTAAATTTAAAATTTAAATAAATTAGTAGATTCTATTAATAAAACGAATACAAATAAGTATTTAAGCAGCAACAACAACAGATGACACCTGTTGGGGTGTTTTGCTTTCACATAAAAAATTCCTCCGCATAGACTTTCCAGTAGTAGCCATTACGAACCAACCGAAAGAAACGAGGGTAAAAAAGAAATGGAACGTTGACACACTTTACTGAAAAGAAGAGATTACGGGTTGCCTTAATTGGTACTGTTCGTGTTTCTTGAATACCAGAGGAAAAACGTATGAAATAAATGTAATTTGTAATTCTGCAAGAAAATGCAAAACATCCAGTAGATTCAGGTGGAAATTTAATAATATCCAACTATTATTGCTATTAAACAAACCGTTATATTAAGTCTGTATGACATTATCTAGTTTCCTATATCGTTTTATATATATATATATATATATATATATATATATATATATAAAGGAGCTGAATAAAACTACTATGTTTGTGGAAAATTAACATTGTGTATTACGGTGTTGTTATTGTTAAGTGAATTTATTATTATTTATTATTATATGTTTTTGACATCATGTAGTTTGTGTCTGCATCGAAAACGATATAAAGGTCGTTTTAGACAAGACAATTTCTTAACTCACAAATTTTTCAAGAAATGAATTCATATATCCTCCTCCCATACAATTTGTCATTGACAATTGGAACGCGTTATATTTTTCCATTCGATCTACCATCCAATTCAATATTTCAAATAATTTGCTGTATGTTACGAGACAATTTAGATTATCTCGCATCTTAACTAACTTTTGAGTTAAGAAATTGTCTTGTCTAAAACGACCTTAAGGGGTTATATACCTTTATTTTCTTCAAAAAAATCGATGTTATTTTATTGCTTTATCTGAAAGTAAAACTCTTTGAGAATATTTTACGAAATTTTCATGGAGATCCGAGCAATAGATCAAAATAAGAGGGTTTCGGAGAAAGGGCCATAACTCCGCCAATTATGATTTTTTTTTTTATAAACTAATACTTATTTTTTTCTCTAAATAACGTACTATTAATAAATTATAATTTTGATGTAAAAAAATTATTGCTACATACCTTTACAAAAATTCAAACTTTCCTCATTTTTTCCGCACAAAAAGGTATATAACCCCTTAAGAAACTAGATAATATCATACGGGCTTTAGTAACATGCAATTATTGTTCATTACTATTAATACCAGTAGTATATGAACTTTCATCTCTTCTTTCAACCGCACCTTTCAGTGTAATCAATTCGATTTCATTGCCGCATCCGGGTTTTGCATATGTAAACTCCACGAGTGTATGATGCTCTTCAATAAAACATACGACTTCACGGCTCTATTTTCCAGCCGAGAGTGAAAGCGCTTGGTGAACGTATTTTATCGAGTCGATTGCATAATCACGCGCATCCCATAACTGGAGCTTTGTTCTTCAGAATGAAATTATGATGATATATTATTCAAATGAGATGCGAACAATGGTGTGTGGCATGATTTGTAATGAAAACTAGTTTTGTTGTTAACTTGTTACCACATGTCACGTGTGGAAAACACTACATGGGGATTTTAATGAGTTTTAATATAATCATCATCAAAGATTAAGATATATCTATAATCACTAAATAAAAGCTGTACAACCAGTTATACTTGTTGTACAGCTTGTTTCTGATAAATTCATTCATTCATAATTTGTGATTAATTTAGTGTTAACTTTTTACTTTCCGAATACATCACTGATGTAAAAGAAGGTATTGTTTGACCGAAAACGTGTTCACGTTTTCAAACTAAGACTGTGGAAATATGAGATAACTTTTCGGGAAAAAAAATTACATCAGAAGGAAGGTATTGTTGCCGTGAACCATTTAGCAAAAAAAAATCAATTTTCCTTACGTTTTATTCCCAAAATAGACGAAATAAACGCGATTTTTGCGATATCTGTGTGTGGTATGTCTGTATGTCTGTATGTCTGTATGTCTGTATGTCTGTATGTCTGTATGTCTGTATGTCTGTATGTCTGTATGTCTGTATGTCTGTATGTCTGTATGTCTGTATGTCTGTATGTCTGTATGTCTGTATGTCTGTATGTCTGTATGTCTGTATGTCTGTATGTCTGTATGTCTGTATGTTAGATCATGTAATTCGGAAAGTCGTGTGGTGCCCACACCAGATATTTAATTATAATTTGTAAAAATTTAACATCTTTCTCATAAAAAGTCGTCTTGACGCAATTCAAAAAAAACTCTCGGAGGTTAACTGTCAAAGGTGTTTCGCAAAAATTGGCTTCAGGCTGCCCGAATGCTCAGTGCGATATTCTATTTCGACAAATGGTAACCACAACGCAAGTTTTATGGCCACTAATACCATTAGAATAACAACTTGTCACGAATTACAACTCACTACGATCGCGATTGCTTTATTAACTCACCGAGTGTGCAGATATATCTGCATTGGTCGCATGCAATGGCACAATTAATTAATACGGCGGCGCAATTGAACACGATTACGCCCTTGAGAGTTTGTGTTGCCCAACACGGAGTCTATTAACCCAAGCACACGAAGAAAAACAAAATGTTGTTTATATGCCATTGCAGATTTTATTGCATGAAACGAAAAAGTTGTTGTAATATGGGTCATGAATTCATCTATAGTGTACGATACAAATAGTAATTTACATTATTAGTGCAAAAGGGTGAAATTAGATGTTAAAGCAGAGTGTTGACGACTCAAAAAATTACACAATCAAATTTTGGTTGGGGATTGAAAGTAATTTTTATTCAACCACGTAAAATCCACCCAGTTTTTCCTAAATCATTATTGCTCACCGTATATAAATCACAAAGTTCAAAATTTGATCGTGATTCATTTTGCTGTTTTCCTGCAATTTTGTTCACAGACGTATACACAGACATTTACTATCTACTATAGTGCCTACGTATACACAGACATTTACTATCTACTATAGTGTCTTTCGTTTATCACTCTGGGCTGGTACTAACTTAAAAACTTATATATTCTAGTAACAATCTTGATAGATAGATTGTAAGTATTCAAATCAGTTGCAATCTAGTATCTCTAGTCTTGATAGATAAATTACAACTGATTTAAAACCTATAATCTATCTATCACGATAGTTACTAGAATATACCATACATTTATTTTAAAAATTTTATATAATCGAAATAGTAAATAGTCTATTTTGATTATATAAAAGTATTAAAATAAATTTATGGGATATTCTAACTATCGTGATAGATAGATTGTAGGTTTTTAAATCAGTTATAATGTATCTATCAAGACTAGAGATACTAGATTGTAACTGATTTGAAAACTTACAATCTATCTATCAAGATAGTTACTAGAATATATATAAGTTTTCAAGATAGTTAATATTTTATCTATTGTGCACTATAAGGCGCTTTCGTTTAGCATGCAACCGTGCCTAAATTAAAATATGTTTTTAAGTTTTTAAAATTCAAGTTCTAGCTGAGACACCTTTTAGAATTCACACATAATTATACATCTATTTATGTGACGTTGCCATATATAAACAGTGGCACATGAAGAATTTTTAAAATTTTACAACCAGAAAGGGGGGAGTACATGGGTTACAGCCGCTTTCATTTAGCATGGTTTATCATTGCTAGTTGCCCCCGTGTCGTGCAGTATCACTCAGATCTTGTGGTTATGCGCCGCCAGTTGTAAGAGTTAAGGTAGAATTATGAGCATCGGAAGCGGCAAATAGAACAAAGAAACAATAAGCCCGTACCAGCCCAGAGTGATAAACGAAAGGCACTATAGTAGATAGTAAATATTTATAATATAAACACTACATAAAGCATTGTATATTTCACCACTTTGCTTGAGTCCATTAGTTTTGCGAAACGCGCGTTTTCGCGATTTATTATTCGCTGTATGTCGCGTGGGTATTCATTTGTTGCTTTATGGTCGTTCGTGAAAAAAAATGTGATCTCTGCTTGTGGCAATAATTTAATAGCAACTATAAATTGCCACGCCTGTATTTATTGCCAGTTTTTTTGTTCGAAACTGTACTGAATACTGGTGACTTATGGTGTGTACAACAAATTAACTTTGATACAACAATTTCTATCAAATCGCCTACCATTACAAAAAGCTATTTTATTTATTACTTGAACACGCGCGTCTCCACTGTTTTTTTTTCTTCACCTTTCTCCATCCTTTCTCTGACGAATCACAATTGCAACAATAACCCCCGTATTCAGCGACGTTCTATAAATCAATCAATAGCTCTTGAACCCATAAGTATTCATTGTTATAGCTACAATAAATACATTATCTAGGGAATGTAGTTACTTTAGATTTTCTCTATTGGAAACACTGGATAATTAAACAAAAGATGCTATCAAATCTCCAATCACAAGCGTTATTCAAGGTGTTTGACATTTTTTTTGGCATATTATGTCACAATGATATTTATCCATTAGGATAAATGTCATTGTGACATAATATGCCAAAACAAATGTCAAACACCTTGAATAACGCTTGTGATTGGAGATTTGATAGCATCTTTTGTTTAATTATTCAGTGTTTCCAATAAAGAGAATCTAAAGTAACTATATTTATTCAATAATAGCTTATGGAACCTATAAACCTGTGAATTCTAAAAAGTTTTTCAGCTAGAATTTGAATTTTAAAAACATACAAAAATATTTTAATTTAGGCACGGTTGTATAAAACAGATAACTCTCGAGTAATTTAACATCCGTGACTTTAACCTTACTTTTGGCAACGTTAACTATATGTCAACGTTGGCAAAAGTGAGGTTATAGATTATAGATAGATAGATAAATTTATTTAAAACTCAGCATACATTTAATGTCAGTATATCATACATGATCATAGCAGAAATATAATTATAAATACAACATATATAAAACAACAATTATTAAAATACTAGAAAAACAAATAAATAAATAGCTAAAACTAATAAGTTAACAATTTAAAATTTTAAAAATTCGTCTACACTATAAAAAACATTATTTAATAAAATTAGAATCACGGATGTTAAATTAACTCGAGAGAAGCTCTACAATTGTTTCTCGTAAAAGTATTTAAAACTAGCTGAGACACCTTTTAGAATTCACAGATAATTATTGTTTCGGGTGATAGTAAAGGACTGTATGGAAACACTTTTAGCTATTTTTGTCGTTTATTTTATTGTGTAGTTTATTTTAATATAAATGTGAAAGATGTGTTTTAACTTGAGATGCTGGATTCGTACTGCTTGGGTACGCGGCGGTCGAGTACCAACTTGAGATGGCGAGGGTGGAGATTAGAAATATGTGGGGTGAAAATCACTTCCAACTATATGCAACCTTAATTGCCCTAAGTTGGCGGCAACAATTATGCATTATGTATGCGACGTTGCCATATATAAACAGAAACACATGACGCTATGAAATAAAAAGTTAAAAACAACTTATGCAACATCTAACAATATAATCACGGGTTATCGTTTATAAAACCGAGCCATAATTTATTAGTTTGAAAAACACCTTTTAGTTATGTATTTATACTTGATTATTGCGTTTAATAGACTTACTAATAGTTGTATTATTGTACCCGAGACGACCTTTAAAAATCAGATCACCGCACTACATTTATAGTCAATCAAAGCGAGGTCTGAATGTTATGCAACAACTGCGAGCGACAAGCCCATGTATAAAAAAAAACGCTAAGTTACACACGCGTGTATTAGATGAATCAATGTGTAACTGTATCGGTTGTGGGATGGAAATGTCGACCGTTGCGTGCAAGAGTAATGTGTAACAATCGAAAATGTCACTTGGTGGAGTGATTATGAAACATTTATTTTTGGTAGAACCATATATTTAAAACTGTAATAGCATTACAAAATACAGTACAATACAGTGATTGTGGATTGATAATGTCCTATAATATTAGATTGATGCTGTATAATTAAAATGTTATTTATCAATCAATCAGATCCTAGTGCATCTACTTAAATAAATAACATTTTAATTATACAGTATCAATCTAATATTATATGACATTATAAAAAAAACCGCGGATGGTTTAATATCCTTTTTAACCTTAGTAATACTAACACTACTGGTTATACATTGTTACCAACATTACGTCATTGTGACATATCCATCCTCCCGTGTATATATATATATATATATATATATATATATATATATATATGTATAGATGTATAGATACAGGCGTTTTATAAATATTTAAACTATTCTAAGAAGAGTTATCCTATGGAAAAAACTATGCGAGAATAGGTGGGGTGGGTGGGTGTCCCCTGCCAACCAAACTATGCCCGTCCACTATCTCAAATGACTTGAACTGTACACTACATTATTCCCTATATATTTTTTAAATTAAATATAAAGTAATAAATGAAATTGATTGTATCATAAAAAAGTTAAGGTTAATAGTGTAGTGCAGAGTTCAAGCCATTAAAGTTAACGTATGATAGGTGTCAACGTTAAGAGATAACAAGTGGTCAAGTTGAAAGCATTCAAAACAGACAGATGAGAGAAATCAAAACTAACCAAAATCGTCGGTCAATTTTTACTTCTGCCAAGATAACAGCTATCAAAAATGAAAATCATAATACATATATAAGTGTGAATCCACCTCTTAGCAATCTACATATCTAGATTTCGATCTTATTAGATCTCCTCAGTGTAGCTCAGTTAGTGTGGATGAATTCATACAATATCTCGAGTGATTATATACAAAAATGATACAACTAACCCCCTAGGAGGAAAGTTAAACGCCATCTAGCGACACTACATCAATCAGAAATGCACACCAATGCTGTGAAATGGCGTTTAACTTTCCTCCTAGGGAGTTAGTTGTATCATATTTGTATATAACCACTCGAGATATTGTGTGTATTCATCCTCAATAGCTGACTTAAACTCTACACTACATTATTCCCTATATATTTTTAAAATTCAGTCTAAATTAATAAATGAAATTGATTGAATTATAGAAAGTCATGGATAATAGTGTAGTGCAGAGTTCAAGCTATTTGAAATAGTGGACGGGTGTAGTTTGGTTGGTGGGGGCCACCCGCCCAACCCACCTTCGCTTGCATAGTTTTTTCAATGGATACAGGCGTTTTATATTATTTAAACAATTCCAAGAAAAGTGTTATCCTATGGAAAAAACTATGCGAGCAGAGGTGGGGTGGGTGGGCGGCCCCCACCAACCAAACTACACCCGTTCACTATTTCAAATGGCTTGAACTCTGCACTACACTATTATCCATGACTTTCTATAATTCAATCAATTTCATTTATTAATTTAGATTTCATTTAAAAAATATATAGGCAATAATGTAGTGTAGAGTTCAAGCTATTTGAAATAGTGGACGGGTGTAGTTTGGTTGGTGGGGGCCCCCCGCCCACCCCACCTCTGCTCGCATAGTTTTTTCCATACGATAACACTCTTCTTGGAATTGTTTAAATAATATACAACGCCTGTATCCATTGAAAAAACTATGCAAGCGAAGGTGGGGTGGGCGGGTGGTCCCCACCAACCAAACTACACCCGTCCACTATTTCAAATAGCTTGAACTCTACACTACATTATTGCCTATATATTTTTTAAATTACATCTAAATTAATAAATGAAATTGATTGAATTATAAAAAGTCATGGATAATAGTGTAGTGCAGAGTTCAAGCCATAAGAAATATTGAATGGGCATAGTTTGGTTGGTGGGGGCCACCCGCCCACCCCACCTTTGTTCGCATAGTTCTTTTCAAGGGATTACACATTTTTCGAGTATTTTATCCATTGTAAGATTTCTATCCATTAAAAAAAACATTTATTCAATGGGTAGAGATGTTACATGTTCCATTATTACAAATAATATAAAATCACCATCGTGATGATATATATGTATATATATATATATATATATATATATATATATATATATATATATATATATATATATATATATATATATATATATATATAGTGAAGTGAAGTACTTCTTGCCATCTTCGGCTGTCTGAATGAAGAATCACTAGAGATATATCAATGAATAATGAATGAGTGAATTTTGAGTGAAAGAATATTGAAGGAAGAAGAAATAAAGTTTATACTAAAAATGAATGACGTTTCATAAAATATATATATATATATATATATATCAAACCAGACACTCAAAAATTCACAGTCTGGTTCGATTCGAACCCACGACTTCAGCTATCGCGAACCTATCAATACCAAATTCTAGTTTAGTAGTCTAAACATGTGCTTGCATATAAATTTACTCATTTGTTATAGTGAAACAAATTTACTGACATTTTATAATTAATAAATTCCACAAAACATACAATTAATTCTGATTACCATCTTAGAAAACTGCTCAATGAAATCACCCAGTCTGGATTGTTAATGAACTCTGTTTCGCAACTCGCTGCGCGCACGAATTGCCAATCATTAAGACGCTTTTTCTCTTTCTTTTTTTTTTCTTCACTGCCATCCTCATTATATAATAAACCGCGATCATCGTGGCCAATTAAAGACGATAAATTTTGATCGATCACGTTTAATGAATGCGCCGGGCATTACGCAAGGGAACGCCGGCTGCTCATCGGTCGCGGATGCTTTTTGCTTGCACAATCGGGCGCGCGTGGTATGAAAAGAAATGTCAATTAGCACACAATTATTAGTTACAAGAAATTATAATAATTATAAAATTAATTTTCGTTACGTTTCATACCTAAAATAGTTGAAATAAAAAATGTCAACAATCAGAAAATGTTGAAAATGTCAAAAATGTTATACAAAATTAAATAGCTCATGTAATTCGAAAAGTTAATATAGATAAGACATATTTTATAGAAGTGTTAGATTGGTTCATCAACTCAAAATAGTGTGTTATCTTATGAAAAAAACTATGTGAACAAAAGTAAGGTGGGCAGGTGGTTAAATGTATAGTTTGGTTGCTCTTGATTCACCCACACCTCCACTTTTGATTGTATTGATTCATTATATGAAAACAAATACCAACAAATGAGAATGAGAGAAAAACAGAAGAGAATGATATAATACAAAAATAATCAATATTTATAAATGCATGGTGGTGATTTTATATTATTTGTAATAATGAAACATGTAACAGCTCTACCCATTGAATAAATGTTGTTTTTTAAAGGATAGAAATGTTACAATGGTTAAACTACTCGAAAAATGTGTAATCCCATGAAAAAAACTATGCGAACAATGGTGGGGTGGTCGGGTGGCCCCCACCAACCAAACTATGCCCATTCAATATTTCCTATGGCTTGAACTCTGCACTACACTATTATCCATGACTTTCTATAATTCAATCAATTTCATTTATTAATTTAGATGTAATTTAAAAAATATATAGGCAATAATGTAGTGTAGAGTTCAAGTCATTTGAAATAGTGGACGGGTGTAAATTGGTTGGTGGGGGCCACCCGCCCACCCCACCTTCGCTCGCATAGTTTTTTCAATGGATACAGGCGTTTTATATTATTTAAACCATTCCAAGAAGAGTGTTATCCTATGGAAGAAACTATGCGAGAAGAGGTGGGGTGGGTGGGCGGCCCCTGCCAACCAAACTATGCCCATTCAATATTTCATATGGCTTGAACTCTGCACTACACTATTATCCATGACTTTCTATAATTCAATCAATTTCATTTATTAATTTAGATTTAATTAAAAAATATATAGGGAATAATGTAGTGTAGAGTTCAAGTCAGCTAGTGAGGATAAATTCACACAATATCTCGAGTGGTTGTATACAAAAATGATACAACTAATCCCCTAGGAGGAAAGTTAAACGCCATCTGGTGGCATTGGTGTTCATTTTTGATTGATGTAGTGCCGCCAGATGACGTTTAACTTTCCTCCTAGGGGGTTAGTTGTATCATATTCGTATATAACCACTCGAGATATTATGTGAATTCATCCTCACTAACTGAACTACACAGATGAGATCTAATAAGATCGAAATCTAGATATGTAGATTGCTAAGAGGTGGATTCACACTTATATATGTATTATTATTTTCATTTTTGATAGCTGTTATCTTGGCAGAAGTAAAAATTAACCGACGATTTTGGTTAGTTTTGATTTCTCTCATCTGTCTGTTTTGAATGCTTTCAACTTGACCACTTGTTATCTCTTAACGTTGACACCTATCATACATTAACTTTGACCATTTTAATCAATGCATGTTTAATCAGTTTTTTGAGCAATTTATTTAATTATTATTAGATATGAATTAACAATTTTTAGTAAATCAATGAAATTGATTGAAACATTAAAGTTACAATAAATAATGTAGCGCAGTGTTAATGTCACTGGAAATAATGAATGCGTATAGTTGAGTTGATCTTCCGACCACACTCAAGACATTTGTTCTTTTATAGTTTTGCCTTATTTAGAGAAGGTGTGTTATTTTATGATAAAACTGTCGCTATAAGTTTTATATCAGGAAAAGACTGGTAGGCCATGGTTAGTTAAACAAATGCAACTAGCAATAAACATTTAAAGATCGTATCATCAACGATTTATTCGTTTGTTTTCCGCTAATCAAACATAGATCGTGCAGCACAATTAGCATTCTGTCGGTGCCGCTAGGCCATTACTCATTCAGCGCCCTGTTTCCTCATCATGTACGTCTTTTTACCGTTTTACTGCCGAAAAGTCTCCGAACGTGATGTAAATTTGATGCGTTGAATTAGAAAGCCCGGAAAAATGTTATTAATTTCGTTTCCGTTTTGGTAAACACTTTCAATATAAAGTTAAAAGAGCTTGAAAATAAATCACTAAATTATAATATAAATTTCTTATAACAATAATGGCTTATAATAATAATTAATCATAATATAAAATACAATTTTCCAACAATTTAAGATCTAAATCGTTTTTCTTCTGCTCGCCCAATCGCGCAAATTCGAGCATTGTCACTTGTAACGCTCTGTTAACTCGGTTAACGACACACCTGTTTATATATGTTGTGTGTCTATAGGAATTTCTAACATTGGCATTGGTCTTATAAAACCAACCTTGGCCGCGCAAAAATGCAATTCGGCGCTCATTAATATGCACAATTATAAATGCCGGAAATTAAATCGTTTTTGATTGATTTATATTAAGATTTATTATATACAAAGCTATTATTAAAAAATTAAGAGACACAAAAAAACGTGTCTGTTATTGTGTGAGAGTCTAAAAATTATAATTAGCCTCAAAACTCAAATATCAATTAGGCAGTGTATTATGTATTTATTGACTGCATAAAAGAAGAATTAGATTTTATTACTGCAAGATATATATATATATATATATATATATATATATTTTCCTCGAAAAACTACCCTCTATGGATTTTAGTTGCTAGGTAACATGTTGGTCGGCCATCATGGATTCATGGCTAGTTGATATTTTAGAGATGAAGTTTTGCTTATCTCCAAAATATCAACTAGCCATGAATCCATGATGGCCGACCGACATGTTACCTAGCAACCAAATCTACGCATACTTATATGAAACATATTCATCAAGGGATTTTTCAAATATTTACAAATTTATACAAAATCGTATGTTTTTAAATGAAATATCGACTTTAGCATTGTTTATTATTTATTTATTTTATTATTTATTTTACTCATTGCTTATTACTCAGATATTATTATACATAATATGTTTAAGAGGAAAGCTTCAAATTTTTGTATTCCATGTGTGAATTCATTTCATTATATATCAAATCTTACGAATCGTTCCTTAACTATACAACCATTCCAATGTTACCATGTCTCTTCTATACACATCCACTCTTCTCCCGCAAAATTCTCGTTAAATAATTCATTCTCGACTAAATTTATAATTTGGTTCGACATTTATTTTTGATTTCTGTCAAGGAATTGGAAATTATAAGTATGAAAATTAAAATTAAAAATCGACGTGTCCGAGGTATTTTTTTATAAAATTCCTTAATAAAGGTTTTATCGAATTTATTCCATACTATAGGTATGTATATGTAATCCGTAAATAAATAAATAAAGATAATTAATAATTTTTCATACGGCAATAAGTCCTTCACTGTAAATATTTTTATATATATTATAAATATTTTATAAATATTTTATAAGAATTTATAAATATTTTATAAAATTTTTATAAATATTTTATAAATATTTGATAAATATTTTATAAATATTTTATAAGAATTTATAAATATTTTATTTTATAAATATTTTATGAAAATTTTATAAATATTTTATAAAATTTTTATAAATATTTTATAAAAATTTTATAAATATTTTAAAATATTTGATAAATATTTGATAAATATTTGATAAATATTTTATAAATATTTTATAAATATTTTATAAATATTTTATAAATATTTTATAAATATTTTATAAATATTTTATAAATATTTTATAAATATTTTATAAAATTTTATAAATATTTTATAAATATTTTATAGATATTTTATAAATATTTTTATATATGTATATATTTATAAGATATTTATTAAAAAAAAACTTTTTATGAATTACCTATTAATCGTCATCTTTTTGCTGTTAAATTTCTTTCGTTTTCACAATTATTTGTTCGATATCTTAGTCCATATGGCACTGGATGAAAATGTCACTACACTAAATCACTTCGCGAGCACTATATCTTTTTAAATGATTAATTTAATTCAATAAGTGGTTCTCTTGTGAGTCCACCAGGTTAGTGCAGAACGCGAGGGCTAACTGTCTGGTTGCGGAGAGAGTATACAGCTAGGTATAAACTTCTTGGTGGTACCCCCACACGCCGGCTGGAACTAGAGGGGTGTCGGTCAGGGTCTGCGAAATCGTAAAACACGTCCAATTAACCCGCGAAAAAGTATAAATGAAAAAAGCTGCTTTGTGGGGCGCGGCTTTTTGGGGCACCCGAACTGAATTTTGCAAGCCGTTTGTATGATTTATGCGGTAGTTGTAATGTCAAATTAATTAACAATAGTGGTGACAAGAACGTATTTACCACAACAATATAATTGGAATGAAATTAATTAATTTGTTATATAACATTTTATACAAGTGACTCTAATTATAATTTATATATTATATATATATATATATATATATATATATATATATATATATATATATATATAAATTATATAAAAAAAATATGTAACGACATTTTAACGTCATCCATGATATGCTCCATACGACTTTCCGAATAATTTTGTATAACATTTTCGACATTTTTGACGTTTTTGACTTTTTAAGCGTTTTTGATTTTTTTTTTGACATATAAATATATAAAATTTTTGGGCTCCTGACTTTTTAAACTTTTTTTTTTTAAGGATAAATAAAACGAATTTTTACATTGTTTTTTATCACACTTCAGTTATACTTTGCAACTAGTTTCGGCTAAACTCTAGCCATTTTCGAGCTCCTCCGATGATTTGAAAATGGCTAGAGCTTAGCCGAAACTAGTTGCAAAGTGTAACTGAAGTGTGATAAAAAACAAAGTAAAAAATCGTTTTATTCATCCTT
Source organism: Lordithon lunulatus (assembly GCA_963942505.1). Classification (NCBI taxonomy): domain Eukaryota; kingdom Metazoa; phylum Arthropoda; class Insecta; order Coleoptera; family Staphylinidae; genus Lordithon; species Lordithon lunulatus. Next base: position 338,543 of record OZ012672.1, read on the forward strand.
TAAAATGAATTATCACAAAGTAGACATCCAATATTTTAATTTTTTTGATATTTGACTTTTTTTACATTTTTAAGGTTTTTTAAAATTTTTGACACTTGACTTTTTAGATATTTTTGACTCTTTTGACATTCGCGTCTTTTATTAAACTTTTTTTTGAAATTTTTGATACTTGAGATTTTGACATTTTTAACTTTTTGGCATTCTGACATTTTAGCATTTTGACATTTTGACATTTTAACATTTTGTCATTCTAATATTCTGACATTCTAACCTTCTAACATTTTAACATTTTAGCATTCTGACATTTTTACATTTTGAAATTTGGATATATTTATATTTAGGAATTTTCATAATTTCATTTTACACGTTTTCATATTTTCATATTTTCATATTTTCATATTTTCATATTTTCATATTTTCATATTTTCATATTTTCATATTTTCATATTTTCATATTTTCATATTTTCATATTTTCATATTTTCATATTTTCATATTTTCATATTTTCATATTTTCATATTTTCATATTTTCATATTTTCATATTTTCATATTTTCATATTTTCATATTTTCATATTTTCATATTTTCATATTTTCATATTTTCATATTTTCATATTTTCATATTTTCATATTTTCATATTTTCATATTTTCATATTTTCATATTTTCATATTTTCATATTTTCATATTTTCATATTTTCATATTTTCATATTTTCATATTTTCATATTTTCATATTTTCATATTTTCATATTTTCATATTTTCATATTTTCATATTTTCATATTTTCATATTTTCATATTTTCATATTTTCATATTTTCATATTTTCATATTTTCATATTTTCATATTTTCATATTTTCATATTTTCATATTTTCATATTTTCATATTTTCATATTTTCATATTTTCATATTTTCATATTTTCATATTTTCATATTTTCATATTTTCATATTTTCATATTTTCATATTTTCATATTTTCATATTTTCATATTTTCATATTTTCATATTTTGATTTTTGAAATTTTGAAATTTTGATATTTTGATATTTTGATATTTTGATATTTTGATATTTTGATATTTTGATATTTTGATATTTTGATATTTTGATATTTTGATATTTTGATATTTTGATATTTTGATATTTTGATATTTTGATATTTTGATATTTTGATATTTTGATATTTTGATATTTTGATATTTTGATATTTTGATATTTTGATATTTTGATATTTTGATATTTTGATATTTTGATATTTTGATATTTTGATATTTTGATATTTTGATATTTTGATATTTTGATATTTTGATATTTTGATATTTTGATATTTTGATATTTTGATATTTTGATATTTTGATATTTTGATATTTTGATATTTTGATATTTTGATATTTTGATATTTTGATATTTTGATATTTTGATATTTTGATATTTTGATATTTTGATATTTGATAATTTCATTGTTTCATTGTTTCATTGTTTCATTGTTTCATTGTTTCATTGTTTCATTGTTTCATTGTTTCATTGTTTCATTGTTTCATTGTTTCATTGTTTCATTGTTTCATTGTTTCATTGTTTCATTGTTTCATTGTTTCATTGTTTCATTGTTTCATTCTTTCATTGTTTCATTGTTTCATTGTTTCATTGTTTCATTGTTTCATTGTTTCATTGTTTCATTGTTTCATTGTTTCATAGTTTCATAGTTTCATAGTTTCATAGTTTCATAGTTTCATAGTTTCATAGTTTCATAGTTTCATAGTTTCATAGTTTCATAGTTTCATAGTTTCATAGTTTCATAGTTTCATAGTTTCATAGTTTCATAGTTTCATAGTTTCATAGTTTCATAGTTTCATAGTTTCATAGTTTCATAGTTTCATAGTTTCATAGTTTCATAGTTTCATAGTTTCATAGTTTCATAGTTTCATAGTTTCATAGTTTCATAGTTTCATAGTTTCATAGCTTCATAGTTTCATTACCTTACTACATTTAACATCTCTAATTCCGAGATCAGACATCGCAAAAATCAGGTTTATTTCGACAATTTTGGGCATAAAACGTGATGAAAATTGAAATATTTTTTTCTAAATGATTCGTGGCCACAATACCTTCCTTCTAGTGTATTTTTTTTTTTCACGGAAAGTTATCGCATATTTCCACAATCTTCGTTTGAAAACGTGAAGGCAAAATAATACCTTCCTTTTTACATCAGTGATGTGTTAGGAAAGTAAAATATTTTGGACGTGTAACACAACAAATAACTTTATAATACTCTCCCTGTCTCAATAAAAAGAACATTAGGATCATTCTGTTTCATATTAGTTAGTATTTTATAACGAGAGACTAATAAGAAGTGAAAAAAAAAACTGTCACTTAAACTCGCTATTCGTCTCGTAATTTTCCCCCGGTTGGAAAGTGGGCAAGCGTCGTGTCCATGGTCAACACTTTGAACTTTATCCATCCGCTCTCGAAATAATATGTAATGTACCGAAAACGGGCCTCACTTTCTAATCACCTTGCATCTCAAGGCATGCATTTATGTGTAGCACCTCCGCCCCACACACACAAAAAAAACGCATTAACTCGTCTGTGAATTGCGAGAAGATGAGGGAGAACAAGAGACGCGTTTAATTGAGCATGGCATTGGATAAATCGATTGCGAATTATATTATTATTGGATGCTATTTAATAGAGAGTCGAGACGAGAGAATTTCACAATAAACAGCTCGGTATTTATAAATTAATAGTTTACTGTAAATAGTAATGTTGAGGTTTTATTATAATGATGGTCTATTGTAGTGAAGCAAAGTGCTTGCTTAAATACAATATACCATCATTATAATAAAACCTCCTAAAACATTACTATTTATAGTAAACAATTAATTTATAACCGAGATGTTTATTGTGAAATTCTCTCTTGTCGACTTTCATTTAAATTTTGGTTTTATTAAAAATTTAGTAATTTCTATAATGATGTTAATTTTAAGTAAATCATCATCATTTGATTCAATATTCATTTACACTTAGTGGTGTAAAATATATAATTGGTTGAGAATTTTTCAATTTTTTCAAAATTTTGTAAATATAGTAATCAATAAATAGTTTAATTTATAAATATAAACGTGGATACAAGTGCCTGCAAGGCTAATATTAATAAGTAAATGTAAATTAATAAATATAATATTTAATAATAAAATAATAATAAATAAAATATTAATAATAATATAAAGAAATAAAATAAAATAAAATAAAATAAAATAAAATAAAATAAAATAAAATAAAATAAAATAAAATAAAATCCAAAATCCAAAATCCAAAATCCAAAATCCAAAATCCAAAATCCAAAATCCAAAATCCAAAATCCAAAATCCAAAATCCAAAATCCAAAATCCGAAATCCGAAATCCACAATCCACAATCCACAATCCACAATCCACAATCCACAATCCACAATCCACAATCCACAATCCACAATCCACAATCCACAATCCACAATCCACAATCCACAATCCACAATCCACAATCCACAATCCACAATCCACAATCCACAATCCACAATCCACAATCCACAATCCACAATCCACAATCCACAATCCACAATCCACAATCCACAATCCACAATCCACAATCCACAATCCACAATCCACAATCCACAATCGAAATCCGAAATCCGAAATCCGAAATCCGAAATCCGAAATCCGAAATCCAAAATCCACAATCCAATAAAAATTATAAAAACAATGGCAAATTTAAAAATTAAGTGGTTTATATTTCATACTACTTTGGTACAGCATAAAATAATACGACAATCATTAATTTAACAATTTTTATTATGTATATATGTATTATCTGTCGTTGCCGTGTAATTGGAGTATTATTCTGTTGGGAAAATAAAGCTTATATTATTATTATTAATATAATAAATATTTGCATTTATTAATTAACATTTTCTGCACAATAACAAATCATTCATATCGTGGCATTTTGCAACAGGAAGAGGAAACATATAAAGTTGTCCAGGTTGCCCTACTCTTACCCCTCATGAATAATTTTATATATGTAATTAATTCATGATTTGTGCCTAAAATAAATAGGTGGTAATTATTTATCGGCCGCTCCCAACAATGCCGAATTTCCACGATTTACATAAGAGGTGTAGATTTATTTAACGACCGTCGCGTCGTCCTTGTTCTTAATCTAAATTTGAAACTATACATATAAATAAATAGATGACCGATTTTGGGAGTATGTGCAATATGTAATAAATAAATAAATAATGCTGCCTGTTATAAATCCCTTGAACAATTAATGGGTGTGTATTATGTGTGTGTATTATGCGTAGGTCATACTCTAACTCGTTTGCTGATGAAATAATACTGTTATTTGAGTGTGTTTATCTTGTGTCTTGTTTAGGATTTGTTTGCAATGTTTAATAAAAATATGATTCAATAGGTGTTGTTGGTAATTTTTTCTACAATTATTTCATTGATCTTAAGTTTTATTTCTTAAGAATTGTTTTTGTTCACAAATTAAACAACATTGATGATAGGTAACAAGGTCCATTTGAACCAAAAATTCTATAAATTTGTTTATTAAATTGTATGGGGTAATGGATGAGCAATTACAAGCAATAAACTTGATCAATCAAATTACATACCGCACCGCCGTCGCAATCATTCGCCTGCAGCCATCCGCGGTTTCGCCATTTGCTCCGGACAAAGGCCGGACCGCCATAGTGCGGTGATTGCAACGAGCGGTCAGGAGAGGAGCGTGAAGATGTTACTTTTACTTTCCTCCCAGTCGCAGCGACCACAGTAAATACTAACCATTCATTATAAAATGAAAAGTAAATAATATTATTACAGACTTCTATTAGTTTGCAACTTTTCCTTATAATCAAGGCATTAATTTCGCGAATTCGTATCGGCGACTTTCTTTATTGTTACAAATTCTCACTCACTGTGCAGAATTATTAATCCATTTCCCTACAATAGTTGCCTAAATTAGCTATCTCGGTGATGAATGGATGCGCCGTCATTCTCAGAACAATACGAGTGAAGTGAAAGGATTTAAAAAGTTATTTGTTTATTTGTACATTTCGTCATTGAGCCAGACGATTTTAACAACTTAATTAATCAAAATGCTGAACAATAGCAATCAACGTGTTCAAGTGTTTATTATTTACACGTCGTAAAGATTTCATACAAAGTTATGTAGGCAGTGACGCAGTAAAAGTGTTGTTAATGTGTAATTTAATATAAATTTGTATAGGTTTCAAAAATCGACTACTCAACTGGTAGGAAATATAGAAAAAACAAACAATTGAGTTTATAGAGTATATTTTAATTTGGATAAGAAACTGGATAAAATAAACATTAAAATAACTATAGAAAAAGCAAACACACACCAAGTTTATCTCTAGGGAAAAGAAAATACATACACTAAAACTTTAGGGAAAACGGAGTGAACAGCTAGAAAATTGTAGATATCTAGGGTCTTTCAAATAATCAATTTTGCATATCATGTTTTTTTTTTTGAAGAAAATTTAACAAACAAAATGAATTGGAAGGTTGAGGATATAGAGATCATAAATACATTTATTTTGAAGTTATAGAAAATAATTAAAAATAAGATGGGATCCTTTCTTAGTACCCTTTTATGAAAAATGTCTTATGATGGCGTATTAAATTTAAAGTTATCTTTAGGTGTTAAAATTGTTGGCTAAGCTAATGTAGAGATACGGTAGAGGGGCATACAATTAAATAATAATAAAACAGTTTTATTACACTTCTGTAAAATCGCCTGAGTGTGTATACATGTGTAAAATTTCGCTTGTCACACGTCACCACTACCACGGTTATTGTGAATGGTATTTTAATAATTTTACTAATTGTTTAAAAAAAACCTCAATTATTTTATAATACATGCAATTTAGTACCCTAATTTATGGCTTGTTTGTGACGCCTTTTCCGCCAAGGCCGAAAAACTGCATGCAACCAATCGACCTTAATTAGGCGCACCGAAATATCAATCGAATTACCCGACGAGTGCAATTTAATCTTTAATAACCCAGATTGCAAGGTGTGTGTGTGTGACTTTTATTCGCATCAATTTCCTTGTCTGTTCGAAGGATTCGTTGATGTCTCAACTTGACTAAGAATTGATGGTGGTAATAAATCATGCATGAATAATTTGTGGTAGTAGTATTGATTATTATACGCCTTTTTTGGGGGGACGTATTAAGTTATTATGATTTTGAAATAATTACGCCTGTAAGGCAATAATTAATCCGGTGTAGTTTGACTAATCAAATTTGGCTGGTGGTAATGTTAAATATTTCACACATTTAGACGAATGAATGGCACAGTAGCGTTGTGGCAACGGTAACTAGGAGGGCAAAAAATTAAGCACGCTCAAACTTTTGCGATAGAATAGACAACCTCTACGAGTGTTTTTAATTTTGCTATTTTATTTTGGTCATAGAACAAGCTGACCATCGCACAAGTAAAAAACTTATATGATAATTGCAACTGGAAAGTTTAGCACATTTTTTTGACGAATCTAGTACAATGTAATTCACACTTTATAATGCTAATTATAAATTTGGACGACTAAATTATTTTTGCACGCAAGGACCAACCCTGCCTGCCTCCATCAGTGAACGCAACAAGCCGAAATATCATTCGAAATCATGAATTTTGCACGATTTTAATTGAATCAGTCATTTTTATGAATATTAGCATTATAAGTTCCAAAAACCGACATTTATGAACACACAGCATTATATAACAATTTTTTTCTATGATGATTTATTAAGTTCACTCCACTTTTGCAACATATTATGCCCGCTGATATTTTACATATCACGCCGCATTAATAAATCATCCACCACCTCCCACACCAATACAATTGCAAAATATTCACTTCACAGGTGACTCTCAATAATAAGAGTGCCCGAGTTATTTTATTCGGAATCGAAACATATTGAGGTCGAAACACTTTCAAATTGCAAATTACAAAGGGGTTTGTTTCGAGAAAAAAAAATTAATCTCTCTCACTCTGAAAACATACTAATTACACTCGTAATATCGAGTAATTATGAAAGACGAGGAGTTAATTGCTGGGCTCATTTTAATGCCCGTTCTAATTTTCATCTTATGTGTGTATAAAAATAAAATCGTATCGCATCCAAGGTTGTCTGAAAACAGACCGGCCTTCGGTGTGTGAGTATGCAGCCCGTCTTGGGGCTTGCAGGATGTCATTAAAATGCCAGCAGGTTTTTACACGACCAAAAATGAAAACAAAATGTTATTGCAGATAATACTGGATGAAACAATCAATTTGTAAGTTTTTAATAATTTAAATTAGATCGTTCAGCCATTCGAATTACAAAGCAGAAACATTAAATTTTCGCGAATGTTTTATATTCTTGATATACAGACCCAACAATTGTAATTACCATAAAAGTAATCACTTGTCCCATCAGATATATTTTGCGACATTACAATTGCCACACATTTCTTTCTCTTTTTTCTCTCCATAAATGCCATAAAAGTGACTTCATTTCGCGGTCGCAGGTGATATTTAAAACAAAAAACTAGTTTATGATCTTGCATAACTATATGATACGTTCATAACGAGACAAAAGGTTTATGGCACCGACCATAAACTCTTTAAGTTCGATTTAATCAACTGTAGCCATTCTGCAATTGAAAACAAGTAAATAAAACCTATTGAAATAAACCCATGATGATCTGGAATAACCCAAGACGCTCGGCTTCGGGAAAAACTCGTTTCAATGCATTACTTTTTTTTGTTAACAAAAAAACTTACAGACAGTTTTGTTGTTATTAAATGCGCACAAACAACCATCGGGATTAATGATTAGTATAATTAGGTCGTAATGAGTATGAACCACTTTCGTTTTTATTACAAAACAACACAACACAGACAAAGAAACTCAATACATCAATCACTCAATTCTGATATGACCAAAAACTGTATTCATCCCATAAATATTACTGTGTTTCCCCGGTTTAAACTCGGTAGCGTCTTTATTTAAAATGCTAGCGGGATGGTTTATATGTCAAAATGTAGAGTATTTCTAGCCCCACAAGTTGAGGCTTTCGCACTTTTCTCTAGCTCTTACCGTTTTCGCGCTACAACAGTCAGAAAATCTGAAAACCATGAATTTTCATGCATTTTCTCGGTTTAAACTCGGTAGCGTCTTTATTTAAAATGCCAGCGGGATGGTTTATGTATCAAAATGTAGAGTATTTCTAGCCCCACAAATTGAGGCTTAGGCACTTTTCTCTAGTTCTTACCGTTTTCGCGCTACAACAGTCAGAAAATCTGAAAACCATGAATTTTCATGCATTTTCTCGGTTTAAACTCGGTAGCGTCTTTATTTAAAATGCTAGCGGGATGGTTTATGTATCAAAATGTAGAGTATTTCTAGCCCCACAAATTGAGGCTTAGGCACTTTTCTCTAGCTCTTACCGTTTTCGCGCTACAGCGGTCAGCAAATCTGAAAACCTTGAATTTTCATGCATTTTCTCGGTTTAAACTCGGTAGCGTCTTTATTTAAAATGCTAGCGGGATGGTTTATGTATCAAAATGTAGAGTATTTCTAGCCCCACAAATTGAGGCTTAGGCACTTTTCTCTAGCTCTTACCGTTTTCGCGCTACAACAGTCAGAAAATCTGAAAACCATGAATTTTCATGCATTTTCTCGGTTTAAACTCGGTAGCGTCTTTATTTAAAAAGCCAGCGGGATAGTTTATATATCAAAATGTAGAGTATTTCTAGCCCCACAAATTGAGGCTTAGGCACTTTTCTCTAGCTCTTACCGTTTTCGCGCTACAACAGTCAGAAAATCTGAAAACCATGAATTTTCATGCATTTTCTCGGTTTAAACTCGGTAGCGTCTTTATTTAAAAAGCCAGCGGGATAGTTTATATATCAAAATGTAGAGTATTTCTAGCCCCACAAATTGAGGCTTAGGCACTTTTCTCTAGCTCTTACCATTTTCGCGCTACAGCGGTCAGAAAATCTGAAAACCTTGAATTTTCATGCATTTTCTCGGTTTAAACTCGGTAGCGTCTTTATTTAAAATGCTAGCGGGATGGTTTATGTATCAAAATGTAGAGTATTTCTAGCCCCACAAATTGAGGCTTAGGCACTTTTCTCTAGCTCTTACCGTTTTCGCGCTACAACAGTCAGAAAATCTGAAAACCATGAATTTTCATGCATTTTCTCGGTTTAAACTCGGTAGCGTCTTTATTTAAAAAGCCAGCGGGATAGTTTATATATCAAAATGTAGAGTATTTCTAGCCCCACAAATTGAGGCTTAGGCACTTTTCTCTAGCTCTTACCGTTTTCGCGCTACAACAGTCAGAAAATCTGAAAACCATGAATTTTCATGCATTTTCTCGGTTTAAACTCGGTAGCGTCTTTATTTAAAAAGCCAGCGGGATAGTTTATATATCAAAATGTAGAGTATTTCTAGCCCCACAAATTGAGGCTTAGGCACTTTTCTCTAGCTCTTACCGTTTTCGCGCTACAACAGTCAGAAAATCTGAAAACCATGAATTTTCATGCATTTTCTCGGTTTAAACTCGGTAGCGTCTTTATTTAAAAAGCCAGCGGGATGGTTTATATATCAAAATGTAGAGTATTTCTAGCCCCACAAATTGAGGCTTAGGCACTTTTCTCTAGCTCTTACCGTTTTCGCGCTACAGCAGTCTGAAAATCTGAAAACCATGAATTTTCATGCAGTTTCTCGGTTTAAACTCGGTAGCGTCTTTATTTAAAAAGCCAGCGGGATGGTTTATATATCAAAATGTAGAGTATTTCTAGCCCCACAAATTGAGGCTTAGGCACTTTTCTCTAGCTCTTACCGTTTTCGCGCTACAACAGTCAGAAAATCTGAAAACCATGAATTTTCATGCATTTTCTCGGTTTAAACTCGGTAGCGTCTTTATTTAAAAAGCCAGCGGGATGGTTTATATATCAAAATGTAGAGTATTTCTAGCCCCACAAATTGAGGCTTAGGCACTTTTCTCTAGCTCTTACCGTTTTCGCGCTACAGCAGTCTGAAAATCTGAAAACCATGAATTTTCATGCAGTTTCTCGGTTTAAACTCGGTAGCGTCTTTATTTAAAAAGCCAGCGGGATGGTTTATATATCAAAATGTAGAGTATTTCTAGCCCCACAAATTGAGGCTTAGGCACTTTTCTCTAGCTCTTACCGTTTTCGCGCTACAGCAGTCTGAAAATCTGAAAACCATGAATTTTCATGCAGTTTCTCGGTTTAAACTCGGTAGCGTCTTTATTTAAAAAGCCAGCGGGATGGTTTATATATCAAAATGTAGAGTATTTCTAGCCCCACAAATTGAGGCTTAGGCACTTTTCTCTAGCTCTTACCGTTTTCGCGCTACAACAGTCAGCAAATCTGAAAACCTTGAATTTTCATGCATTTTCTCGGTTTAAACTCGGTAGCCTCTTTATTTAAACTGCTAGCGGCATGGTTTATGTATCAAAATGTAGAGTATTTCTAGCCCCACAAATTGAGGCTTAGGCACTTTTCTCTAGCTCTTACCGTTTTCGCGCTACAGCAGTCAGAAAATCTGAAAACCTTGAATTTTCATGCATTTTCTCGGTTTAAACTCGGTAGCCTCTTTATTTAAACTGCTAGCGGCATGGTTTATGTATCAAAATGTAGAGTATTTCTAGCCCCACAAATTGAGGCTTAGGCACTTTTCTCTAGCTCTTACCGTTTTCGCGCTACAACAGTCAGCAAATCTGAAAACCTTGAATTTTCATGCATTTTCTCGGTTTAAACTCGGTAGCCTCTTTATTTAAACTGCTAGCGGCATGGTTTATGTATCAAAATGTAGAGTATTTCTAGCCCCACAAATTGAGGCTTAGGCACTTTTCTCTAGCTCTTACCGTTTTCGCGCTACAACAGTCAGCAAATCTGAAAACCATGAAATTTCATGCATTTTCTCGGTTTAAACTCGGTAGCGTCTTTATTTAAAATGCTAGCGGGATGGTTTATATATCAAAATGTAGAGTATTTCTAGCCCCACAAATTGAGGCTTAGGCACTTTTCTCTAGCTCTTACCGTTTTCGCGCTACAGCAGTCTGAAAATCTGAAAACCATGAATTTTCATGCAGTTTCTCGGTTTAAACTCGGTAGCGTCTTTATTTAAAATGCTAGCGGGATGGTTTATGTATCAAAATGTAGAGTATTTCTAGCCCCACAAATTGAGGCTTAGGCACTTTTCTCTAGCTCTTACCGTTTTCGCGCTACAACAGTCAGAAAATCTGAAAACCATGAATTTTCATGCATTTTCTCGGTTTAAACTCGGTAGCGTCTTTATTTAAAAAGCCAGCGGGATAGTTTATATATCAAAATGTAGAGTATTTCTAGCCCCACAAATTGAGGCTTAGGCACTTTTCTCTAGCTCTTACCGTTTTCGTGCTACAACAGTCAGAAAATCTGAAAACCATGAATTTTCATGCATTTTCTCGGTTTAAACTCGGTAGCGTCTTTATTTAAAAAGCCAGCGGGATAGTTTATATATCAAAATGTAGAGTATTTCTAGCCCCACAAATTGAGGCTTAGGCACTTTTCTCTAGCTCTTACCGTTTTCGCGCTACAACAGTCAGAAAATCTGAAAACCATGAATTTTCATGCATTTTCTCGGTTTAAACTCGGTAGCGTCTTTATTTAAAAAGCCAGCGGGATGGTTTATATATCAAAATGTAGAGTATTTCTAGCCCCACAAATTGAGGCTTAGGCACTTTTCTCTAGCTCTTACCGTTTTCGCGCTACAGCAGTCTGAAAATCTGAAAACCATGAATTTTCATGCAGTTTCTCGGTTTAAACTCGGTAGCCTCTTTATTTAAACTGCTAGCGGCATGGTTTATGTATCAAAATGTAGAGTATTTCTAGCCCCACAAATTGAGGCTTAGGCACTTTTCTCTAGCTCTTACCGTTTTCGCGCTACAGCAGTCTGAAAATCTGAAAACCATGAATTTTCATGCAGTTTCTCGGTTTAAACTCGGTAGCCTCTTTATTTAAACTGCTAGCGGCATGGTTTATGTATCAAAATGTAGAGTATTTCTAGCCCCACAAATTGAGGCTTAGGCACTTTTCTCTAGCTCTTACCGTTTTCGCGCTACAGCAGTCAGAAAATCTGAAAACCTTGAATTTTCATGCATTTTCTCGGTTTAAACTCGGTAGCCTCTTTATTTAAACTGCTAGCGGCATGGTTTATGTATCAAAATGTAGAGTATTTCTAGCCCCACAAATTGAGGCTTAGGCACTTTTCTCTAGCTCTTACCGTTTTCGCGCTACAGCAGTCAGAAAATCTGAAAACCTTGAATTTTCATGCATTTTCTCGGTTTAAACTCGGTAGCCTCTTTATTTAAACTGCTAGCGGCATGGTTTATGTATCAAAATGTAGAGTATTTCTAGCCCCACAAATTGAGGCTTAGGCACTTTTCTCTAGCTCTTACCGTTTTCGCGCTACAACAGTCAGCAAATCTGAAAACCTTGAATTTTCATGCATTTTCTCGGTTTAAACTCGGTAGCCTCTTTATTTAAACTGCTAGCGGCATGGTTTATGTATCAAAATGTAGAGTATTTCTAGCCCCACAAATTGAGGCTTAGGCACTTTTCTCTAGCTCTTACCGTTTTCGCGCTACAACAGTCAGAAAATCTGAAAACCTTGAATTTTCATGCATTTTCTCGGTTTAAACTCGGTAGCCTCTTTATTTAAACTGCTAGCGGCATGGTTTATGTATCAAAATGTAGAGTATTTCTAGCCCCACAAATTGAGGCTTAGGCACTTTTCTCTAGCTCTTACCGTTTTCGCGCTACAACAGTCAGCAAATCTGAAAACCATGAAATTTCATGCATTTTCTCGGTTTAAACTCGGTAGCGTCTTTATTTAAAATGCTAGCGGGATGGTTTATATATCAAAATGTAGAGTATTTCTAGCCCCACAAATTGAGGCTTAGGCACTTTTCTCTAGCTCTTACCGTTTTCGCGCTACAGCAGTCTGAAAATCTGAAAACCATGAATTTTCATGCAGTTTCTCGGTTTAAACTCGGTAGCGTCTTTATTTAAAATGCTAGCGGGATGGTTTATGTATCAAAATGTAGAGTATTTCTAGCCCCACAAATTGAGGCTTAGGCACTTTTCTCTAGCTCTTACCGTTTTCGCGCTACAACAGTCAGAAAATCTGAAAACCATGAATTTTCATGCATTTTCTCGGTTTAAACTCGGTAGCGTCTTTATTTAAAAAGCCAGCGGGATAGTTTATATATCAAAATGTAGAGTATTTCTAGCCCCACAAATTGAGGCTTAGGCACTTTTCTCTAGCTCTTACCGTTTTCGCGCTACAACAGTCAGAAAATCTGAAAACCATGAATTTTCATGCATTTTCTCGGTTTAAACTCGGTAGCGTCTTTATTTAAAAAGCCAGCGGGATAGTTTATATATCAAAATGTAGAGTATTTCTAGCCCCACAAATTGAGGCTTAGGCACTTTTCTCTAGCTCTTACCGTTTTCGTGCTACAACAGTCAGAAAATCTGAAAACCATGAATTTTCATGCAGTTTCTCGGTTTAAACTCGGTAGCCTCTTTATTTAAACTGCTAGCGGCATGGTTTATGTATCAAAATGTAGAGTATTTCTAGCCCCACAAATTGAGGCTTAGGCACTTTTCTCTAGCTCTTACCGTTTTCGCGCTACAGCAGTCTGAAAATCTGAAAACCATGAATTTTCATGCAGTTTCTCGGTTTAAACTCGGTAGCCTCTTTATTTAAACTGCTAGAGGCATGGTTTATGTATCAAAATGTAGAGTATTTCTAGCCCCACAAATTGAGGCTTAGGCACTTTTCTCTAGCTCTTACCGTTTTCGCGCTACAACAGTCAGCAAATCTGAAAACCTTGAATTTTCATGCATTTTCTCGGTTTAAACTCGGTAGCCTCTTTATTTAAACTGCTAGCGGCATGGTTTATGTATCAAAATGTAGAGTATTTCTAGCCCCACAAATTGAGGCTTAGGCACTTTTCTCTAGCTCTTACCGTTTTCGCGCTACAGCAGTCAGAAAATCTGAAAACCTTGAATTTTCATGCATTTTCTCGGTTTAAACTCGGTAGCCTCTTTATTTAAACTGCTAGCGGCATGGTTTATGTATCAAAATGTAGAGTATTTCTAGCCCCACAAATTGAGGCTTAGGCACTTTTCTCTAGCTCTTACCGTTTTCGCGCTACAACAGTCAGCAAATCTGAAAACCTTGAATTTTCATGCATTTTCTCGGTTTAAACTCGGTAGCCTCTTTATTTAAACTGCTAGCGGCATGGTTTATGTATCAAAATGTAGAGTATTTCTAGCCCCACAAATTGAGGCTTAGGCACTTTTCTCTAGCTCTTACCGTTTTCGCGCTACAACAGTCAGCAAATCTGAAAACCATGAAATTTCATGCATTTTCTCGGTTTAAACTCGGTAGCGTCTTTATTTAAAATGCTAGCGGGATGGTTTATATATCAAAATGTAGAGTATTTCTAGCCCCACAAATTGAGGCTTAGGCACTTTTCTCTAGCTCTTACCGTTTTCGCGCTACAGCAGTCTGAAAATCTGAAAACCATGAATTTTCATGCAGTTTCTCGGTTTAAACTCGGTAGCGTCTTTATTTAAAATGCTAGCGGGATGGTTTATGTATCAAAATGTAGAGTATTTCTAGCCCCACAATTTGAGGCTTAGGCACTTTTCTCTAGCTCTTACCGTTTTCGCGCTACAACAGTCAGAAAATCTGAAAACCATGAATTTTCATGCATTTTCTCGGTTTAAACTCGGTAGCGTCTTTATTTAAAAAGCCAGCGGGATGGTTTATATATCAAAATGTAGAGTATTTCTAGCCCCACAAATTGAGGCTTAGGCACTTTTCTCTAGCTCTTACCGTTTTCGCGCTACAGCAGTCTGAAAATCTGAAAACCATGAATTTTCATGCAGTTTCTCGGTTTAAACTCGGTAGCCTCTTTATTTAAACTGCTAGAGGCATGGTTTATGTATCAAAATGTAGAGTATTTCTAGCCCCACAAATTGAGGCTTAGGCACTTTTCTCTAGCTCTTACCGTTTTCGCGCTACAACAGTCAGCAAATCTGAAAACCTTGAATTTTCATGCATTTTCTCGGTTTAAACTCGGTAGCCTCTTTATTTAAACTGCTAGCGGCATGGTTTATGTATCAAAATGTAGAGTATTTCTAGCCCCACAAATTGAGGCTTAGGCACTTTTCTCTAGCTCTTACCGTTTTCGCGCTACAGCAGTCAGAAAATCTGAAAACCTTGAATTTTCATGCATTTTCTCGGTTTAAACTCGGTAGCCTCTTTATTTAAACTGCTAGCGGCATGGTTTATGTATCAAAATGTAGAGTATTTCTAGCCCCACAAATTGAGGCTTAGGCACTTTTCTCTAGCTCTTACCGTTTTCGCGCTACAACAGTCAGCAAATCTGAAAACCTTGAATTTTCATGCATTTTCTCGGTTTAAACTCGGTAGCCTCTTTATTTAAACTGCTAGCGGCATGGTTTATGTATCAAAATGTAGAGTATTTCTAGCCCCACAAATTGAGGCTTAGGCACTTTTCTCTAGCTCTTACCGTTTTCGCGCTACAACAGTCAGCAAATCTGAAAACCATGAAATTTCATGCATTTTCTCGGTTTAAACTCGGTAGCGTCTTTATTTAAAATGCTAGCGGGATGGTTTATATATCAAAATGTAGAGTATTTCTAGCCCCACAAATTGAGGCTTAGGCACTTTTCTCTAGCTCTTACCGTTTTCGCGCTACAGCAGTCTGAAAATCTGAAAACCATGAATTTTCATGCAGTTTCTCGGTTTAAACTCGGTAGCGTCTTTATTTAAAATGCTAGCGGGATGGTTTATGTATCAAAATGTAGAGTATTTCTAGCCCCACAATTTGAGGCTTAGGCACTTTTCTCTAGCTCTTACCGTTTTCGCGCTACAACAGTCAGAAAATCTGAAAACCATGAATTTTCATGCATTTTCTCGGTTTAAACTCGGTAGCGTCTTTATTTAAAAAGCCAGCGGGATGGTTTATATATCAAAATGTAGAGTATTTCTAGCCCCACAAATTGAGGCTTAGGCACTTTTCTCTAGCTCTTACCGTTTTCGCGCTACAGCAGTCTGAAAATCTGAAAACCATGAATTTTCATGCAGTTTCTCGGTTTAAACTCGGTAGCCTCTTTATTTAAACTGCTAGCGGCATGGTTTATGTATCAAAATGTAGAGTATTTCTAGCCCCACAAATTGAGGCTTAGGCACTTTTCTCTAGCTCTTACCGTTTTCGCGCTACAACAGTCAGCAAATCTGAAAACCTTGAATTTTCATGCATTTTCTCGGTTTAAACTCGGTAGCCTCTTTATTTAAACTGCTAGCGGCATGGTTTATGTATCAAAATGTAGAGTATTTCTAGCCCCACAAATTGAGGCTTAGGCACTTTTCTCTAGCTCTTACCGTTTTCGCGCTACAACAGTCAGAAAATCTGAAAACCTTGAATTTTCATGCATTTTCTCGGTTTAAACTCGGTAGCCTCTTTATTTAAACTGCTAGCGGCATGGTTTATGTATCAAAATGTAGAGTATTTCTAGCCCCACAAATTGAGGCTTAGGCACTTTTCTCTAGCTCTTACCGTTTTCGCGCTACAACAGTCAGCAAATCTGAAAACCTTGAATTTTCATGCATTTTCTCGGTTTAAACTCGGTAGCCTCTTTATTTAAACTGCTAGCGGCATGGTTTATGTATCAAAATGTAGAGTATTTCTAGCCCCACAAATTGAGGCTTAGGCACTTTTCTCTAGCTCTTACCGTTTTCGCGCTACAACAGTCAGCAAATCTGAAAACCTTGAATTTTCATGCATTTTCTCGGTTTAAACTCGGTAGCGTCTTTATTTAAAATGCTAGCGGGATGGTTTATGTATCAAAATGTAGAGTATTTCTAGCCCCACAAATTGAGGCTTAGGCACTTTTCTCTAGCTCTTACCGTTTTCGCGCTACAACAGTCAGCAAATCTGAAAACCTTGAATTTTCATGCATTTTCTCGGTTTAAACTCGGTAGCCTCTTTATTTAAACTGCTAGCGGCATGGTTTATGTATCAAAATGTAGAGTATTTCTAGCCCCACAAATTGAGGCTTAGGCACTTTTCTCTAGCTCTTACCGTTTTCGCGCTACAACAGTCAGCAAATCTGAAAACCTTGAATTTTCATGCATTTTCTCGGTTTAAACTCGGTAGCCTCTTTATTTAAACTGCTAGCGGCATGGTTTATGTATCAAAATGTAGAGTATTTCTAGCCCCACAAATTGAGGCTTAGGCACTTTTCTCTAGCTCTTACCGTTTTCGCGCTACAACAGTCAGCAAATCTGAAAACCATGAAATTTCATGCATTTTCTCGGTTTAAACTCGGTAGCGTCTTTATTTAAAATGCTAGCGGGATGGTTTATATATCAAAATGTAGAGTATTTCTAGCCCCACAAATTGAGGCTTAGGCACTTTTCTCTAGCTCTTACCGTTTTCGCGCTACAACAGTCAGCAAATCTGAAAACCATGAAATTTCATGCATTTTCTCGGTTTAAACTCGGTAGCGTCTTTATTTAAAATGCTAGCGGGATGGTTTATATATCAAAATGTAGAGTATTTCTAGCCCCACAAATTGAGGCTTAGGCACTTTTCTCTAGCTCTTACCGATTTCGCGCTACAACAGTCAGCAAATCTGAAAACCATGAAATTTCATGCATTTTCTCGGTTTAAACTCGGTAGCGTCTTTATTTAAAAAGCCAGCGGGATGGTTTATATGTCAAAATGTAGAGTATTTCTAGCCCCACAAATTGAGGCTTAGGCACTTTTCTCTAGCTCTTACCGTTTTCGCGCTACAGCGGTCAGAAAATCTGAAAACCTTGAATTTTCATGCATTTTCTCGGTTTAAACTTGGTAGCGTCTTTATTTAAAAAGCCAGCGGGATGGTTTATATATCAAAATGTAGAGTATTTCTAGCCCCACAAATTGAGGCTTAGGCACTTTTCTCTAGCTCTTACCGTTTTCGCGCTACAACAGTCAGCAAATCTGAAAACCTTGAATTTTCATGCATTTTCTCGGTTTAAACTCGGTAGCGTCTTTATTTAAAATGCTAGCGGGATGGTTTATGTATCAAAATGTAGAGTATTTCTAGCCCCACAAATTGAGGCTTAGGCACTTTTCTCTAGCTCTTACCGTTTTCGCGCTACAACAGTCAGCAAATCTGAAAACCATGAAATTTCATGCATTTTCTCGGTTTAAACTTGGTAGCGTCTTTATTTAAAATGCTAGCGGGATGGTTTATATATCAAAATGTAGAGTATTTCTAGCCCCACAAATTGAGGCTTAGGCACTTTTCTCTAGCTCTTACCGTTTTCGCGCTACAACAGTCAGCAAATCTGAAAACCATGAAATTTCATGCATTTTCTCGGTTTAAACTCGGTAGCGTCTTTATTTAAAATGCTAGCGGGATGGTTTATATATCAAAATGTAGAGTATTTCTAGCCCCACAAATTGAGACACATCTAAATGATTGTCATAGAAGTAAATTTGCAATAGGTTGGCTAGTTTCACATCAATCCATATTTAATCAATTACATTGATTGCCAACATTTATTTATGAACTGTTAACATTTTTTATAAAAGTGACAAAACCATTAATATGTAAATTTAATGACTGCGTTCGGAATTCGATTAATGGCTTGTTTGTGTTGCTCGTGAACCTGACGCAATAAGTGATCGCTCGATTTCTGCGTGCGGCCTGTAATGAAGGATATAATATGTTGCAAAACACTTACCTGTCTGTAGGTGCAGTCTTGTCCACTATACATTAAGTATACACAAATTCATGCAAATGAAACAATTTTTGTTCAAAATTTATTTGTACCAATCAGTTATAAAAATGGTAATATTAATCGTGTGGTGGGAACCTGTAGGTGGTGGAAAAATTCATCAGCAGCTCAAGTAATCACAAAGTGCATTAAGACCTTTTCCATTTGAACACCCCCAATTGGAAGCAAACTGCCACCCTGGCCTAAACAGTCATCTACATTTTATAATCTCAAACTATCTATACAATATTATTGCGGTAACATGAAATTATATAAACTTAACATTTCGTAAGTATTTACGATATATATTATATTAGGCTTTGGCAGAGAGATGGGTGTTACTACTTAAAAAGAAGTTAGTCATAATATTACAGTCTTTTTCAATGTGGTAGTGTATTCAATAGCATAACCAAAAGCTAGTGATGGTTGCAATCAGTGATCAACTTATATAGTATGTGGGATGGAGGTATTTCCAATAACTTTGGTCAGCTTGAGTTATCTGGCTGGGTGATAAAATTACCTCAGGAGGTACAGTAATGTTGGTAATAATAGCCTCAGGTTCTGGTTTAGACTCATCAACTGTGACATCACTTTCATCCCTCCTCCTGTTATCCAATTCATCTATAATAGGCACTTCTTCCTCCACATCATCAACATCATCATAAAAATCATCCTCTTCTAAAAGGGGGCCTACATCATCAGGAACTAACAAATTAATTTGTTTATCTAATTCAAAACTACCTTTTCTAACAACAAACTCATCTTTCACATTTTCCATTAGAGAACCTGTCTTTTGTACCTCAAATGGATTGCAATCATCATATTTATAAATACTACAACACTTGTTTTTAGTACAATAATCTTTGTATTTCAGAGTAGCAGCTCGAAGTCGTGTTAGAAAATCTGGCATAGCTCTGTAAGCAACCCAAGATGTTACCGATGAAGGAATATTAACTCCAGGATTATCAAAGTAAGTTAAACTGAACTCAATTCCTGGCTTATTGATTTCTGTGTAGGGTTTGATAACCATTGATGACCAATAATCACTAACTCTGACTTTCTTTGGTGATGTAGGGTAGCTTGGATGTTCTGTTCCTTTACTCAGTAGCAACATCTGCTTGTTTGGTTTGTCAACCATAAATCGGCGTTTGAAAACATAGTCTCTATTTGCAAAAAGTCTCTACAAATAAAAACAAGTATTAGAAAATTATAGCAAGTTTCAAAAATGTATCTTACAGGCCACTGCATTTCCCAGTAAATGACATCACCATTAGCTCCAGCTCGTTCATCCTTTTCAATCACCTCCAAGGAAACAGCAGTGGGATCCCAATCTCTCCTGTACTTAGTATCAATTTGGACACTTAAAAAATCCTCAGCAGAAACATCATTATAACTGCCATATACTTTATACTCAAAACTGCCTGAAGGATGCAATCGTCTCCACACAATCAAGTCAGGCTGCTCAATAAACAAACTCCAATTATCATAGCTATCCAACGATCCCTTTCTCCCCTCACAATCACAAAATATAACTACACTATTATTAACAGCCTCAGGTGATTTCAAACAAATCCTACACATAACAGTTTTATCCTTTAGTATCCGAATATAATCCATCTCACTAAAATGTTTCCGCATTTCATCATCAGGAATACCATTTTTGTCCCAATTGTACATACCAAGCCCAACAGCGCTGAACATAAACTCCCTACCCTTGCTCACAACCTGCCGGCGCATATTGTTTAAGAACTGTTTCAATGCCTGCTCTTCCCATAGTCTGGTATACAAGGAAAACATTTGTTGCCCCCTGCGCACCTTCTGTGCCACCACACATTCACATTGCCGAGTCCACACGCGTAACACATTTGCAGACCGCGGCGGCGCCGTCAACGTAAACCGCCTGACCAGCAATTCCCCGTTCAACACACACTCCTGCACAATCCTGCCGCACTTAGACAACAAACCACCGGCAGCAGGTGCGTTGTGAAATTGCGTTGCAATGTTGATGAGGTTAGGTTTCGATTTGAAGAGAATGCTCTGGTGCACTTTATTCGAATACATGCTGGTATGTTGTGTGATGAATTGAATTGACCACCGGGGTTGTTGAATAAGGCGCAGAAATTCCGCGATGAAACTGGCTACTGTAATTTTGACATTTTTCATTCGTATAATTGGCGATTTTTTTGATTGCAATGTTGGCAAGCGTTCACGTAAATGTCAAGGACGGCACTACTTGGAGACGAAATTGAATTCTTTCAATTCCTTCTTATCGGAATTGATCAATTGACCTCATACAAACTCTTGTATGTGTTTTTTTAACCACCAATTATCACCGGAAATTTAAATGATTCAATAATAAATACTAAACGTGTTAGTTTTACAAATCTTTATTAGTTTGTTTGTACATATTTATTATATTCAAAATTTAGGCGGTGCAGCACTATATTGTTTGAACTATATGTTGCAGGAGTACCTGTCAGATGTCATTAAATCGACGCCAGCGCCCAAAAAAACAGCGGTGAATTGCTTCAACCGCAAGTTCCCGAAATTGCGGACAGATGGCGCAATGAACTAATGCCAGCACCATCTAACAGGAATTTCGTAAAGCTTATAGTTCAAGCCTTTCGTGACAGATGACGCTGATGTCAGTGCGAACTGTTTTTTATTTTTATAGGTTACGGCTGAAGGATATCATCCTAGATGAATACTGGATATCATCTCCGTTATTGGTGCAGCATTCCTGCAATTCCTCACTTTAACTCTTGTCCTGTCTGTAAACTTGAACATCGTCTTTCCTGTGTTTTAATATTGGGCGAGCGATGATTCAGGTATATTGACAGACGGAATTCTGCAAGAAAGAAAATTTCAATCCAGGATTGTCCAGATCTTATGAGTGGGAAAATCTAAAATATTCTGAATTTTAAGCGATTTCGGTCAAAAATTTAAGAATTTTTAAGATTTATGGTAAGAAGGGGGGAGTACGGTGACCATAAATCTTAAAAATTCTTAAATTTTAGACCGATTTCGGTGAAAAATACGTGACGTCACGAATACGGGCTACCGATTTTATACGAAAAATTCCTTGAAAAGTTCAATTTGCGTGAAAGTGCAAAATCGTGGAATTTTCCGTTCACAAGCATATATATATACATAAATATATTATTTATGTATATATATAAATTTTTATATAAAAAATGTATATATATACATAAATAATTTATTTATGTATATATATATATGTGTATGTGTGTGTGCGAACGGAAATTTCCACGATTTTGCACTTTCACGCACATTTGATTCGGATGCCGTGACGTCACGTATTTTTCACCAAAATCGGCCTAAAATTTAAGAATTTTTAAGATTTATGGTCACCGTACTCCCCCCTTCTTACCATAAATCTTAAAAATCCTTAAATTTTTGACCGATTTCGGTGAAAAATACGTGACGTCACGGCATCCGAATCAAATGTGCGTGAAAGTGCAAAATCGTGGAAATTTCCGTTCGCACACACACATACACATATATATATATACATAAATAAATTATTTATGTATATATATACATTTTTTATATAAAAATTTATATATATACATAAATAATATATTTATGTATATATATATGCTTGTGAACGGAAAATTCCACGATTTTGCACTTTCACGCAAATTGAACTTTTCGAGGAATGTTTCGTATAAAAACGGTAGCGTTCCAATATATAAAACACACCGGATACACGGGGCTGTAAATCTTCACGCGAGATAACGAAAAATGCCATAATTTTCATCATTACCATAAATCTTAAAAATCCTTAAATGTCCGATTGCAAATTACCATTAAATTATGCGTTTACAGGTTTTCTCTTTATATCACGATTTTAGTAGAAATACTCACGATTATAGTAGAATACCCGAATTGCCTTTGTTGATTTCAGTCTGTCAATACACTTGAATCATTGCTCGCCTAGTTAGAATAAACAGAAGAGACAAAGTTCAAGCGTGCTGACAAGACACGATATGTGTTGACCTAAAAAAAAAATGTTCCATACAGATTTTTTACCAATGAGGTAAATAAACATCCCCATGCACCCTCTTTGGAACCAGAAGGGGGGAGTATACAAAAAGGAAAATACAAAAAACTGATCAAAAGACGTGATTTTGGTGTCAATTATCGGTTTTTCGGGCATAACTTTTTTATATTTGATGCTACAAAGTTGATTCAAATTGCAAAGTTGTAGAGAATTTCAAGCCCGACAAACGGCCCATTGGAAGTTTTTCACTATCTCTTATCGTTTTCCCGGAAAATACAAGAAACTGATCAAAAGACGTGATTTTGGTGTCAATTATCGGGTTTTCGGGCATAACTTTTTTATATTTGATGCTACAAAGATGATTCAAATTGCAAAGTTGTAGAGAATTTCACGCCCGACAAACGGCCCATTGGAAGTTTTTCACTATCTCTTATCGTTTTCCCGGAAAATACAAAAAACTGACCAAAAGACGTGATTTTGGTGTCAATTACAGGTTTTTCGGGCATAACTTTTTTATATTTGATGCTACAAAGTTGATTCAAATTGCAAAGTTGTAGAGAATTTCAAGCCCGACAAACGGCCCATTGGAAGTTTTTCACTATCTCTTATCGTTTTCCCGGAAAATACAAGAAACTGATCAAAAGACGTGATTTTGGTGTCAATTATCGGGTTTTCGGGCATAACTTTTTTATATTTGATGCTACAAAGATGATTCAAATTGCAAAGTTGTAGAGAATTTCAAGCCCGACAAACGGCCCATTGGAAGTTTTTCACTATCTCTTATCGTTTTCCCGGAAAATACAAAAAACTGACCAAAAGACGTGATTTTGGTGTCAATTATCGGTTTTTCGGGCATAACTTTTTTATATTTGATGCTACAAAGTTGATTCAAATTACAAAGTTGTAGAGAATTTCACGCCCGACAAACGGCCCATTGGAAGTTTTTCACTATCTCTTATCGTTTTCCCGGAAAATACAAAAAACTGACCAAAAGACGTGATTTTGGTGTCGATTACAGGTTTTTCGGGCATAACTTTTTTATATTTGATGCTACAAAGATGATTCAAATTGCAAAGTTGTAGAGAATTTCACGCCCGACAAACGGCCCATTGGAAGTTTTTCACTATCTCTTATCGTTTTCCCGGAAAATACAAAAAACTGACCAAAAGACGTGATTTTGGTGTCAATTACAGGTTTTTCGGGCATAACTTTTTTATATTTGATGCTACAAAGTTGATTCAAATTGCAAAGTTGTAGAGAATTTCAAGCCCGACAAACGGCCCATTGGAAGTTTTTCACTATCTCTTATCGTTTTCCCGGAAAATACAAAAAACTGACCAAAAGACGTGATTTTGATGTCAATTACAGGTTTTTCGGGCATAACTTTTTTATATATGATGCTACAAAGTTGATTCAAATTGCAAAGTTGTAGAGAATTTCACGCCCGACAAACGGCCCATTGGAAGTTTTTCACTATCTCTTATCGTTTTCCCGGAAAATACAAAAAACTGACCAAAAGACGTGATTTTGGTGTCAATTACAGGTTTTTCGGGCATAACTTTTTTATATTTGATGCTACAAAGTTGATTCAAATTGCAAAGTTGTAGAGAATTTCAAGCCCGACAAACGGCCCATTGGAAGTTTTTCACTATCTCTTATCGTTTTCCCGGAAAATACAAAAAACTGACCAAAAGACGTGATTTTGGTGTCAATTACAGGTTTTTCGGGCATAACTTTTTTATATTTGATGCTACAAAGATGATTCAAATTGCAAAGTTGTAGAGAATTTCACGCCCGACAAACGGCCAATTGGAAGTTTTTCACTATCTCTTATCGTTTTCCCGGAAAATACAAAAAACTGACCAAAAGACGTGATTTTGGTGTCAATTACAGGTTTTTCGGGCATAACTTTTTTATATTTGATGCTACAAAGTTGATTCAAATTGCAAAGTTGTAGAGAATTTCAAACCCGACAAACGGCCCATTGGAAGTTTTTCACTATCTCTTATCGTTTTCCCGGAAAATACAAAAAACTGACCAAAAGACGTGATTTTGGTGTCAATTACAGGTTTTTCGGGCATAACTTTTTTATATTTGATGCTACAAAGTTGATTCAAATTGCAAAGTTGTAGAGAATTTCACGCCCGACAAACGGCCCATTGGAAGTTTTTCACTATCTCTTATCGTTTTCCCGGAAAATACAAAAAACTGATCAAAAGACGTGATTTTGGTGTCAATTACAGGTTTTTCGGGCATAAGTTTTTTATATTTGATGCTACAAAGTTGATTCAAATTACAAAGTTGTAGAGAATTTCACGCCCGACAAACGGCCCATTGGAAGTTTTTCACTATCTCTTATCGTTTTCCCGGAAAATACAAAAAACTTATCAAAAGACGTGATTTTGGTGTCAATTACAGGTTTTTCGGGCATAAGTTTTTTATATTTGATGCTACAAAGTTGATTCAAATTGCAAAGTTGTAGAGAATTTCACGCCCGACAAACGGCCCATTGGAAGTTTTTCACTATCTCTTATCGTTTTCCAGGAAAATACAAAAAACTGACCAAAAGACGTGATTTTGGTGTCAATTACAGGTTTTTCGGGCATAACTTTTTTATATTTGATGCTACAAAGTTGATTCAAATTGTAAAGTTGTCGAGAATTTCAAGTCCGACAAACGGCCCATTGGAAGTTTTTCACTATCTCTTATCGTTTTCCCGGAAAATACAAAAAACTGACCAAAAGACGTGATTTTGGTGTCAATTACAGGTTTTTCGGGCATAACTTTTTTATATTTGATGCTACAAAGTTGATTCAAATTGCAAAGTTGTAGAGAATTTCAAGCCCGACAAACGGCCCATTGGAAGTTTTTCACTATCTCTTATCGTTTTCCCGGAAAATACAAAAAACTGACCAAAAGACGTGATTTTGGTGTCAATTACAGGTTTTTCGGGCATAACTTTTTTATATTTGATGCTACAAAGTTGATTCAAATTACAAAGTTGTAGAGAATTTCACGCCCGACAAACGGCCCATTGGAAGTTTTTCACTATCTCTTATCGTTTTCCCGGAAAATACAAAAAACTTATCAAAAGACGTGATTTTGGTGTCAATTACAGGTTTTTCGGGCATAACTTTTTTATATTTGATGCTACAAAGATGATTCAAATTGCAAAGTTGTAGAGAATTTCAAGCCCGACAAACGGCCCATTGGAAGTTTTTCACTATCTCTTATCGTTTTCCCGGAAAATACAAAAAACTGATCAAAGGACGTGATTTTGGTGTCAATTACAGGTTTCTCGGGCATAACTTTTTTATATTTGATGCTACAAAGATGATTCAAATTACAAAGTTGTAGAGAATTTCAAGCCCGACAAACGGCCCATTGGAAGTTTTTCACTATCTCTTATCGTTTTCCCGAAAGATACAAAAAACTGACCAAAAGACATGATTTTGGTGTCAATTACAGGTTTTTCGGGCATAACTTTTTTATATTTGATGCTACAAAGATGATTCAAATTGCAAAGTTGTAGAGAATTTCAAGCCCGACAAACGGCCCATTGGAAGTTTTTCTCTATCTCTTATCGTTTTCCCGGAAAATACAAAAAACTGACCAAAAGACGTGATTTTGGTGTCAATTACAGGTTTCTCGGGCATAACTTTTTTATATTTGATGCTACAAAGTTGATTCAAATTGCAAAGTTGTAGAGAATTTCACGCCCGACAAACGGCCCATTGGAAGTTTTTCTCTATCTCTTATCGTTTTCCCGGAAAATACAAAAAACTGACCAAAAGACGTGATTTTGGTGTCAATTACAGGTTTTTCGGGCATAACTTTTTTATATTTGATGCTACAAAGTTGATTCAAATTGCAAAGTTGTAGAGAATTTCACGCCCGACAAACGGCCCATTGGAAGTTTTTCTCTATCTCTTATCGTTTTCCCGGAAAATACAAAAAACTGACCAAAAGTCGTGATTTTGGTGTCAATTACAGGTTTTTCGGGCATAACTTTTTTATATTTGATGCTACAAAGTTGATTCAAATTGCAAAGTTGTAGAGAATTTCAAGCCCGACAAACGGCCCATTGGAAGTTTTTCACTATCTCTTATCGTTTTCCCGAAAGATACAAAAAACTGACCAAAAGACATGATTTTGGTGTCAATTACAGGTTTTTCGGGCATAACTTTTTTATATTTGATGCTACAAAGATGATTCAAATTGCAAAGTTGTAGAGAATTTCAAGCCCGACAAACGGCCTATTGGAAGTTTTTCACTATCTCTTATCGTTTTCCCGGAAAATACAAAAAACTGACCAAAAGACATGATTTTGGTGTCAATTACAGGTTTTTCGGGCATAACTTTTTTATATTTGATGCTACAAAGATGATTCAAATTGCAAAGTTGTAGAGAATTTCAAGCCCGACAAACGGCCCATTGGAAGTTTTTCTCTATCTCTTATTGTTTTCCCGGAAAATACAAAAAACTGACCAAAAGACGTGATTTTGGTGTCAATTACAGGTTTCTCGGGCATAACTTTTTTATATTTGATGCTACAAAGTTGATTCAAATTGCAAAGTTGTAGAGAATTTCACGCCCGACAAACGGCCCATTGGAAGTTTTTCTCTATCTCTTATCGTTTTCCCGGAAAATACAAAAAACTGACCAAAAGACGTGATTTTGGTGTCAATTACAGGTTTTTCGGGCATAACTTTTTTATATTTGATGCTACAAAGTTGATTCAAATTGCAAAGTTGTAGAGACTTTTAAGCCCGATAAACGGCCCATTGGAAGTTTTTCACTATCTCTTATCGTTTTCCCGGAAAATACAAAAAACTGATTAAAAGACGTGATTTTGGTGTCAATTACAGGTTTTTCGGGCATAACTTTTTTATATTTGATGCTACAAAGTTGATTCAAATTATAAAGTTGTAGAGAATTTCAAGCCCGATAAACGGCCCATTGGAAGTTTTTCACTATCTCTTATCGTGTTCCCGGAAAATACAAAAAACTGACCAAAAGACGTGATTTTGGTATCAATTACAGGTTTTTCGGGCATAACTTTTTTATATTTGATGCTACAAAGTTGATTCGAATTGCAAAGTTGTAGAGAATTTCACGCCCGACAAACGGCCCATTGAAAGTTTTTCACTATCTCTTATCGTTTTCCCGGAAAATACAAAAAACTGACCAAAAGACGTGATTTTGGTATCAATTACAGGTTTTTCGGGCATAACTTTTTTATATTTGATGCTACAAAGTTGATTCAAATTGCAAAGTTGTAGAGAATTTCACGCCCGACAAACGGCCCATTGGAAGTTTTTCACTATCTCTTATCGTTTTCCCGGAAAATACAAAAAACTGACCAAAAGACGTGATTTTGGTATCAATTACAGGTTTTTCGGGCATAACTTTTTTATATTTGATGCTACAAAGTTGATTCAAATTGCAAAGTTGTAGAGAATTTCACGCCCGACAAACGGCCCATTGGAAGTTTTTCACTATCTCTTATCGTTTTCCCGGAAAATACAAAAAACTGATCAAAAGTCGTGATTTTGGTGTCAATTACAGGTTTTTCGGGCATAACTTTTTTATATTTGATGCTACAAAGTTGATTCAAATTGCAAAGTTGTAGAGAATTTCAAGCCCGATGAACGGCCCATTGGAAGTTTTTCAGTATCTCTTATCGTTTTCCCGGAAAATACAAAAAACTGACCAAAAGACGTGATTTTGATGTCAATTACAGGTATTTCGGGCATAACTTTTTTATGTTTGATGCTACAAAGATGATTCAAATTGCGAAGTTGTAGAGAATTTCAAGCCCGACAAACAGCCCATTGGAAGTTTTTCACTATCTCTTATCGTTTTCCCGGAAAATAAAAAAAACTGACCAAAAGACGTGATTTTGGTGTCAATTACAGGTTTTTCGGGCATAACTTTTTGATATTTGATGCTACAAAGATGATTCAAATTGCAAAGTTGTAGACAATTTCACGCCCGACAAATGGCCCATTGGAAGTTTTTCACTATCTCTTATCGTTTTCCCGGAAAATACAAAAAACTGACCAAAAGACGTGATTTTGGTGTCAATTACAGGTTTTTCGGGCATAACTTTTTTATATTTGATGCTACAAAGTTGATTCAAATTGCAAAGTTGTAGAGAATTTCACGCCCGACAAACGGCCCATTGGAAGTTTTTCACTATCTCTTATCGTTTTCCCGGAAAATACAAAAAACTGACCAATAGATGTGATTTTATAATATTTCATATTTTCTCTCATTTTCTAACATATTCCTACGTTTTCCTACATTTCCACAAACACATTTTCCTATATTTTCCAACATTTTCTCATATTTACACACATTTTCTCACTTTTTCACACATTTTTCCATATTTCCCCACGTTTTCACACATCTTAATAATAACATTTTATTTCCCAATAGTTTATAGGAAAATATACATAGAAGGAATAATAATAATGAATAAATGTATAAATATAAAAGTATATACCGAATAAGATATTTAAAAATTACTATGCCATATTACCTTGTGAAGAGCATGTGTCCTATGCTCTATTATTTTTTTCAGAGTACCTGCAGAAAGTATTTCATCCTCTTGGGTTGTTAGAGGATGTAAGGATCCCTTCCTGGCAAGCTCATCTGCTATTTCGTTCCCCTTGATGCCACTATGTCCTTTGATCCAGCAGAGTTCTAGTTTTTAGCACATTCGCATCTATTGTAGCGATTGTATATGTATACAACTAGATCCCAATTCATTCATCCTGCAATAGTAATAAATAAAAAATATTAGTCAAAATAAAATGTTTATTTAATTTTCTGAGAATTGTTTTGACTTTATTGGCGAGAAAAGGTAAAAAGAGTCAAAATACCTTCACTGTATAAAGCCCGTATGACATTATCTAGTTTTCTATATCGTTTTATATATAATAATTGATATATTAAACTGTATAACTATTTCTAAATGGAAAATTAACATTGTCTATTACGGTGTTGTTATTGTTAAGTGAATTTATTATTATTCTTCCGCTATATCATTTTCTACATGTGTGTATGACACTATGTAGTTTGTGTCTGCATCGAAAACGATATAAGACACTGGATAATGTCATACGGACTTAAGGAAGGTATTTTGACTCTTTTTACCTTTTTTCGCCAATAAAGTCAAAACGATTCTCAGTGCTGTATTCGGAAAGTAAAAAGTTATAGCCGAAATGAACTGATTTTGGCAGTTTCGGTAAAAACGGTAACAGGTAGCAAGAAATTTCTAATGGATTTAAGTTAGTCACATGGCTAGCAATTTTTATTGTGTGCCAGCAAGTTCTGTTAGTCCGAGGGAATGCGCAGACCTGCGCGCTAGTGGTTCTCTGGAATGCGCCACTGCCGCGCATTTCCTGTCGCCGATTTTACCCCGAACACCCCGAAATCAATAGAAGCCGCGATCCGGCGAGGTGCAGACGCGCGTGCCGCCCCGCCAGACACCCAGACACACACACATACACATATACACACAGAGACACGAATCATATGTTTTAGTTAAATCGTCGGGCGCGGTGTAGTGAATGGTACGTTTTTAGTTTATTATTTTGGTGTATGCGCCGGGCACTAGTTAGACGGGTAATAGACTGGTAGCTTAGCAATATGTGTTGTAAGTGAGTGACCGCGCTGAAGAAATAATTAAGTAAAATGCACCTGCACTTCGAGCGGACCATCAATGCGAAGAGCGACTGTTCGATATTGTCGCTTACATGGATGGGCAAGGTGCCCGACGAGCTGCCAGAGGTAATAATAAGAAAAAAATTGCAGGGCGCCCGCAACGGGGGTTAACCTGTAGCGCTACAGAGGATTGGGGTTAATTCGCTGGAAAATTGCGAGGAGCTCCGGTTACTTTTGTCAAATTGTCGGTGAAATAGTGCATGCAGTTGTCAATTGAAGTACGATAATAACATTATTTCTTTCTCTATATATTATGAGTTATACACCTTTACAAGTAAAATAGCAGGAGGAATTGGTTTAACTGTATTAAATTGAATTTTTGGTAGTAGTTAGAGAATCGTAACAAATATTGTTATTGTATGTATTGTAATTCTGTAACTGGCTATCGACCATTGGAGGTATATGGTTTATATTGAGCCCAATTGAATATAGAATGTAAAATAATATCATAAATTTAAATTTCTTAAATCTTTGATTTTTTATCATATTTTATATAACTCTAGTCGATTAATTTAAAACAGCTCGTACATTAAAAACCTTCCTGCAGACTTTATTTTTGGGTGAAAA
Source organism: Lordithon lunulatus (assembly GCA_963942505.1). Lineage (NCBI taxonomy): Eukaryota > Metazoa > Arthropoda > Insecta > Coleoptera > Staphylinidae > Lordithon > Lordithon lunulatus. The sequence continues at coordinate 369,794 of OZ012672.1, forward strand.
TTATCAAAAAAATGGTTTATTTTGAGACCAATTAAATATGGAATGTAAAATAATATCATAAAATTAAATTTCTTAAATCTTTGATTTTATATAATTTTTTATAACTCAGTCGAATAATTTAAAACAGCTCATACAATAAAAACCTTCATACAGACTTTAATTTTGGGTGAAAATTATCAAATTATGGCTCATATTGAGCCGCATTAAATATAGAATGTAAAATAATATCAAAAATTTAAATATCTTACATTTTTGATTTTTTATCATTTTTTATAAGTCAGTCGAATAATTTAAAACAGCTCGTACAATAAAAACCTTCCTGCAGTCTTTATTTTTGGGTGAAAATTATCAAAAATGGCTTATGTTGAGCCCAATTGAATATAAAATCTAAAAAAATATCAAAAATATAAATGTCTTACATTTTCGATTTTTTTATCATTTTTTATAACTCCGGCGATTAATTTAAAACAGCTCGTACAATAAAAACCTTCCTGCAGACTTTATTTTCGGGTGAAAATTATTAAAAAATGACTCATGTTGAGCCCAATTGAATATATAATGTAAAACAAAATCAAAAATTTAAATATTTTAAATTTTTGATTTTTGTAACATTTTTTATATCTCAGTCGATTAATTTAAAACAGCTTATACACTGGAAACCTTCCTGCGAATTTTATTTTCGGGTGAAAATTATCAGAAATGGCTCTTGTTGAGCCCAATTAAATGTAGAAAGTAAAACAATATCAAAAATGTAAATATCTTATAATTTTGATTTTTTAACATTTTTTATAACTTAGTCGATTAATTTAAAACGGCTCGTGCACTAAAAACCTTTCTGCAGACTTTATTTATGAGTGAAAATTATCAAAAATGGCGCATGTTGAGCCCAATTGAATATAGAATGTAAAACAAAATCAAAAATTTAAATATTTTACATTTTTGATTTTTTATCATTTTTTATAACTCTGTCGAATAATTTAAAACAGCTTGTACAATAAAAACCTTCCTGCGGATTTAATTTTCGGGTAAAAATGATCAAATAATAGTTCATTATGAACCTAATTAAATATAGAATGTAAAATAATATCATGAATTTAAATTTCTTAAATCCTTGATTTTTTATCATTTCTTATAACTCAGTCGAATAATTTAAAACAGTTCGTGCACTAAAAACCATCTTGCAGACTTATTTTTGGGTGAAAATTATCAAAAAATGGCTCATGTTTAGCCTAATTAAATATAGAATGTAAAATAATATCATAAATTAAAATTTCTTAAATCTTTAATTTTTTATCATTTTTTATAACTCAGTCGATTAATTTAACATGGCTCGTGCACTAAAAACCATCCTGCAGACTTTATTTTTGGGTGAAAATTATTAAAAAATGGTTTATTTTGAGACCAATTAAATATAGAATTTAAAATAATATCATAAAATTAAATTTCTTAAATCTTTGATTTTATATAATATTTTATAACTCAGTTGAATAATTTAAAACAGTTCGTACAATAAAAACCTTCCTGCAGACTTTATTTTTGGGTGAAAATTATCAAAAATGGCTCATGTTGAGCTCAATTGAATATAGAATCTAAAAAAATATCAAAAATATAAATGTCTTACATTTTCGATTTTTTATCATTTTTTATAATTCCGGCGATTAATTTAAAACAGCTCGTACAATAAAAAAATTCCTGCAGACTTTATTTTCGGGTGAAAATTATTAAAAAATGGCTCATGTTGAGCCCAATTGAATATAGAATGTAAAACAATATCAAAAATTTAAATATCTTACATTTTTGATTTTTGTAACATTTTTTATAACTCAGTCGATTAATTTAAAACAGCTTATACACTGAAAACCTTCCTGCGAATTTGATTTTCGGGTGAAAATTATCAGAAATGGCTCATGTTGAGCCCAATTAAATGTAGAAAGTAAAACAATATCAAAAATGTAAATATTTTATATTTTTTATTTTTTAACATTTTTTATAACTTAGTCGATTAATTTAAAACGGCTTGTGCACTAAAAACCTTTCTGTAGACTTTATTTTTGAGTGAAAATTATCAAAAATGGCGCATGTTGAGCCCAATTGAATATAGAATGTAAAACAATATCAAAAATTAAAATATTTTACATTTTTGATTTTTTATCATTTTTTATAACTCTGTCGAATTATTTAAAACAGCTCGTGCACTAAAAACCATCTTGCAGACTTATTTTTAGGTGAAAATTATCAAAAAATGGCTCATGTTGAGTTCAATTAAATATAGGATGTAAAATAGTATCATAAATTAAAATTTCTTAAATCTTTTATGGCTTAAAATGGCTTATGTTGAGCCCCATTCAATATAGAATGTAAAATAATATCAAAAAATTAAATATCTTACATTTTTGATTTTTTAAATCTTTTTTTATAACACAGCTCGTATACAAAAAACCTTCATATAGACCAGTGATTCTTAATCTTTTAGTATTCGATACTAATTAATTCCATCGTTTTTCATTTCACAACATAAAGTGCATTTCGTCATTAATTACATTTTTACGTAGTAGGATTCCATCATCTTCCTCAAGACGAATTAATACCGCAATAGCTAGTCATGTTTAGTGTGCAAGTGTTTATGCTAAGTCAGCAAACGCCCAACCTCCCACAAAGCACCATTGAAAATCCGTATTCCGATATTCCATCCGGCCACGATACGCGCGCTTTATTAACTTTACACAGAGCGAGGCTATTGTGTGTGAGCAGCATTGCGAGCGTGGGGGCGGCGGCGGCAGTAATACCGAAGCGTAGGCTTTAAAGCGGCGGAGTCATCATTAAAAAATGTATATTCACGAAAATAATTACGAATATGCAGGCGTTGGTTTTATAAAGGTTATAAGGCAGCTATATAGGAAATCTTCAATTCAAATTGATAGATGTTTAGAAAAATTATAAAATTACATATAAGTTGTTTTTAATTTAAATGCACTAATATGGTGAAGGCGCCGGGTAGGTAATTATTGCTTGGATGAAGAGCGTTCTATTAACATTAATGATAATTTCAGCCTCATTACCCTATAAATCTATTAGATTTCACGAATTTAATAAAATGTAAATATAAAATTTAAATTCAGTGCTTGGAAGCACTAGCCATGTCGTACTAAGTATGGGAGAGCGAGAGTTCAAACCCTAATGCGGGCGAAATTATAATTCACATTTTTCAGAAGTTTTCAGTGAAATTAAGGTAAATCAGTTTGATTAAACTTTCTCTGAACTTCTCCCTTTACCAATTGAAAATATTTTGGGCTGAGATTTAAATTTCAGTAAAAACTAGCCCTTAATTAATAAAAATGTATACAAAACTTCATTATTTTATTTTCCTTTTTAAAACCTTGTTGTTGTAAGCACAAAACTAATATTTATCCAGATACAATTTCTCATACATTGTATTTCAACGTTGCCAGACATGTTTGCGCAATATACACTCTTTTATAGCCCTTTTCCCTCCCACGTTTGTTCGTGTTTGCGAATTAGGTGCGTCCCTCAACTCGTGCCGATATGTAACGTGGTGCGGCTTGCAAATCGATACGTTCCCAGAAACTGGGACATTGCAATTAATATCCATCAGGAATGTGAATTATAAATGTTTCCTCCGTCATTAGTCGCTATTAAAACGTCCAGCGATCGGATCAATTCATATATGAAATTACCAACGTCAAACAGAAACAGTAAATAGCAAATTTTGTAATCATAAATGACAAAAGAGATAAAAAACAAACATAAAATAGCACAATAAAGTAATAAATTAACTCGTATCTCTATACTGTTTTTATATAAATTGTATTTTGTATGTGTGTAGTCCATTGGATAATATCAGAAATTGCTTTTTCGTGTGTATCTGCAGGCAATTGAAAAACCGGCCACAGCGCCCATGTGTATCGTTATCTTCCCCCCCCCCCCGTTGCTAATTCGATAAGACCGTTAGTGTAGTAAAAATGTTGCCGTTCGGGCAGAGCTGGGGGCCCAGACGACTTAATCAACCATAAGAATAAATTTTGGAGATAATGGCGCGTGTCGCACAAATCCACCCTCCCCGTCATATTGCCGCCGTTCGCATTATCGAAAAGCCTAATGTTTGCCGATACAAAGCCAAACCCTCACCAACCGAGATGTGAATGAAAAAAGCCAATTTTCGTATAGACACGATTCGTGTGGACAAATCAATTCTACTATTGTCAGTAGAAAATTTAATGCACTTCAAAAAATAACTTAAGTTTAAGTTATTTCAGATAGTGAATGGGCATAGTTTGGTTGGTGGGGGACACCCACCCACCCCACATTTTAGATTGTCTCGCATCTTGACTAAAGGTCATTTTAGACAAGACAATTTCTTGATTCAAAAGTTAGTCAAGATGCGAGACAATCTAAATTGTCTCGTATCATACAGCAAATTATTTGAAATATTGAATTGGATGGTAGATCGAATAGAAAAATATAACGTGTTCTATTTGTCAAGAACAAATTGTATGGGAAGGGGATATATGAATTTATTTCTTGAACAACTTTTGAGCTAAGAAATTGTCTTGTCTAAAACGACTTTTAGAGATGGGTTCACACTTATATATGTTTTATAGTATTTCTGGTTTCTATTGAATTATACAGGCAAATAATTCGAATAATATTAAATTTGTAACTTGAAAACTGTCAGCGTAAATTCTCTCTCAGTTTCTATGAATAAATCTGCATACGTTTTGATAAAACAACGTAGGCTTCACCGCCACTAGTTAATTTGCGCCCGAATGTCTTTTAACAACCCCCTGTAGTCGCGTGGGGCTCCCTTTCTGCGGTGAGGAGGGCATCATTAATCCCCGCCATACCCTAGAAACACGCCGCAAACGGATGGAAGGCTCTTTCGGGCGTCTAATGATCGAAATCCGTGAAGAAGGAGGCAAGTGGGTATGCGTTACCCCCTTAGGCACAGCAATAGGGGTGGCGCGTAATTGCCGGATGTTTGTATGATGGGCAAAAAAGGGGTGTTGTAAAAGTTGCGATGACAGAATATTTCAATTCACTATATGAACAGGTATTTTTAAAATGATAAATATTAAAAAAAAATCTCTTATGTTTTAAGACTATAAAAAAAATTGTTGATTTAAAATCCTACAAATTTATCAATAGATTGGAATTACGGCTACAATCTTATGGCATGATATGAGCCTGTGAGAATGAAAATGGTGTAAGTCATAGTTGAATTGTTTTCAAAATGAGAAGATATTGCGTTTGGTACTTACTACTTTGTAAATCTACGTACGCAGTAATATTTTTATTTATGAATAAATTGACTTCATGTCTGTAACTGCGCACGTCGATTTACATAAATAACAAACGCAAAATCTACTCCTTTTCAAAACGTTTGAAAACAAATACAAATGAGAATGAAAGAAAAACAGAAGAGAATGATATAATACAAAAAATTCAATATTTGTAAATACATGGTGGTGATATTATATTATTTGTAATAATGGGATATGTAACATCTCTCCATTGAAAACAGGTTTTTTTCAATTGATAGAAATGTTACAATGGTTAAACTACTTGAAACAATGTGTATCCTATGAAAAAACTATGCAAACAAAGGTGGGGCGGGTGGGTGGCCCCCACCAACCAAACTATGCCCATTCACTATTTCAAATGGTTTGAACTATACACTACATTATTCCCTATATATTTTTTAAATTAAATCTAAATTAATAAATGAAATTGATTGAATCATGGAAAGTCATGGATAATAGTGTAGTGCATAGTTCAAGTCATTTGAAATAGTGAATGGGCATAGTTTGGTTGGTAGGGGCCACCCACCCGCCCCACCTTTGCTCGCATAGTTTCTTCCATTAGATAACACTCTTCTTGGAATGGTTTAAACAATATGAAACGCCTGTAACCATTGAAAAAACTATGCGAGCGAAGGTGGGGTGGGCGGGTGGCCCCCACCAATCAAACTATGCTCATTCACTATTTCAAATGGCTTGAACTCTGCACTACACGATTACCCTTAACTTTCTATGATTAAATCAATTTCATTTATTAATTTAGATTTAATTTAAAAAATATATAGGGAATAATGTAGTGTAGAGTTCAAGCCATTTGAAATAGTGAATGAGCATAGTTTGGTTGGTGGGGACCACCCGCCCACCCCGCCTTGCCTCGCATAGTTTTTTCAATGGTTACAGGCGTTTCATATTGTTTAAACCATTCCAAGAAGAGTGTTATCTAATGGAAGAAACTATGCGAGCAAAGGTGGGGCGGGTGGGTGGCCCCTACCAACCAAACTATGCCCATTCACTATTTCAAATGACTTGAACTATGCACTACACTATTATCCATGACTTTCCATGATTCAATCAATTTCATTTATTAATTTAGATTTAATTTAAAAAATATATAGGGAATAATGTAGTGTATAGTTCAAGCCATTTGAAATAGTGAATGGGCATAGTTTGGTTGGTGGGGGCCACCCGCCCACCCCACCTTTGCTCGCATAGTTTCTTCCATTAGATAACACTCTTCTTGGAATGGTTTTAAACAATATGAAACGCCTGTAACCATTGAAAAAACTATGCGAGGCAAGGCGGGGTGGGCGGGTGGTCCCCACCAACCAAACTATGCTCATTCACTATTTCAAATGGCTTGAACTCTACACTACATTATTCCCTATATATTTTTTAAATTAAATCTAAATTAATAAATGAAATTGATTTAATCATAGAAAGTTAAGGGTAATCGTGTAGTGCAGAGTTCAAGCCATTTGAAATAGTGAATGAGCATAGTTTGATTGGTGGGGGCCACCCGCCCACCCCACCTTCGCTCGCATAGTTTTTTCAATGGTTACAGGCGTTTCATATTGTTTAAACCATTCCAAGAAGAGTGTTATCTAATGGAAGAAACTATGCGAGCAAAGGTGGGGTGGGCGGGTGGCCCCCACCAACCAAACTATGCCCATTCACTATTTCAAATGGCTTGAACTATACACTACATTATTCCCTATATATTTTTTAAATTAAATCTAAATTAATAAATGAAATTGATTGAATCATGGAAAGTCATGGATAATAGTGTAGTGCATAGTTCAAGTCATTTGAAATAGTGAATGGGCATAGTTTGGTTGGTGGGGGCCACCCGCCCACCCCACCTTTGCTCGCATAGTTTCTTCCATTAGATAACACTCTTCTTGGAATGGTTTAAACAATATGAAACGCCTGTAACCATTGAAAAAACTATGCGAGCGAAGGTGGGGTGGGCGGGTGGCCCCCACCAATCAAACTATGCCCATCCACTATTTCAAATGGCTTGAACTCTGCACTACACTATTATCCATGACTTTCCATGATTCAATCAATTTCATTTATTAATTTAGATTTAATTTAAAAAATATATAGGGAATAATGTAGTGTATAGTTCAAGCCATTTGAAATAGTGAATGGGCATAGTTTGGTTGGTGGGGGCCACCCGCCCACCCCACCTTTGCTCGCATAGTTTCTTCCATTAGATAACACTCTTCTTGGAATGGTTTAAACAATATGAAACGCCTGTAACCATTGAAAAAACTATGCGAGGCAAGGCGGGGTGGGCGGGTGGTCCCCACCAACCAAACTATGCTCATTCACTATTTCAAATGGCTTGAACTCTACACTACATTATTCCCTATATATTTTTTAAATTAAATCTAAATTAATAAATGAAATTGATTTAATCATAGAAAGTTAAGGGTAATCGTGTAGTGCAGAGTTCAAGCCATTTGAAATAGTGAATGAGCATAGTTTGATTGGTGGGGGCCACCCGCCCACCCCATCTTCGCTCGCATAGTTTTTTCAATGGTTACAGGCGTTTCATATTGTTTAAACCATTCCAAGAAGAGTGTTATCTAATGGAAGAAACTATGCGAGCAAAGGTGGGGTGGGCGGGTGGCCCCCACCAACCAAACTATGCCCATTCACTATTTCAAATGGCTTGAACTATACACTACATTATTCCCTATATATTTTTTAAATTAAATCTAAATTAATAAATGAAATTGATTGAATCATGGAAAGTCATGGATAATAGTGTAGTGCATAGTTCAAGTCATTTGAAATAGTGAATGGGCATAGTTTGGTTGGTGGGGACCACCCGAGCACCCCACCTTCGCTCGCATAGTTTTTTCAATGTATACAGGCGTTTCATATTGTTTAAATCATTCCAAGAAGAGTGTTATCTAATGGAAAAAACTATGCGAGCAAAGGTGGGGCGGGCGGGTGGCCCCTACCAACCAAACTATGCCGATTCACTATCTCAAATGGCTTGAACTCTGCACTACACGATTACCCTTAATTTTCCATGATTCAATCAATTTTATATATTAATTGAGACATAATTTTAAAAATATATAGATACTAATGTAGTGTAGAGTTCAAGTCATTTCAGATAGTGAATTTTTGATGTTTTTGATGTTTTTGATATTTTTCACAATTTTCACGTTTTCATTTCCATGTTCACGCTTCACATTTTCATGTTTACATTTTACAATTCTTTTTTACGTTTTCACATTTTTTATTTTTTTGATGTTTTAGATATTTTCGATATTTATATTTTCAACATTTTTGAGGTTTTTGATATTTTTTATGTTTTTGATATTTTTTATATTTTTGATGTTTTTGATATTATTAATATTTTTGACAATTTTCATTTCCATGTTCACACATCACATTTTCATGTTCACATGGCACAATTTCATTTCATTACCTTACTAAATTAAGGTTCGGTTTTTGTACAACCAAATAATTCTCGAGTTAATTTCCTCACATTTGTCAACTTTGACACATAATGCGACGTTGCTATATATAAACAGAGGCACATAATGCTATGAAATGGACTGTTAGCAACAATCTATGCAACATATATTTAATTCGTCATGTATTGTGTTTAAGTAAGAATTGCTGTTATTATTTTTAGTAGTTAGTGGTTTCTTTTTTAATTTTAATTTTAATTTTAAATTTTATTTCTTATATATAGTATATTACATACTCCAAATGTAATGTAAAACGTATGTCTGTGGTGCATTGTCATAGGGTTGGGATATGTCTATCCCATACCTGTTATGCGCCCGAAACAAATAAATAAATTTTAAAAAAAAACATCTAACAATATAATCACGGGCTATAGTTTACTCGCCTTTATACAACCGAGCCTTAACATACCAGCAGTGCTGTATTCGAAAAGTAATATAAACTTAGCTTTTAGTATATTTATAAACCATTCATTTCCGATCGAGCCACCCCCACAGATCCCACCTTAGTTGTTTACCGCAGCGCGCAAACTTGCCGCGACACTAGTTTTTGGCCCGCACTGCAGTTGCCGTCTCCAATTGCTTGATTCGCAATTTATATATATATAAATTCCACTTTGTGCCGCCCCCGTCACGGATGACACATCGGGCTGTTTGTCCACCAACGACAATGACGGATGAGCCCATATACATATTTCATTCCGGGTGTACTAATATATTAATGTAATTGTCTGCCGCATATACGCTCCACCATCACCCATAATACGTTTATATCGCAACTAAAACGACTAGATTACGAATTAATCTAAAACAATGTATGTGTTATAATTCTGTAACTGGCGATCAACCTTCGGGTCCTTCTGCTATATGTTAGTGTAAGCAGAATTAAATTTTTATTCTAATATTATAAACTACTTTTTAATTAAATATTGGATTGTTAAGGCGTCTACTTTGTGATAATTCATTTTAAAGGATAAATAAAACGATTTTTGACTTTGTTTTTTTATCACACTTCAGTTACACTTTGCAACTAGTCATCGGAGGAGCTCGAAAATGGTTAGAGCTAAGCCGAAACTAGTTGCAAAGTGTAACTGAAGTGTGATAAAAAACAAAGTAAAAAATACTTTTTAATTATATTTTATTTTTCCAAGTATTAGGGATTTATCATTTATGTAACATTTGTAAATAGTAGCGAAAATAGCTAAATAAAGATCCATTATTATTATTATAGTAATTACTGTATTCGTTATAATTTTGTAACTGGCTATCAATCTTCGGGTCCTTCTGTCGTATGTTAATGTTAGGACTTGCTATTTTAGAACATTTTCCCCAAGTTTTCTAAACCAAAAAGAAGATTTTTGTTACAACTAACCCCCTAGAAAGAAAAATCTAGCGGCACCACATCAAATAGCAATGCACGCCCATATGGTAATCTGAGCTACACTGACGAGATCTAATAAGATCGAAATCTATATGTTTTAAAAAGAAGATTAATTAACAGTTACTTAAAATAATGATTGTATTGATATTTTAACAATTGAAAACAAATGAGGGTGATGTAATGACACTGCTGATATTATATTGCACATCAACTCTTAATTAAGGCGAATCTTCGAAAATCTCGTTCAAGGATTCGAGCTGAAAATCTATCCGAAAAACGTGTTGTGAGACTAACGGAACTGCTGCTACTTCTTTTGCTTTTGAGTGCACAAGCCGTGGGCCCAGGAAAAACTGGAGGGGTGCACACCGTAAAATAAATTTATTTCGAAATAATGAAACATTTTGTGATAATTGCACGGATATAAATTATACTACTGTACTTAAGCATTATCAAATTGTATTTATTAAAACTTTAAATATGAAACTGCAATCTCTTAAAGGAATTTCTTTTGAATTTTGATTACAAATCGGAGTAAATATATAATATACATATTTATTTCTATTTTCTGATGTAAATATTGAGTACTTTTGCATATTTTTTACAACTATTTCGAGACAAAAAATTAACTTTTTAATCCTAACAAAGTATCAAATCATCCTTAGATTGGAGAAATATCCAAACATATTTTCAGAAAATTATAAAATATTGACTAGAAAAGACCACGCGATAGGTCAACATTAAACCGTATTTCGTCTTCCGAGATTCGAGATTATTAAATTGTTCGCCCGCAATAGAGCAGATCGAATTTTTGGCGGAGGCGGTACGGCTATGATAATTCAATTCGAAAATCGAAGTAAATCGATCTGCGCGAAATTGCAATTCTAAATTTAACATATAGGTTACCGTTGCGATCGTATCTAGAGGTCGAGGATGCTATGTAGACACGGAAAGAGAATTAGGTAGACACAAAAAATGGTATCGTGGGTTGAATGGGAATGTTATGAAAATTAACTTCTATTATTAGAATATATTTGCAGGCATAAATATTAATTTATACTAGCTAAAATACCCGTCGTCCGATAGGGGATGATTTTAATTAAAAAAATTGCGAAAAGCAGTGTAATTCATAGTTAAATTTTTTTTAAAACATATATAAGTGTGAATCCACCCCTTAGCAATCTACATATTAAATTTCGATCTTATTCTTATGCCTGTAGCATTTTAAATAAAGACGCTACCGAGTTTAAACCGAGAAAATGCATGAAAATTCATAGTTTTCAGATTTGCTTAGACCTGTAGCGCGAAAACGGAAAATCTCATCAGTGTAGCTCAGCTAGTGAGCATGAATTCACACAATATTTCGAGTGGTTATATACAAATATGATACAACTAACCCCCTAAGAGGAAAGTTAAACGCCACCTGGCGGCACCACATCAATTACCGTATGGGTGTGCATTGTTATTTGATGTGGTGCCGCCAGATGGCGTTTAACTTTCCTCCTAGTGGGTTAGTTGTATCATTTTATTTTTTTTTGTAAATAGTAAAAGGACATAGGTTTTGGTTGTTTCAAGAATCACACGCCTACCTCTCTCTAACAATTAAACTATGCCCGTCCAGTATTTCAAATGACTTGAACTCTACACTACACTGTTATCCATTACTTACTATGATTCAATTAATTTCATTTAATAATTTATGCCCAATTCGTACAAAATTGTAAGAAACAATGTATTGCCTAGCAATGTGACAAATAATGTAGTACATAGTTCAAGTCGTTTGAAATGGTGCACAGGCATAGTTTGGTTGGTAGAGGACACCCACCCTCCCTACCTTTGCTGGCATAGTTTTTGCATTAAATAACACTTTTCTTGGAATGGTTTAAACAATATAAAACGCCTGCATCCATTGAAAAAACTATGCAAGCAAAGGTGGGGTGGGCGGGTGTCCCCCACCAACCAAACAATGCCCGTCCACTATTTCAAATGGCTTGAACTATGCACTACATTATTTATCCATAATTTTCTATGATTAAATAAAAGTCATTTATTAATTGAAGACTAATTAAAAAAAATATATATGAAAAATAATGTAATGCATAGTTCAAGTCGTGTAAAATAGTGGACAGGCATAGTTTGGTTGGTAGGGGACGCCCGCCCACCCCACCTTTGCTCGCATACTTTTTACCATAGGATAACACTCTTCTTTGAATGGTTTAAATAATATAAAACGCCTGCATCCATTGAAAAAACTATGCAAACAAAGGTGGGGTGGGCGGGTGTCCCCCACCAACCAAACCATGCCCATTCACTATTTCAAATGGCTTAAACTCTGCACTACACTATTATCCATAACTTTTTATAATTCAATCAATTTTATTTATTAATTTAGACTTAATTTTAAAAATATATAGAGAATAATGTAGTGTAGAGTTCAAGTCGTTTGAAATAGTGGATAGGTGTAGTTTGTTTTTTTTTACCTGCGCTCGCATAGTTTTTCCAATAGATACAGACGTTTTATATTGTTTTAACCATTCCAAGAAGAATGTTATCCTATGGTAAAAAGTATGCGAGCAAAGGTGGGGTGGTTGGGTGGCCCCCACCAACCAAACTACACCCGTCCACTATTTCAAACGACTTGAACTCTACACCACATTATTCCCTATATATTTTTAAAATTATGTCTAAATTAATAAATGCAATTGATTGAATTATATAAAGTTATGGATAATAGTGTAGTGAAGAGTTCAAGCCATTTGAAATAGTAGATGGATGTAGTTTGGTTGGTAGGGACCACCCACCCACCCCACCTTCGTTTGCATAGTTTTTTTCATAGGATTACACATTTTTCGAGTAGATTAACCATTGTAACATTTCTATTCATTAAAAAAAAACATTTTTTCAATGGATAGAGATGTTACATGTTCCATTATTACAAATAATATAAAATCACCAATTTACAAATATTGAATTTTTTGTATTATATCATTCTGTTCTGTTTTTATCTCATTTTCATTTGTTGCTATTTGTTTTCCTATAATAAATCAATACAATCAAAAGTGGAGGTTTGGGTGAAACAAGTCCAATCAACCTATATATTTAAACACCTGCCCACCTTACTTTTATTCACATAGTTTTTTTCATAGGAAACACACAATTTTGAATTGATGAATCAATCTAACACTTCTATAAAATATGTCTTATCTATATTAACTCTTCGAATTACATGAGCTATTTAATTTTGTATAACATTTTTGACATTTTCAACTTAAAAAATTTGTTAACATTTTTATTTCGACTATTTTAGATATGACTGTAACTGTAGTTCATCCTATTCCACTATTAAACTTCACACGACGCGTATCTTTATTGTTATCGCCACCCATTGAGATTCGCGTGCTCGGACGCTATTAAATTCCAACGCCTCACAATTCCACATCCCCCCATGTCGCGCGCGTAGACATCGACAGCAGCCGCCGCGTTTCTCGCCGTCCCCGCGTGAGCCCCACATAATCTGATTATCTCCCATTATTTATGCGTCGCGGAATAACAGGTGAAAACACACGCGACCGTCACAAATTACAGACGACAAGAACAAAGAAATGATACGCAAGTCGCAAATTAGAAGTCGCATTTCATTTTATTATATGCGAGTTTGTTACATACTTTTTTATTTATATTAAGGATGATACGAGTTCATTCTTAAATTGATGTAATAAAATAAATAAATGGGTAGTCAGGCTCCAAACAGATGCATTCTACCCACTCATAATAGTAGTATTTGTTACAATTTTGTATTTGGTTATCGACTTTCAGGTCCTTTTGTCGTGTGTTCTTAGTGTATGTATATTTGTGTGTTAGAACTTACTACTTCAGAAAATTGTCGGCAAGTTTTTTAAATTATTATCAATTTTACACTCATATCCATCCGTTGACAATTAAGCTTCTATATATAATTAGCGAAGGGAAAAAAATGGGGTCCATTGCATTGGATTAGCGGGAGCTAGAGGGCGGGTAGGGAAAGGTATCATTGGAAAGCGTCATCCTTCTAGACGCTGGGAAAATAGATAAGCCATGTGGCGCCGGTGGGAAAAGTTGTGGAAACGTGAAAAGCTGGGAAACATGGAATTGATTGTAGAAAAACTTTAAATATCAGTTTGTGCGCGCTAAAGAAGTAAGTAAAGATCGGGGAAAAAAAATATTAAAAAATGTCAACCAGTAGGCGTGTACTGCCGCAAAAGTACAAAAATTAAAAATTAAAATTTTCGGAAAAAACGAGTTTATGCTCATTGGATAGGCAATCGAAAACTGACCGATGAAGGTTAAATTAAAATGGCTCTAAAGTTACAGATAAAGCTGCAAAAAGCAAAAATGCAAAATTCCGAAAAAGTAAAAAAACTATCCCCCGTTGCATCAAAGCAGGGGTCGTCCTAATGGTGACAAGTAGCTGAAACTAAGTCATTTGATTGGAAATATAGTCTAGATGACGGGGAAAATGTCGAGATTGTTTCAAATTGAACCTGAAAACCTACAGGGCTTGGCAAATTTTAGAAATTTTATATCATGATAGTTGATAGTTTTTGATCTTATTTTGTAGGTCTTTCATTTCTAAGGAGAAAAAAATAAAAATATTGTTATGAAAAGTAACCCTTTTGGCGGTAAAGTCGAAGAAGTGATGAAAAAATATAAATTGTCCAATCAAGATGAACGTGTGAATTCGTGTTTGATTCGTGTCTTACAAAAAAAGCAGAAATAACAAACAATTATTTATGGGTGAATTATTTTTAAATATGAAATAATTATCTAGTTTACTTCTAAATGCGATAGCAATAGCCTGCTATCGCATTTAGAAGTAAACTAGATAATTATTTCATATTTAAAAATAATTCACCCATAAATAATTGTTTGTTATTTCTGCTTTTTTTTGTAAGACACGAATCAAACACGAATTCGACACGTGTCTCCTTTCGCGCCCTCCCGCAACCCTCAACAAGCGGACATCATGCAATTGCAAATAGATCGAGGCTGTCTGTTGAATCCGAACCAATTAAGAGGGCACAAAGAGAGCCCTGCAGCGCCCCCCACAAGCGGCCGCTCGTTATTTCTATTTCTAGCCGATTTTATTTCGCGACCAATTACTTTGCCTCCGTGTGTGCGGGTTAAACTCACTCCCTCTCTGTCCTATATTGTATGTCTGTCTTTTGTCGCTCGTCGTTATTGAGAGATGGATATTTTTATAGCATCGATCCGCCGGCTATTCAATCACTCTAATGGGCAGACGGGTTGTGTAACCGAGAATGAGTACACACAGGGAACATTTAATTGGATCGTTTGCTGTAACAATTTTGTATTTTCTAAAGCTATACATATTTTCCTTTATTTCATCGTCTTTGTATTGTTTTAATTTAATTGAATAATTTAATTAAATTAAATATTTAGACTGGATTGTATACAAGTAAATGATTTATACGAACATTTCATGACATAAATAGTCAAACAATGCCCGTCCACTATTTCAAATGACTTGAACTCTGCACTACATTATTTTTCACTTTTTTTTTTACGAATTAGGCGTAAATTAACACATGGACTTAATTGAATAGAATATAAATTAATGGATAATAGTATAGTACAGAGTTCAAGTTATTTGAAATAGTGGACTGGCATAATTTAGTTGGTAGGGACCACCCGCCCACCTCACCTTCGCTCGCATAGTTTTCTCATTGGATATAGATATTTTATATTGTTTAAACTATTCCAAAAAGAGAATTGAATCATAGTAAGTAATGGATAACAGTAGTGTAAAGTTCGAGTCATTTGGAAATAATGGATGGGCATTGTTTGGTTGGTGGGGGACACCCGCCCACCCCACCTTTGCTCGTATAGTTTTTTCATAGGATAACACTCTCCTTGGAATGGATTCAACAATATGAAACATTTGTATCCATTGAAAAAACTATGCGACAAAGGTGGGGTGGGCGGGTGTCCCCTACCAACCAAACTATGTCTGTCCACTATTTCAAACGACTTGAACTATGCATTACATTATTTTTCACATATATTTTTTTAATTAGTCTTCAATTAATAAATGACATTAATTTAATCATAGAAAATTATGGATAAATAGTGTAGTGCATAGTTCAAGCCATTTGAAATAGTGGACGGGCATAGTTTGGTTGGTAGGGGCCACCCGCCCACCCCACCTTCGCTCGCATAGTTTTTTCATTGGATATAGATGTTTTATATTGTTTAAACTATTCCAAGAAGAAAATTGAATCATAGTAAGTAATGGATAACAGTGTAGTGTAGAGTTCAAGTCATTTGAAATAGTGGACGGGCATTGTTTGGTTGGTGGGGGCCACCCGCCCACCCCACCTTTGTTCGCATAGTTTTCTCATTGGATATAGATGTTTTATATTGTTTAAACTATTCCACGAAGAGTGTTATCCTATGGAAAAAGTATGCAAAGAAAGGTGGGGCGGGCGGGCGGCCCCTACCAACCAAACTATGCCCATCCATTATTTCAAATGACTTGAACTCTACACTACACTATCGTTCATTACTTACTATGATTCAATTATTTTTATTTATTCATTTACGCCTAATTCATAAACAAATGTGAGAAACAATCTAGTGCATAGTTCAAGTTGTTAACTTAACTATGCTTGTCCACTATTTCAAACGACTTGAACTATGCACTACATTTTTTCTCTTTAAGTAATGGATAACAGTGTAGTGTAGAGTTCAATTCATTTGAAATAATGGTCGTCTATCTGTGAACAAAATTTCGAGAAAACCACCGAATGATTTATTTTAATTACGAGCTAATTTCACAATACCAGAAGTAGCCATCTCCTGTATAATGATTTTAAGCAGCTCACCAGAAGTCAAGTCAATTTTTTTTCTCAAAAAGTAATAAATTACAAATTTTGAAAAGTAAAAAATAAGTCTAAAACATCAAAAAAGGCAAAGAAGTCAAAAAAGTCAAAGAAGTCAAAAAAGTCAAAGAAGTCCAAAAAGTCAAAAAAGTCAAAGAAGTAAAAAAAGTCTAAGAATTCAAAAAAGTCAAAGAAGTCAAAAAAAGTCAAAAAAGACAAAAAAAAAAGAAAAATGTCAAAAAGACAAAAAAGGAAATATGTCAAAAAATGTCGAAAGTAAAAAAAAAAATAAACAATTACAGATTTCAAACGTTGAAAATGTTATACAAAATTAAATATTTCATGTAATTATAATAATTAATGTAAACAAAGTCTAAAATGTCAAAAAAGGCAAAGAAGTCAAAAAAGTCAAAGAAGTCAAAAAATTCAAAGAAGTAAAATTTCATGTAATTATAATAATTAATGTAAACAAAGTCTAAAACGTCAAAAAAGGCAAAGAAGTCAAAAAAGTCAAAGAAGTCAAAAAAGTCAAAAAAGTCAAAGAAGTAAAAAAAGTCTAAGAAGCCAAAAAAGTCAAAAAAGTCAAAAAAGACAAAAAAAGGAAAAATGTCAAAAAGACAAAAAAGGAAATATGTCAAAAATGTCGAAAGAGTTTAAAAAAAAATATACAAATTTCAAACGTTGAAAATGTTATACAAAATTAAATATTCAGAAAGTCTTCTAGTGCCCGCACCAGATATTTTTTAATTAAATTTGTTAACATTTCATTAAAATAAACTGCACCCCACACAGTCTATAACATAAATATTTTCATATCTCACCAAGTTTATTCAAGGTTTGTCCAATTAAATTCTTGTGTATGCAAGGAGCAAATTTACAGCTAATTTTACAGGTGGTGGCTCTCGCCGCAGTATCGCCATCGCACACGCATCCCCTACGGCTGCCGCAAGGGGCGCCGGGGGATACACTCACCCCCCCTCGCACTTAATTTCGCATACGAGCCCCCCCATACATTGTGCCGCTGCAAATTGCATCACGCGCAACGTAAACACGCTGACGCCGCGGGCGTGCAATCAGCCCCATTATGCGCGCAAGGGGTATTTAAAGGTAACCCACCGCCTAATCAAACCACCCACCCCCACACCTGCTCAATCGATTTAATTGTGCAACGAACAAGCTGGAAGGTCAAGCAATATTATATGATATTGATATGCAGAACTGTTGCGAAATAATTATTACTTTGCGAATACAGCACTGTTATAGAAATAATGGTATTGGTACAAGTATTATTACAGGTATTGGTACAGGTATTGGTACAGGTATTGGTATAGGTATTGGTACAGGTATTGGTACAGGTATTGGTACAGGTATTGGTACAGGTATTGGTACAGGTATTGGTACAGGTATTGGTACAGGTATTGGTACAGGTATTGGTACAGGTATTGGTACAGGTATTGGTACAGGTATTGGTACAGATATTGGTACAGGTATTGGTACAGGTATTGGTACAGGTATTGGTACAGGTATTGGTACAGGTATTGGTACAGGTATTGGTACAGGTATTGGTACAGATATTGGTACAGGTATTGGTACAGGTATTGGTACAGGTATTGGTACAGGTATTGGTACAGGTATTGGTACAGGTATTGGTACATGTATTGGTACAGGTATTGGTACAGGTATTGGAAAAAAATTGGGAAAAACAAAATTACAAGATAAAGAAGGTATTATTGTCGTGAACCATTTAGAAAAAAAATAATAAAAAATTTCGTTACGTTTTATGCCTGAAATACATGAAATAAACCCGGTTTTTGCGATATCTGTGGATATGTGTGTCTCTCTATCTGTGGATATGTGTGTCTGTCTATTTGTCTGTGGATATGTATGTCTGTCTGTCTGTGGATATGTGTGTCTGTCTGTCTGTGGATATGTGTGTCTATCTGTCTGTGAATATGTATGTCTGTCTGTCTGTGGATATGTAAGCCTGTTTGTCTGTGGATATGTGTGTCCGTCTATTTGTGGATATGTGTGTCTTTCTGTCTGTGGATATGTGTGTCTCTCTGTCTGTGGATATGTATGCCTGTCTGCCTGTGGATATGTGTATCTATCTGTCTATGGATATGTGTGTCTGTCTGTCTGTGAATATGTATGCCTGCCTGTGGATATGTGTGTCTGTCTATTTGTGGATATGTGTGTCTGTCTATTTGTGGATATGTGTGTCTGTCTATTTGTGAATATGTGTGTCTACCTGTCTGTGGATATGTGTGTCTGTCTGTGGATATGTATGTATGTCGGTCTGTCTGTAGATATGTGTGTCTATCTCTCTGTGGATATGCGTGTCTCTCTGTCTGTGGATATGTATATCTATCTGCCTGTGGATATGTGTGCTATCTGTCTGTTGATATATGTGTCTGTCTGTCTGTGGATATGTATGCCTATCTGTCTGTGGATATGTGTGTCTGCCTATTTGTGGATATGTGTGTCTATCTGTCTGTGGATATGTGTGTTTGTCTGTCTGTGAATATGTATGCATTTCTGTCTGTGGATATATGTGTCTATCTGTCTGTGGATATGTGTCTGTCTGTGGATATGTCTGTCTGTCTGTGGATATGTGTGTCTGTCTGTCTGTCTGTCTGTTGATATGTATGGCTGTCTGTCTGTGGATATGTGTGTCTATCTGTTTGTGGATATGCGTGTCTGTCTGTTTGTGGTTATGTGTGTCTGTATGTCTGTCTGTGAATATGTGTGTCTATCTGTTTGTGAATATCTGTGTCTGTCTGTGGATATGTGGATCTGTCTGTCTGTGGATATGTGTGTCTGTCTGTCTGTATGTCTGTCTGTCTGTGGATATGTGTGTTTGTCTGTCTGTGGATATGTATGTCTGTCTGTCTGTGGATATGTGTGTCTATCCGTTTGTGGATATGTGTGTGTGTGTGTCTGTCTGTCTGTGGATATGAGTGTATTTGTCTGTGAATATGTGTGTCTCTCTGTCTGTGGATATATGTGTCAGTCTGTCTGTGAATATGTATGCCTGTCTGTCTGTGAATATGTATGCCTGTTAGTCCGTGGATATGTGTGTCTGTCTGGCTGTGGATATATGTGTCTGTCTGTCTGTCTGTGGATATGTGTGTCTGTTTGTCAGTGGATATGTGTGTCTGTCTGTCTGTGGATATGTGTGTCTGTCTGTCTGTGGAAATGTGTGTCTGTGTCACTGTGGATATGCATGTCTGTCTGTCTGTGGATATGTGTGAAAAAAATTCCGGAAAAACGGCACAACGGATTGCGACTACATTTGGCAATTAGTTGAGAACTCTGCGACGACACAGTGAAAATTTGAGCAAAATTGGTCCACTAACAGAGAAAAAAATCTGTATTTAAAAAGGACTATACGTAAATTGCGAGGAAATTAAAAAATGCCCCCACTACTCTTAACATCGGCCGAAGAGGCGTACCCAGCCAGGGTTTTCCTACTCTACTGAGTGTAAAGTAGGCGTAAGCGGCACTTTCGACGAATCAGTAACACAACCTTCGGAATTAAACTTTTTTTTTACTGTAGAAATGTGTCTTCATGTTAAAATCATCGCTTGAAATGGTAAAACATACATAGTTTAGTTCGTATGGGTTTTGTACGTGCGTATCTCATTTATAGTAGAGGTCCTTGAACTAGCGCGCATCAGCCAGCAGCCTTGTTCTATAAAACGGAATAAAAACTAGGCCCTTCAAGGGGGAAAACTGTTTGCGAAATCCGTTAAGTTGGCAAAACACCGCCCCGTGCATCTAAATTTATGCCGGTTTAAGTTAAATGCCTCTTTTTGTCCCAATTCTCGTTTAGTTTTGCGGACAGTTGATTAATGGTGGCCGCGCCGGGTCGCGTACACACACACGTTGAAACACCCCCAGGCTTGGCAAAAGCCCTAACCGCGTGCTCTCGTGAATTCGGAATCGATAGCCTGTGCGCCTTTCCGGCTTCTTCCGTGCCGCCGAAAGTTTGTGTGCTGGTTGTTATAGAGAAATGTATTAGCAATCGTTCTAAAAAAATCTATTAGAAAGTTTATATTTTTATGACTGTACTAAATATGTACCAAACATCCAAGACAACGGACAAGGGAAACAGTTTTCTAAACCAAGTAGACGGACGAGCCCTTCACCGAGGAAGCTATGGTCCATTTGCTTGCAGGAAACATGATTTTTTTTAACAATCTGTATTACTTTTGTATATATTATTATATTTTAGTTATTAAATAAATAACAAAGGGGAAAAATGTAAATTCGTTTTATTTATTTATTATAATGAATTATCACAAAGTAGATGCCGATTCAATTCAATATTTGTAATTCATGTAGTTCGACGGGGTATAGTAAATCAATATTCAAATAAAAACTATTTAAGAAAAACAATACTTTCCCTCAGAAAAGGGACACATAGCATTATAAATAAACACGAAGTTTGTTTGTCGTTATAATTATAAAAACGAAGATAATGTTTTGAAGATGACCGAGGCCAGTTATGACTTTTGTGTAGTCAGTGGGGGTAGCAGGTTCGAATCCAAACGAAGGTGTTATTTTCTATGTTTTTAAACAATATTTAATAGAAGTATTAAGTAAATTTGAATAAATAGTATTTATTTTAATTAAACGTCGAAAAAATTGACATTTCATTAAAAATTGGCAATTTAAAAATAAAAATCCGAGCAATTAAATATAAATATTGAATTTATACTACACCCAATATCTTCTGTTCCTCCTATTTATTAATATTATTATTCGCTCGAGTGAATTAACCACAGCATCATTCATTAAAGAACATTAGAACTTAAGGTCGTTTTAGACAAGACAATTTCTTAGCTCAAAAGTTGTTCAAGAAATGAATTCATATATCCTCCTCCCATACAATTTGTCATTGACAAATATAACTCGTTATATTTTTCTATTCAATCTACCATCCAATTCAATATTTCAAATAATTTGCTGTATAATACGAGATAATTTAGATTGTCTCGCATCTTGACTAACTTTTGAGTCAAGAAATTGTCCTGTCTAAAACGACCTTTAAAGGTCGTTTTAGACAAGACATTTTCTTGATTCAAAAGTTAGCCAAGATGCGAGACAATGTAAATTGTCTCGTATCATACAGCAAATTATTTGAAATATTGAATTGGATGGTAGATCGATTGGAAAAATATAACGCGTTCTATTTGACAAGGACTCATTGTATAGGAGGAGGATATATGAATTCATCTCTTGAACAACTTTTGAGCTAAGAAATTGTCTTGTCTAAAAGGACCTTTAGTCGAGTAGAAATTATTTGATTGTACCCTTGCATTTCTTTCCCGTTTTAATTAATTAAAAGTCCCGATCACTTATCAGTGGCGTCAATTTTTTTTTTCTGCCGGCACTCCCTCGCATTTCCATTCCAGTTTGCTATCCATCAAAAGTCTCCCCGGACGGCCGTAATTGACACGCGACCCAGAAAGAACGCCACCGAGCGGTATTTACAGCCGCGCCATCTCAATAAGGCGAAAGGTCAGGGGCGGCGGCAGCGGTGGCGGGATGTTTTATAGCGAGTGAAAATAAATTCGGACGATGGGTTGGTTGGCGTTGATAGAATGTTTCACACAAAAAAAGTGTATGGGGGTAGTTAGATAGGATTGCATTTTTTTTTAATATATCGATATAAGTTTTTTGTGTTGTTCATAAATAAAATATAAAAATTAATAATAGAAGAATAATAGAATCACAAAAAAGCAAGGAAGTGAGTAAAATTTACTTCTGAGGTATACAAGAAAAGTCTACCTGTCTAGGGTTAATAAAACAACTGAAATAGAAGAATAAACAATTGATAATACAGGACAGACAACTAATATTTAGAACAAGAAAAAAACTGCAATACAGTTCAAACAACTGAACAATGGGCGCGAAATACGTCACTAACAAATGACATACCTAGGGCTACCAACTATTCTATTTATAAAACCTAAAATTAAAATACATATAACTCAAATCTATATTAATTGAGAACACTCGCACGGGCGGTGCTGTGGTCGTTGAAATCTCTCCCTCACCCCACAGGCGATTGAATTAATGTAATTTATACGCTTTGAATATGAATACGGAGCGCCCATTGTTGCCCGTAATGGGATTTTGATTTACTCACAAAATGGGGTGTACGATGGGGCGAAGGCGCCGGGGTTTAGGAACGCGCACATGACGCCCATAAACACGCGTGTTTGTAACATACAATACAAGACAATGAAAATGACAAGCAATGCATATAAATTTAATTGATAGAGGCCTAACGGTAAGGATTTTTATAACCAGAATTAAGCGGATTGATTATGTACAATTGTTATTTAAAAACATAACAACAAGAACTCCTTCACACAAGGCTGTCCAGGTCTGTGGATTTGTGACAGCACTGTGAGGGAGCACAATTTTAGGAAATTACTAATATTATTTTATATGAAATATATGTATGTATTAAAAATTAATAAATACCTAGATTTATAAAAAATAAATAAAAAATTAAAAAAATATGATTACTTTCCGAAGGTATTGTTTTCGCGAAAAAAATTAGTAATTTTGACATTTCTCAATGCTTCATGACTTTTCTAGTCGAAATAGATTATTTTTGGAAAATGTTTGTCTGTCAGTGTATGTGTGTGTGTGTGTGTGTGTGTGTGTGTGTGTGTGTGTGTGTGTGTGTGTGTGTGTGTGTGTGTGTGTGTATGTGTGTGTATGTGTGTGTGTATACTCGCTTTCGGTTCGTGCTGCAAACTCATTCGCTCCTTCGGGAAACTTGTCTTCCTGCACTAATAATGTAAATTACTATTTAAACACTTTAAAGTGTTATTTTATTATAGGCAACTTTAATTACACGGTGGCGGCCATTATGTTAAACAATGGCCGCCACATGTTTTTTTTTACAGCGGCCATTTTTAAGTCATTACTAATTCATAATGGCCGTCTTCGTGTAAATAAAGTTGTCTATAATATAATAACGTTTAAAATTTAAAAAACAAATGTTCTAGAAAAACTGGATTTATAGTGTTTGTTATATTGTTCAGATAATGCTCTGAACACTATACTTCACATATTCAATATTATATCCTATAGCATCTAGATTAAGATAGATATTCTATAAAAAAAAAACGATAACCAAACTTATATAACTATAAAATTAGACCAATAATCCGAAACTATAAAATTTCAGAATATTATAGCCGTTTTGGCCAAAAACTATAGTGGTTATATTTGAAGAAATAGAAAAGTGGTACTTATACCAGTCGATAGAGAAGGCTTATGTCAAAATACCGAGCACATAAATCTTTGGAAATCTATTGCCGTTTTTGCCATACTCGAGAAAAACTGTACGGCTCGCATATCCGTACAGTTTTTTCGAGTATATGCGAGAAAATATGTTATCGTTCCGGTGCTAGTCAGTTTAAAGAAAACAAAACTTAAAAAAATAAGAATATGATACAACTAACCCTCTAGGAGGAAAGTTAAACGCCATCTGGTGGCACCACATCAATTAGCAATGCACACCGATATGGTAATAACCATCAACATGCTCATGTCATCAGGGTCACCGGGTAGTGCCCTCTATGGAATAATGTTCCAACAGAGTGCTTGAGATATCAGCACAAGGCCAATCTTATACATATCTAGATTTCGATCTTATTAGATCTCATCATCTAGATATGTAGATTACTAAGAGGTGAGTTCACACTTATATATGTTTTAAAAAAATAACAATTTTTTAAACTAATCAAATACACCTAAGAGAGCTACAATTTACAGTTTAGTTTTCTTTTAACTGACTAGCACCGGTACGATAGCATATTTCCTCGCATATCCGCCACGCTCAGCCCCTTTATATCCCCCCACGTTTTCGCGTATTGAAGAAGCGTCTTTTCACACGCGACCCTCCGCAATCTTTTCTAATCCGTCGGTGTGGGTGTGCTGCGTTTCAAGTACACGACAACTCTAATTGTGCCGGATGATGGGATAGGTTTCCGCTGTGTGTACGTACACACCACCGCCCCCCCCGTACTGCGGAAAACACTCAGACACGTATTGAAATACGCAATTTTCACAAACGCACAAACATTAAGTATCAGCTGCCAATTTCAACTGTATTTTTTTTTATCATAACCGTTCGTAAATTAAATATCAAAAATTATGTAAAATTCTAGTGTTTTCAAGTTTTTTTCTTTCTGTTTTTGTTTTCGTTATGAAAAGAGTATATATAATTACTGTTTTTATTGTACAAACATATAAGGGTAGGATCACGCTTATACTTTTCTTATGACAAAAAGTTGTATTGAGCTTTATTCCTTTATTATTCTTATATTCTCTTAATTTGTAATGTAAGGAGTGTTACTTTTTATTTTTACTTTCATTGTTATGTATTTTTTTTAAATTTCCTGCTCTAGATGTATGAGCATTGCGTATTGGGGGAGTGTATTCTTGAACGGTATGCCAAATAAAGGTCTTTTTTTTGTATTGAGCTTTTAGTAAAAGTTACGAAAGAAATCGTATACAATTTATATAGCGCTTCTGATTGGTGCTTTGATGACACCTTTTGTTTTATTATTCAGTGTTTCCAACAGAGGAAATCTAAAGTAACTACATTCCCTAGATAATGTATTTATTGTTGCTATAACAACAAATACTTATGGGTTTAATAGCTATTGATACATTTATCGGACGTTGGTGAATACGGGGCTTATCCGACTAAAATTTCTTACGAGTGCGCTAGCGATTAAAATTACACTATAAATCCAGTTTTACTAGGACATTTGTTTTTTAAAATTTTAAACGTTATTATATTATAGGCAACTTTATTTACACGAAGACGGCCATTATGAATTAGTAATGATTTAAAAATGGCCGCCAAAAAACACGTGACGGCCATTGTTTAACATAATGGCCGCCACCGTGTAATTAGAGTTGCCTATAATAAAATAACACTTGTGTTTAAATAGTAATTTACATTATTAGTGCAGAAAGGCAAGTTTCCCAAAAGGGCGAATGAGTTTACAACACGAGCCGAAAGCGAATATTATTGCATTAAGAACGAATTCGGGAAATTTATCGCACAAATATTGTATCTTATTTTCTGTAGGAATAGATACATAATATTTATTTAAAGTTATTAATAAAAACAGTTCGTTGTTGCTATAAAACTTAATCCCTATACTATTAAAACGAATACAATGTCGTGAAGCCGACTGACATGTCATTTATGTATATTGTGCGGTCAGTGAGGATTGCAGGTTTGATTACCACGAGACGAGTTTTTAAAAAAATATATGAATATGAATATAACAATTTAGAGATGTTCGCTATAATTGCGAATGGTGTAAATGTGTGAACATGTGTTTCGTGAAAGATGATAGAAGATCATGGAAGAACCCAATGCTCGACAGTGGTTATGTTTTGATATTAATTTTTGAGTTTATTAGTTTATTAGTTCAGAGCTATGAAACGTGTACGCATTATAACGAATGCTAATAGAAATTGGTCAAAAATCGCACCCCAGGGCCCTAGTAAACAAACAACATAATTTGAACATGTTATTGTAAAGTAAAATTATATATTTATTTTGAATTATATGAATCTGTCTGTAATATTTAATAATAATTTCTAAAACTCAGTAAAGAGAAATGTACAAGTCCCTGTCTTCACTTGAATATTCACCGCCCGCCCGTTGCTGCCTTTTGCCCCGGCGCCGGTATTCCCTGAGGCCCGTCGCGCGCGTTTGCCCTTAATGGAGGGGCCGAAGGTCGACCTGACGGCATAATTTATGTCCTTACGAGTTTGCAAAATCCACGCTCAAAGTCGAGATTCAAAATCCCATTACATGCGAGAAATTGTTTATCGAATAGTAGGCTCCAGTCATTGGGGACTCAATTTACGGAGGGATGCAAACTCCCACCCACTATTTCGCAATTTCCGATGCTGGACAAATTGCCCGCTCAAATTGCAATTTATAGTTTGGAAATGATTTTGATGTTTGAATATTAGAGTGATTTATATTAAATACAAGTAATTCTATTATTGTTTTTAGCATTGCTAATAAAGATGAAATATAAAAGAAAGTCGATGGTGGCTGAGAAAAATTATATTTGCGTGTGAAATGTAAGCATTATATAAGACTCGGTTGTATAAAGCAGATAACTCTCGAGTTAATTTCTAATCCGTGATTCTAACCTCACAATTCTTGTATTTCACTCGTAATTGTCTTGTCACTTCTTCACTGTATTCTCAAACTCAAATTCTTGTCACCTCTGGACTTGTCAACTGCTTCCTCTAACTATATTTGGAGGCGTTTAATAAAAACCCTCCTGTGTGAATGGTCAAATAGCTACTTCATATAGGATTAATAAAGTTTATTACCACTCTCTCCATTACCAGGAATCAACCAAGTTGCTCAACTAGTTTCTGGCCAATAAAAGTTATAATTGCTTGTCTTCTCTAGGTTCTTGTAACTGTCCTACTCCTCTTTGTGCAAATTTTATATTCCTTCACATCTCATCTGTTAGAAGAAGTTATCAGAACTTCTTCTAACAACAAAACCGAGGACACAGAATACATATTCCAAAACCAAAGCGCCGGACAAGCAGCTTGTAAGAAGAATACTCCGATCACGAATATTTCTTTTGTCATATAATTAGAAAATACTTTAAATTTATGGTTGTACACATTTCAATAAAAAATATTTTAAAAAATACTTTAATATTGTAAGAGTTTTCCCCAATCCTGAGGTGGTGGCAGCGAAAACCCATTGTAAACTTTGTTAGTTACTTTACAAAACATAAAAATTTGCTGAATGTCAACATCTGTATGAGACAGATTGTAAAATAAAAACAAACTAACCTTATATTTATTTAATCCTCTCCGCTGTGATTCATCGCGGTACGAACGACACCAATCACACTCACACTCATTACACTCACAATATATAATCGCGTACTAATTTCGATTCGAATAATTAAAACAAACACATATTTTGTTGCAACGCACGCGGACGTAGCAACACCCGAAACTGCACTGAGTTGACTGAGTCATACGCGCATGCAGGCACAGTCTTGTTGGCTATGTGATTAATGCACGACAAAAATAATACTCGACTAATCTAATGCACTTTA
Organism: Lordithon lunulatus; assembly: GCA_963942505.1. Classification (NCBI taxonomy): domain Eukaryota; kingdom Metazoa; phylum Arthropoda; class Insecta; order Coleoptera; family Staphylinidae; genus Lordithon; species Lordithon lunulatus. Next base: position 398,009 of record OZ012672.1, read on the forward strand.
AAATAACTTACTCAAGTTATTTTAAAGTGCATTAGATTAGTCGAGTATTATTTTTGTCGTGCATTAATCACATAGCCAACAAGACTGTGCCTGCATGCGCGTATGACTAGAAACATTTTAGATTTATATTACATTATTTTAGAACATTCGGGTTGCCAAATTTGCCTAATAAAAAGCAACTGTATTATGTTGAAAAGCACTGATATAATCCGCACAATTCGGGTTCGAGTTAGAGGCGATGAGTGTCTTACGGGCCGACGCAGCGGATGCTTTCTTGGCCGTGTAAAAAATTATAGCAGATAAACCCGGTTATATTAGTAATCTGTTTATACTTTTATATTAAACGTCTATTTATAGAGGATGTTAGTTAATCTCTTAAGTGGTGGTAGAGGCGAGTTGATCTTGCATTTTATATAAATTTCATGCCCATCTCTAACCGAAATAAATCATTAAATAAATTTGATTTTGTTAAATATGAATTTATCCAGAATTGTATTCGAGCATTTTCTTTAAATAATTTTATACGAAAAAAAAAACAATTTTTTTGTCATTTACAAAACCTATTTGCAAGTAATACTAATAATAGTATTACGTTATTATATGTACTGCTCTCATTTGTTTGTATGCTTTGAAACAAAATCAATCAAAGAATACTATGTTTAATAACAAAATCAATCAAAGAATACTATGTTTAATAACAAAATCAATCAAAGCATACTATTTTCAATAACAAAATATATTAAACATAGTATGCTATGCTTGATTTTGTTTTAGAGGATAATTTATTAGATTTAAAAAAAATGTGAAACACAAATTATTTTCGCATGATTTGCAGTTCACTATCCTTCACATGAAGCATAGTATGCTCTGCCTAATTTTGTTTCAAATGATAAAACAATTAGGCGTAGTTCCAGTTTTAAGATAAAACAGAGTGTAATACTGGTAATACTATTATTAATATCCTTATAATATAAAAACAAAGACAATGTTTTAAAACCGACAGACCTGTATTTTTTTACTAGTGCTAGTGCTAGTGCATGTAGTGACAAATATTTGTATTACTGATGCACGTATTCACCAACATCCCATAAATGTTATAGGTCCCATAAACTATTGAACAGACAAATTAAAAACATCATTGTGACAGATATTTCCAAAAGAAATGTCAAGCACAAGTAGCGCTTGTGATTTAAGCTTTGATGACACCTTTTGTTTAATAATTCAGTGTTTCCAATAGAGGCAATCTAAAGTAACTACAGCTTTGATAGCATCTTTTGTTTAATTATTCAGTGTTTCCAATAGAGGCAATCTAAAGTAACACCCGTACACTATTATATTCTGTAATATTTTGGGAAGAAAAATATAACAATAGTCATACGGGAATCCAAGAAGTTGACGAGATATGGTTAATTCAACATACGCAGTCGGACAGGAATTTCAGTTAGTAATATTATAATACTAGGTGAAATTCCCGTACTCCAACGGGGTGTCATGACTTAATTTCCAAAAACTGCGTATTGCACGACGAATATGGTATAAATTAATTTTTAATATGTAATTGTGTTTATTATTTAAAAATTTGCTAATAATTCAAAACACTTTGTATTATTTATGTATATATATATATTTAGTACAATTAAATATTGAATAAATAAACATAAAAAATACCACCATCAATGAGATTCGAACCCGCGACCCTTACATTTACACTCTCAACACAAAAGTCATAAGTGACAGGTCGGTCGGCTTCAAAACATTGTCTTCGTTTTTATATTATAGGGAAATTGGGGTAATATTTTTAATTGCCATGAATTTGTTTGTGAAAATCGCGTGAAATATAAACTAGAATTAACACATCTAGTTTAGATTTAACGCGATTTTCACAAATAAGTTCATGGCAATTAAAAATATTACCTAAATATAAGTTTCAATTTGATGTACGCTAGTCAAGTGTAATATTTTCATCAACCTAATGACTTTTCAATAGCTAATAGGGTGGAATGCGCCTCGTATCGGCAAATATGTGCGCCGCCACGTACGTATTTGCTCAGCTTGACTGAAATTGCTGTTTGCACTTTCAGGACGAGGGATGGAAATTAAACCGTACCAACTACTACCAGGAGGGCTGGCTCGCCACCGGCAATGTTCGAGGAATTGTTGGTGTCACTTTCACCACGAGCCATTGCAAGAAGAACGTGGATTTTCCACTGAGGACCAATTACAACCTCCGCGGGCATCGATCAGAAGTATTCAATTTAATTTATATATATATATATATGTGTGTATGTGTGAGTGTGTGTGTATGTGTGTGTGTGTGTGTGTATGTGTGTGAGTGTATGTGTGTGTGTGTGTGCGTGTATGTGTGTGAGTGTATGTGGGTGTGGGTCTGTGTGTGTGGGTGTGTTGTGTGTGCGTGCGTGCGCGTGTGTATATAGATTTCGATCTTGTTAGATCTCATGATCTCATCAGTGTAGCTCAGCTAGTGAGAATGAATTCACACAATATCCATTCGAGTTGTTGTATATATAGAAATTATACAACTTTCCCCCAAGGAGGAAAGTTTAACGCCATCACAGACGGCAGTACTCAGTGATCCTGATGGCATTATCATGTTGACCACATCAATTAACAATGCACACCCATATGATAATATATGGGTGTGCATTGTTAACTGTTGTGGTATCGCCAGATGGCGTTTATCTTTTTCCCTCTAGAGGGAAAGTAGTAATATTTTATTCGATTTAATTTTCTAATAAATCAAGAAATTATAATATTATTTGTATCCAAAGGTGACATTAGTCAAATGGAACGAGCCCTACCAAAAACTAGCCTCCTGTGATAGCTCCGGCATAATCTTCGTGTGGATAAAATACGAGGGCCGGTGGTCGATTGAGCTCATCAATGATAGAAACACACCTGTTACCTACTTCTCGTGGTCGCACGATGGTCGCATGGCATTAATTTGTTACAAGGTAAGCCTGATTTCATATCAATTCTAATTCAACTAATGTCTTTATATTAAGATATTGGGTAAATTAGTATATTAATAAAGGTGAATTAAATACTGTACACATTATTCAAAATAGGGTATATTTTGAATAATGTGTACACTATTTAATTCACCTTTATTAATATACTAATATAATAGGGCATATTGGAATATTTTAATTTACCTTTATTAATATACTAATTTACCTAACATCTTAAGAAAATGTGATGTATACAGGTTGTTCTACAACGAACGCGTCGGCGGATTGTGCTTTAACTATCATTCGGAATGCTACAATTATTTTCAAGTATATTAAACTAATCAGAAGCAATTTCTAAAATTATTTTCTTAAAAATATAATTGTCATGTCCGTATTCTCCAACATCCCATAAGCTTTAAAAGGCACCTCACGGTCAACAATACTGTCAATCCTAGTACTGTCAGTATTTGCTTGAATTCTCCTTCAATATTTATCAAGTAATCAATCATTCGGATAATGATCAGTATTCAGAAATTGCCAAAACAAATGTCAAACACCTTGAACAGTTTCTGATAAAATATAAAACAAGGTGGACAATTGTATAACCCTCGTTCAAAATTTAAAACGTTATTGTGCAATAGGCAACTTTAATTACACGAAGGCGGCCATTATGAATTAATAATGGACGCTAAAAAACATGTGACGGCATTATTAAACATAATGGCCGCCACCCGATAATTAGGGATACCTAATACAATAATACTTTAAAGTGAAATATATGTTGATTTTGCCCATATTCACTAACAATTAACAAATTGAAAAGGTCATTGCGACAAAACAGTTTTTGAAGTTGATAAGCAAAATAAAATATAAAAATAATACTTAACCCTAATTTTAAATTTAAAACGTTATTGTGCTATAGGCAACTTTAATAACACGAAGGCGGCCATTATGAATTAATAACAACCGCAAAAAAAAAACATGTGACGGCCATTATTAAACATAATGGCCGCCTTCGTGTAATTAAAGTTGCGTATAACACAATAACGTTTTAAATTTAAAAAGAGAGTTATGCAAACGTCTACCGTGTTTTATATTTTATCTTTGCTTATCAACTTCAGAAACTGTCACAATGACGTTTTCAATTTGTTCATTATTGGTGAATACGGGCAAAATCAACATATATCTTTTCAAGTATTATTGTATTAGGCTCCACCAATTACCCGGTGGCGGCCGCCACCGGGTAATTAGGGATGCCTAATACAATAATACTTTAATGTGTTTAAAAATGTATTTTGATTTTTCCCGTAGTCACCAACAATGGACAAGACAAATTGAAAATGTCATTGTGACAGAACAGTTTCTGAAGTGGATAAGCAAAGATAAAATACAAAACACGGTAGACGTTTGCATAACTCTCTTTTTAAATTTAAAACGTTATTGTGCTATAGGCAACTTTAATTGCACGAAGACGGCCATTATGAATTAATAACATCCGCTAAAAAAACAAAAAAAACATGTGACGGCCATTATTAAACATAATGGCCGCCACCAGGTAATTAGGGTTGCCTAATACAAAACCTCGAATGCCGAGGTCCTCACAATCTCAATGAAGACATGCTCCAATTATGATGAAAATCATAATTGGAAATATGATAGTCCCAGGCCGATCCTTGTAAAAGGACCACCGTGAATCGGGCAAATCCATAAAGTGAAGTCCTCACAATAATGGGAAAAGACCTAGAAATCCTTCACATGATAAAGACCAGAAAGCTGAAATATTTGGGACATACCATGCGAGGGGATAAATATAATGTACTGCAGCTATTTATCCAGGGGAAAATAGCAGGCAAGAGAAGTCTGGGAAGACGCAGAATATCCTGGATGCGGAACCTAAGAGACTGGTTTGGCGGCACCTATAACGATCTTTTCCGAGCTGCTGTTTCAAAGATCAGAATAGCCACGATGATAGCTAACTTCCGAGTAGGAGATAATACAATAATACTTTAATGTGTTTAAAAATATATGTTGATTTTGCCCGTAGTCACCAACAATGGACAAATTAAAAACGTTATTGTGACAGAACAGTTTCTGAAGTTGATAAGCAAAGATAAAATATAAAACACGGTAGACGATTGCATAACCCTCTTTCTAAATTTAAAACGTTATTGTGCTATAGGCAACTTTAATTACACGAAGGCGGCCATTATGAATTAATAACAACCGCTAAAAAACATGTGACGGCCATTATGTTTACCGGATAATTTGGGATGCCTAATACAATAATACTTTAAAGTGTTTCAAGATATATGTTGATTTTGCCCATATTCACCAACAATGGACAAATTTAAAACGTTATTGTTACATAAATTGCCGAAACAAATGTCAAACATCTTGAATAGTACTTGTAGTTGAAGCTTTGATATCTTTTGTTTAATTATTCAATGTTTCCAATGGAGAAAATCTAAACTAACTATATTCCCTAGATAATGTATTTATTGTTGCTATAACAACGAATACTTATGGGTTCAATAGCTATTGATACATTTATGGAATATTGGTGAATACGACGATTACCCCCGTATTCACCAACGTTGCATAAATCTATCAATAGCTATTGAACAATAAATAAATTGTCTAGGGAATGTAGTTACTTTAGATTCTCTCTATTGCAAACACTGAATAATTAAACAAAAGCTGCTATCAAAGCACCAATCAACACTATTCTAGGTATTGTTCTTTTGGCAATACTGAAAAATTGTCCTCAAACCTCCAATCACAAGCGCTATTCAAGGTTTTGACATTTATTTTGACCATTTCTGTCATAATGACATTTTCAATTTATACATTCAATAGCTTATGAGACCTATAAAGTTTATGGGATGTTGGTGAATTCGTATTCACGCATTAGTGTAATAAATTGGTAGATATTTCTAGAATGTAAGATTGCGTTATATTTGTTTGTTTTTTTAGCATAACTAAATAAAGCTTTAAATTAACCATTTGCAGGATGGTTTCGTTTTGGTGGGCTCTGTAGCAGGACAACGCTACTGGTCCTCATTGTTAAACCTCGATGCGACCATCACTTGCGGTATTTGGACGCCCGATGATCAACAGGTTTATTTCGGCACCGATACGGGTAGTATAGTCGTGATGGACGTGCATGGCGCAATGGTGTCGCAGGTGCAATTGACGGAAAACACGGGGATTGCATCGATGGCGTGGTCGTGTGAGAAGTTTAAAATGGAGGAGGGCGACGAGAATGATCCCGGAGTCACAAATGCAGGTAAAATTAATCAAAAACAAAATTTTACTTTTGGAGATAATAAGAATGCTCGTGAAATTCAACGTTTTCTTCCTCATGATTTCAAACCGTCGTAAACTTTTCACTCATACAAATTTTGTTAGCTGGTGATATTGAAGATATTTTGGTGAGGAAAATGTCTTTTTTTTTACAAATTTTCGTCATCAAATATCAGGAAATGACAAGTTGGATAGGTAATTGTTTGAACTCCATTATTTAATCTTCGATATTTCGCTATCCCTATCTTCAGGCATCTTCTACAATAGACAACAATAAAATTCAGCATGCTCCATAGCGTAGTATACCAACCATACTATGCCCATTTCTATTTCAAATGGCTTGAACTCTGCACTACACAATTATCCATAACTTTCTATCATTCAATCAATTTCATTTATTATTTTAAACTTAATTTTAAAAATATATAGAAAGTAATGTAGTGTAGAGTTCAAGTCATTTGAAATAGTGGACGGGTGTAGTTTGGTTGGTATGGGCCGCCCGCCCACCCCACCTTCGCTCGCATAGTTGTTCCATAGAATAATACTCTTCTTGGAATAGTTTCAACAATATAAAACATTGGTATCCATTGAAAAAACTATGCGAGCAAAGGTGGGGTGGGCGGGTGGTCCCCACCAACCAAACTGCACCCGTCCACTATTTCAAATGACTTGAACTCTACACTACATTACTTCCTATATATTTTTAAAATATTAAGTTTAAAATAATAAATGAAATTGATTGAATTATAGAAAGTTATGGATAATTGTGTAATGCAGAGTTCAAGCCATTTGAAATAGTGAATGGGCATAGTTTGGTTGGTGGGGGCCGCCCGCCCACCCCACCTTTGCTCGCATAGTTTTTTCAATGGATACCAATGTTTTATATTGTTGAAACTATTCCAAGAAGAGTATTATTCTATGGAACAACTAAGCGAGCGAAGATGAGGTGGGCGGGCGGCCCCCACCAACCAAACTATGCCCATTCACTATTTCAAATGGCTTGAACTCTGCATTACACAATTATCCATAACTTTTTGTCATTCAATCAATTTCTTTTATTATTTTAAACTTAATTTTAAAAATATATAGAGAGTAATGTAATGTAGAGTTCAAGTCATTTGAAATAGTGGACGGGTATAGTTTGGTTGGTAGGGGCCACCCGAACACCCCACCTTCGCTCGCATACTGTTTTCAAAGGATACAGACGTTTCTTCAAAATGAATAATCACAAAGTAGACGATTTAATAATACAATATTTTAATTTTTGTTCGTTTTTTTGCTAGCTGAGAGAAAATTCATCCTCGCCGTCAGTCTTCAAAACGGCTACATTTATCTCCTGAAGACATTCGACGATGTCTCCCCGATTCAGGTGAACACCCGCCTCGTGGGACCCGTCTGCATGGAGTGGAGCAACTCCCGAGAAATGTTGGCGGTCGCCGGCGTTACTGTGGACAGCAAAGTGGTCGGTCCGCAGGCGGACTGCACCAACATGTTGAAGTTTTATAACGAGAAGGGCACGTTGCTGTATTGTATCGCGATACCGTTCACTCAAGTGAGTAAATGTACAATTTAAGACAACTTGATCTAAACTCGTCAAAAATCGCACCCCTGGTATAGATTTTATTTGCATACAATACGAATGAATTGTATGCAAATAAAATCTATACCAAGGGTGCGATTTTTGACAGATCGATATTAGCATTCGTTATAATTCGTACACGTTTCATAGTGCAGAACTAATATAATTAACTCAAAAATTAATGTCATAACTACTGTCGAGCACTGGGTTCTTCCATGATCTTCTAGCACCTTTCACGAAACAATGAGTCACAAATATACACCATTCGCAATTAGAGCGAGCGCATCTAAAGCGTTATATTCATAGCGATCGGTCAAAAATCCATGCCCAGGAATAGCTGCAGTCAACTGGTGACAAGTCTGATATACAAGGCGCTTTCGTTTAGCATGGTTTATCATTGCTAGTCGCACCGTGGTGTGCAGTATCGCTCAGGTCTGGCGGTCGTGCGCCGCCGGTTGTAAGGGCCGAGGTAGAATTATAAGCAGCAAATAGAACAAGTGACAATAAGCCCGTACCAGCCCAGAGTGATAAACGAAAGGCACTATGTACATATGTCTATTGCCCATCCCACACCAAAGACTTCAATCTCGCATGTTTCGTCGTGTTTTAGTCACTTAGGCCCAATTTTCACATAGGAGGCGAAGAGGCGCGGCGACAGGCACGACGTTTTCCCGCCACCTCTATATAAACACATACAATTTCCACTTGGGTGACGAGGCAAATGCCCGCGCCTCTCGCAGTGCCGGCACCGCGTCTTAGCCTCTTCGCCTGAGACACGGTGGCTGCGGGGCGAGAGGCACAACTTTTCCACGCCGCCTCTATGTATACATAGAGGCGGCGTGGAAAAGTTGTGCCTCTCGCCCCGCATTCACCGTGTCTCAGGCGAAGAGACTAAGACGCGGTGCCGGACACTGCGAGAGGCGCGGGCATTTGCCTCGTCACCCAAGTGGGAATTGTATGTGTTTATATAGAGGTGGCGTGCAACGTCCTCCCCTTCACTGCATATGGGCATTACAATCGCCTGTGTGACGTCGCGCCTGCACCTCGCCTACACCGCGCCTCCGCTCGACGTCGTTTATGAGTGAATTGGGCCTGATATGTACACATGTTTGTTGCCCGTCCCACACCAAAGACTTAAAGACTTCAATCTCGCATGTTCCGTCGTGCTTTAGTTACTTATAATCCTTGCGCATCTCCTGGTTAATAGTTGCATTAAATTTTCAGGATAATATCAATTTGGCGTCCATTGCACGAAAGCCCGCATACTTAAAAATTTAAACGACTCACCCCCTCAATAGAAAATTATCCTTACAGGATAATAAACTAATAACCATCTCAATTTGCTTGAGCGTTATGTTCTTGAACAGCTTCAAATCTTCTTCGTGCGCCCAATTAATGCCAGTCCGTTTGTTCTAAAACCACGCAGCTTTCTAAAATCGGCCATTACTGCTTTAATATTTACATATCTGGTACACGCCCGCTGTTTATCCGGTCGCCATGACAACGCCAGCGGCCATTATTAAACTCCAATGAGTTGGAGAAAGACGGCATCTAATCATCCAATATGCTAGAATGAGGTAGCGTTGTCGGAAGTAAACTTTTTGTTGATGAGCTTTTTGTTTCTATCTTTACCCATAAGGCGCCAGTGTCCGCACTAACATGGGGCCACAACGACAAGCGATTGTTCCTCGCGACCGGCACGCAGATACACATCGCATGGATCTCCCGCAGGATAGCCACGCTGCAGCTGATGTGCCGCTTGAGGATCCACGACGCCATCCCCGGGGAGTCGCACATCTCGGCGCTGCCGCTGCCCCCGCGAATTCGGAATTTGATTGGGAATTTATTTGCTCAAACTATTCGGGTAAGTCGGCCATTTTGTGTGTGCTTTGTCATTAGAATTCAGAGAGGATGTGATTTCTGATGATATTCGTCTCAAATCATTCAGAATCACAAGTACTTGTAGGTGTATGTTATATCAGTTGCTTGTTTCCTTTATATTGAAAGAAATCAATACAGAAAGTGCGATATTAGTATTATACGTTTAAAGGATAAATAAAACGATTTTTTACTTTGTTTTTTATCACACTTCAGTTACACTTTGCAACTAGTTTCGGCTAAGCTCTAGCCATTTTCGAGCTCCTCCGATAATGGCTAGAGCTTAGCCGAAACTAGTTGCAAAGTGTAACTGAAGTGTGATAAAAATCAAAGTAAAAAATCGTTTTATTTATCCTTTAAAATGAATTATCACAAAGTAGATGCCTTAACAATCCAATATTATACGTTTTGTTTGTTTAGACATTTTAGAATCGCAACCCAGTACTTGGGTGATTCTAGGAACGGTGTGAAGTGAACAGCTCCAAATCTTCTTCACGCACCCAATTAATGCCAGTCCGGTTGTTCTAAAACGGCGCCGCATTCTAAACGGTGCGGTGGTAGGAGCGGTGTGAAGTTGGCAGACTAGTTTAAAAATTATTGTCTCAGTCGTTTGTCCAACAAATATTTTCGTTTGTCCATCCCTCAAAAATAGTTATATCCAAATTTAAAGCCGGTATTCACTCATCATCCCATAAACTTTATAGGTCCCATAAGCTATTGAATGTATAAATTTAAAATGTCATTGTGACATAATAAGCCAAAACAAATGTCAAACAACTTGAATGGCGATTGCGATTGGAGCTTTGATGACAGCTTTTGTTTAATTATTCAGTGTTTCCAATAGAGAGAATCTAAATTAACTACATTCCCTAAATAATGTACTTATTTTTGCTATTTTGTTTTAGTGTTGTGTGCCAGAGCCGAGCGCCCTCAGAGAGTTCGTCTCGCGGCCTCCGATCGGCTCGGTGCGACTGCACTGCACCATGATCAAACACGACGAGGAAATTAACTTGTCTGCGGGGACATCGTACACGCTCTACTTGGAATATCTGGGCGGACTAGTGCCTTTACTCAAGGGGAAACGGACAAGCAAAATACGGCCCGAGTTTGTCATATTCGATCCTCAAGTAGAAGGTAAAAAGTTATAGTTTGATTAGTAGGGGCCACCCGCCCACCCCACCATTGTTCGCATAGTTTTGTTCAATGGATGCAAACGTTTAATATTGTTTAAACAATTCAAAAAAGTGTGTTATCTTATGGAAAAAACTATGCAAGCAAAGGTGGGGTGGGCGGGCGGTCCCTACCAACCTGACTATGCCCGTCCACTATTTCAAATGACTTGAACTATGCACTACATTGTTTCTTAAATATTTTTACAAATCAGACATAAATTAATAAATAAAATTAATTGAATCATACAAAGTAATGGATGACAGTGTAATCTAGAGTTCAAGTCATTTTAAATAGTGGACGGGCATGGTCAGGTTGGTGGTGGACACCCGTCCACCCCATCTTTGCTCGCATATAGTCTAGTTTTTGAAATAAAGACACCACATGGCTCTCCAAAGAAAACAAAGTTTTTGTTAGGAATACAATTGGCTCTTCCGCATCATAAGTTTGCCGATGCCTATGTAGGTTTACATGTGAGAAAATGTGTCAAAATATGTGGAAATGTAGTAAAATGTGCTAACATGTGTAAAAATATGTGAAAATATGTGTCAAAAAGTGCCAAAATATGTCTACATGTGAGAAAATGTGTCAAAATGTGTTAAATTATATGAAAATGTACCAAAATGTGCTAAAATGTGTGAAAATATGTGAAAATGTGTCAAAATGAGTAAAAATGTGTCCAAAAGTGCCAAAATATGTCTACATGTGAGAAAATGTGTCGAACTATGTAAAAATGTACTAAAATGTGCTGAAAATATGTTAAAATACATGTCAAAATGAGTGAAAAAGTGTCAAAATATGTGAGAAAATGTGTCAACATTTGTGAAAATATACTAAAATGTGCTAACATGTGTGAAAATGTGTGAAAATATGTGTCAAAATGAGTGAAAATGTGTCAAAAAGTGTCAATATATGTCTAAATGTGAAAAAATGTGTCAAAATGTGTTAAAATATGTGAAAATGTACCAAAATGTGCTAACAGTGTGAAAATATGTATCAAAATGTATGAAAATGTGTCAAAAAATGCCAAAATATGTCTACATGTGAGAAAATGTGTCAAACTATGTGAAAATGTACTAAAACGTGCTAACATGTGTGAAAATATGTGAAAATGTGTGAAAATATGTATCAAAATGTGTGAAAATGTGTCAAAAAGTGCCAAAACATGTCTACATGTGAGAACATGTGTCAAACTATGTGAAAATGTATTAAAATGTGCTAACATGTGTGAAAACATGTGAAAATGTGTGAAAATATGTGTAAATATGTGTCAAAATGAGTGGAAATGTGTCAAAATATGTCTAAATATGAGAAAATGTGTCAAAATGTGTGAAAATATGTGGAAATGTAATAAAATATGCTAACATGTGTGAAAATATTTGAAAATGTGTGATATATATGTCAAAATGAGTGAAAATGTGTCAAACAATGCCAAAATATGTCTACATGTGGGAAATATAGTCAAATCGTCAAATATTATCTAATATTGTCAAAAAATATCAAAAATGTCTTAAATGTCAATGTAATTCGGGAAGTCGTATGAACCCACAGCAGATATTTATATATAAGGATTAGAAACTGTTACAAAAATCCACTCATGTTGAATAGCGAATGTTATAAAATTGACAAGGATCGCGCACTTATTTCCCAGAAAGTAGTATGTCCACCACCAGTTGAAATTTTGTTTTCAGACTTTGGCGTGCATTTGCAATGGTCGCCCGAGTCAAAAAGTTCGGGTTCGTCGAGCCAGTCGACTAGCGGCGGCAATTTGGCGAGCGACTCATCAGACAGCGACCGTGAGGATGGATGCGCCGGGTCGCCCCGCATGCAGCGACGGCGGAAACGCAGGAATAAATCGTATGGACGCGTTCCGTACGGTGAGCGACAGTCCGGCCCAAGCTCAGGGGATGCGGACAATGAAGAGCTCGCTTATTTAGACACTCTGCCAGAGGTAAGTTGCCAGTAATTTGATCATAAAGTGTACAAAAATGTATGTGAATATGTTTGATTGTATAATTTGTGCATACAGAGGCGGTAAACATGAAATTATGTGTTTGTTTCGGCGGGATTATCTGCTGAATTGTTGTTCGAGGGTGGTTTGTGTATTGATTAACAAAATGAAAAGTATAAAGAATTTATTTAACCAAGAAACAAAAATCGATTTTTGGAAAATCTCAAGGTGATGTGATGACCCTTTAGGCCCAATTCACACATAAGTTGCGTAGGGCGGAGGCGCGGTGTAGGCGAGGTGCAGGCGTGACGTCGCACAGGCGATTGTGATATCCATATGCAGTGAAGGGGTGAACATTGCACCATATGTTTACATAGAGGCGGCGTGGAAGAGTTGTGCCTCTCGCCTCGCAGCCACCGTGTCTCAGGAGATGAGGCTAAGACGCGGTGCCGACACGGCAAGAGGCAAATGCCCGCGCCTCGTCACCTAATTGGGCATTGCACCATATGTTTATATAGAGGAGGCTTGAAAGCATCGTGCCTATCGCCGCACCGGCACTACGCCTTCGCCTCCTGTGTGAATTGGGCCTTAAACAATAATTCTCGGTTTGGGAATTGATTGTAATAGATTCAAAAACAATGTTTTCATAACATCACTATTAATACTGTTAACTTTTAATATTCTACATCCTCTTTGATTATAACAATTTTGTTTTCAGCATGTTCGTTTAGTGGAAGTGACCTCGAACATATGGGGCACAAAGTTCAAAATCCACGGCCTTGTAAACTCCGTTCCAGCCAACTTGGGCCAAGTAACATACAAAACGTCCCTGTTGCACCTCCAGCCGCGCCAAATGACATTAGTGATGACCGAGTTACGCGACGATTTCCCCGTGGGACCGGACCCCACATTCAATCCGAACCTATTCTCCGAGGACGAGGAGGAAATCAACCAGCTCGAGGAGAAAACCCGCCTGCGACGAGTGTCGATAGATAATAGCCCACCCATAGCCCCGATGTCCCCACGCGGCAGCCGTTTCAATCGCCCCAAATCGAACTATCTCAACCCCGAAACCGGCACCACTCGCAACGTAATACCAGCCCTCGCAAAAGCCGAGTCCTACGAGGATGAATTCCCACAAACCAGCAACCAAAACCGTTCAAGCGGATCCCAAAGCACCAGTTTCGTAGGCAGCCAAAGACATGCGATATCCCCGCTATGCTGCGACGGGTCCGTACCAGCCCTACAATCCCCCAAAAACGCCGTGGCACCAATCGACGTAATTTTCGAACGCCCCCCAGCACAAACAATGATTTCATACGCCACATCCGACTACGCAAACGCAAACAACATACAAACAGTGAAATCCAGAAACGGAATATCACTAAACCTAAACCTAACAACAGAGGCCCAAAAAGTCCTCGTGAAAACCAAACGGAAAGACCGCAACCGACCAAGCCCGAACCCAATCGGCGAAAAAGAGATGCTATTTATCGACGACGAATCAACCGCCGGCCCATCATCATCAGCCCCCATATGCGTAACAGATTCAATGGTCCGAAGTTGCAGTGTGGGCTATTTGGACCTAGTAGACGCGCAAATGGTGCCTAATGATGTAGCGCTGTTAATGCTCCGTAAAGACGCCCCAAAAAGACTAGTACTGGTTAATCGTAAAAACCGCCATCGGAAGCAGCGCAAACACCAGCAGCAGCACGAACGGGACAAAAGCATTAAAACGCCCAATTTGAAATCGTGTGGCAAATCGAAGAGTTTGGACTCTAGTGATGTTTTTTTAATCACCGAAACGCCTGCTGTTAGTAAAAAGAAGACTGTGGTGACTAAGGATGAGATCACTGCGGTGATTAGTAAATCGAATGGTGCCTCGCCGACTAGTCACGCCGAGGAGGTTGCTAATAATAATTTAATTAATACAGCTAAGAAAGAGAAGTTGGGATTTTTTGCATCGCGTTCACCGCTGTGTAGGCGGAAAAAGTCGGCGAGTGCCGATCAGGAGAATTGTGAGAAAAGTAAGAGTCGTAGTAGGAGTAAACAGAAGAAGAGTGCTACTGATAGCCCGGTGAAGAGTGGGATGTCGTTGCATACACATGCGTTGGCTACGTTGGAGAATTTGTTGACGAGATTGAGGGAGGATGATGGTAGGTCGACACCGCCGGCGTCACCGAGGTTGCCGAGGAGTCAGCCAGCGTCACCAGCACCAAGTAAAAAGGGTACGCATAATAATTGTTTATAGTATTAATAACTAATATTTTTATGATTGGACGTTCAAACGTGGATGATAATTATTTTCCGACTACAGCACTGCTGTATAAGGCACCTTACACGATCCATAATACTGTCAATCCTAATACTGTCAGTATTTGCTTCAATCCTCCTTTTATATTTATCAAGTAATCAATTTTCAGGATAAACATCAGTATTCTCTTCATTCCATCGTTACTATACCTTACACGATAAGTAATAATTACTATATTTTAGAATAATGAACATTTTAAACATATTATTACACAGTAATACTGTCATTCACAAATATTGACAGTAATATTGATCGTGTAAGGTGCCTTTTTAAGGCACCTTACACGATCAATAATACTGTCAATATTTTAGAATAATGAGTTATGTACGATAATATGTTTAAAATGTTCCTTATTCTAAAATATTGACAACATTACTTATCGTGTAAGGTATAGTAATGATGAAATGAAGAGAATACTGATGTTTATCTGCATAATTGATTACTTGATAAATATTGAAGGTGGATTGTAGCAAATATTGATATTACTAGGATTGACAGTATTATTGACTATGTAAGGTGTTTTTATAAGGAAGGTATTGTTTCGCGAAAAGATCAAATTGCTAATTTTGACTATTCTTGACGTTTCATGACTAATATAGTTCAAATATACTATTTTATATTTATATATAAAATATCGTCAAATATTGTACACACACCCTTCGCATTTATTTATTTAAAAATATATTTCAAAACAAAGCAGCTAATTTGAAATATATTTTTAAATGCATTGAAGTGTTGTTGTTTAATAGGCAACTTTAATTACACGGTGGCGGCCATTATTAAATAATAATAATGGCCGCAATTAGATTTCATAATGGCCGCCAAAACAATACATGTTGTTTTGGCGGCCATTATGAAATATCTGTCTGTAATTAAAGTTGCCTATAGCACTATAACGTTTTAAATGTAATTTGAAATGTTCTAGTGATAGTAAAGTTGGATTTATAGTATACATTTAGCGCATTCGTAAGAAATTTTAGTCGTAAGGGGATACAATAAAAATCATGTTTGCATTATGAACTGGGTAAATGTTTCACAATTAAAATTTACACGTTGAGCCGCGGCATGAGAAACGTTCTACTGGACCAACATTTTTTTGTTGCAATATTTCTATATGAATGGTCACTATTACTTATTTTTTATTCAAATTGCTGTAAAACTGAGCCCGTTTAAAAAATCACGGGCATATATTATATAAACAAACCCAACACCCACACAAACACGACACATACACTATGCACCCACACATACATTTGCTTCCCAGCCCCAACCAACCCATATACTACTTAAGTAAAGTACTGTGAAATGTTCTCGAGTATTTTAAAATATTGTCGAAAATATCAATGTAATTTGGAAAGTTGTGTGTTGCCCACGCCAGATATTTTTAAATTGTAATTTTCTTAGGTAAACGTCCACAATCCGCCTCGCCCATCCGCAAACACTTGCTCTCCTCGCCCCTACTGGGACGTCGTAGTAGGAAACACAAAAATTTGGAGAGTTCCGATGATGAGGTGACTGCGTCCGGCGATGAAATTTGCAATGGTACCAACTACCGCGATCTGGAGACGTTCCAAAAAGCGCAATTGCGACAAAAGGTAAGATTTTCGATTCAAGTGTGATTGTGAAAAACTGTTGGATTACTAGTTGCAGCTGAAGCGAGGTAAAATTGAACCGAATGGCAGTAGTAGCTGTAATGGGCATGGTGTGCCTCAGCGTAGGGAATTCGTTATGCACAATAAAGCGCCCATGTGGAATGAAAATAGTCAGGTGTACCAGTTGGATTTCGGAGGGAGGGTCACGCAGGAGTCGGCTAAGAATTTTCAAATTGAGTTCAGAGGAAAACAGGTCAGTTTTTTTTTCAAACAACGTTCTTAATGATTTGTTTTATTTACTATTCTTATGGCAAAAACTCTGAAATTGTATTGAGCTTTTTGTAAAAACCAGACAATGGACATGACCATATAGTGCAGTGGTTAGCACCTGTTCAAATCCCGGCCTAGGTAGTATGTATATATAGTAGTAGTTTGGTACCGTTTGTCATGGACATACATACATACAGACGGACATACTTACATACAGATGGACATATACACATACAGATGGACATACACACATACAGACGGACATACATACCTACAGACGAACATACATACATACAGACGGACATACATACAGACGGATATACATACATACAGACAGACATACCTACAGATGGACATACATACCTACAGACGGACATACATACATACAGACGGATATACATACAGACGGATATACATACAGACGAACATTCATACAGACGGCCATACATACATACAGACGGATATACATACATACAGACAGACATATCTACAGATGGACATACATACCTACAGACGGACATACATATATACAGACGGATATACATACATACAGACGGACATATATACATACAGACGGACGAACATACATACAGACGGACGGACATACATACAAACAAACAAACATACACACACACACACACACACACACACACACACACACACACACACACACACACACCACACACACACCTACGTATAAAACGTAAAGAGAACTACACTATAACAAAAGAATTATTGTCGCGAACAATTCAGAAAAAATAAATAAATTTTCTTTACGTTTTATGCCTAAACTAACGCATAGTTTTGCAATGTCTGTGTGTGCGTATGTTGACGTAATGTTGTAAAAATGTCAAAAGTCAAATGACACAATGAAAAATAATCAAAAATCAAAATGTCAAGTTTTCTCAAAAATGAGTTAAAGATTTAAAAAAATAATAGAAAAAGTAAATTTTATAAAAGTGAACAATATCAATGTAATTCGGAAAGTAGTATGGTGTGCCCAAACCAGATACTTTGTATTAAAAGCTCAATACTATATCAAAAATCGCGCCATAAGAATAACAAATTCTACAATTGTATTTATCTGTAGGTGATGCAATTTGGAAGGATCGATGGCAACGCATACACACTCGATTTCCAATATCCATTTTCCGCCCTTCAAGCGTTCGCTGTGGCGCTAGCGAATGTAACGCAGAGGCTCAAATAATCACAAAAATTAAACATATCCAAAAAAAATAAATTAAAAAGGTGCCAATATTACCCAGATTTATATCGCGCATCTCAAAACCTACAACAAACTTATGAAGAAACAAATTTAAAAAAAAAAACGGTTAATGATAATAAGAATCCTATTTTCATTGGAGAGAAATTATTTTACTACAAGTAAGGTTTCAAAACGAAGAATCTTCCGGTACAAACGCCTTTTTCTGTTCCCTCTACGCGCGCGCACACATACACACCGAAGAACCGTCCTTAAATGTTTTTGTTTAAATAAATAACTAAATAAAAAAAGTGCACATCCGCTTCCGTTCTAACTGGCGTGTTGACATGTGCTATAGGAGATTTAAATTTAAATAAAAAAACGTATTTCAATGTGGACTTATATAGAAAATGAACTCGCTTTAATTCTTGTTACAACTACTGTTACGTGTAATTTTATTATGTATACTTATTTGGAAATGTTTTATATGATATTAGCTGAATTGCATTATTTGTTACGTCGAAACCAAAAAAAAAAACAACTACCAATTTTTTGGGTTATTACTGTTCGTATTTAAATAAAAATGAAATATTTGTATACTGTAAAAAATAAATGTTATGTTGGTTTTTGTTTTTATTGACCTACATTTTAGGAAATATATATATATATATATATATATATATATATATGTATATAGTGAAGTACTTCTTGCCATTGTCGGCTATCTGAATAAAGAATCACCATAAGTAAATAATTGGACATAAGAACATCTCACGCGCTATCCACTACCAACCTCCGTGATGCAGTTGGTAGCGCGACGGCCACGATAGCCGGAGACGTGGGTTCAAGTCCCACCGGGGAGTGGAATTTTTGAGAAATTATATATATATATATATACAGACAGAGCGAGAGAGACCTATACTGACATAGGAAACGAGACGTGGAAACTAACGAAGAGGGGCAAAAGTAGAATACAGGCAATGGAAATGAAATATCTCAGAGTAAAACAAGTTACAAGAAGAGATCGAATAAGAAATAATGACATCAGAGAAGAATTGGGAATTGAAACTAGAAAAGAAACAACTAAAATGGTGGGAACATTTAATTGGGATGGACAAAAAGAATCAAACAAAACAGGCATGGGAAGCAAGAACTGGAAATAAAAGAAGAAGAGGTATATCAAGAAAAGAGTGGGGCAACAGAATAGAAGAAATAATAATCAAGAAAGGAAAGACAGTTATACAAGCAAGAGAACTGGCGAAGAACAGAAAAGAGTAGATAGAAGAACGTGATCATGTAAGTATGCAACATATGGAAAGTTTTTTATTCATGATTTCTCAGAAAATGTAATCTTCATTGTTGGTGCTTCTTCCAAAACCAATTAAAAACAATTTTTGTGATGTAAAAATGACGTCAATAGCGGCCGCTTTTCAGCGACCGCTTCCTAGAAAACCAAGGCTTTACTCTCAAAGATAAAGTGTGCAATGAATGCATAAGAGAAGCTTTAAAGTTGCACCTATAACCGAGATTATAACGGAATTCAGGCTAAAAAATGGTACGGTTATTTAATGTGAAGACCAGAAGATCATGTTGTTAAAAAGTGCCTTTCTATGGATACAAACAAATGGGAGAAGGGAAGACCTTGAACTGCTTGGGTGCCATATGTCCTGCAGAGCCAGAAACAAATAGGATTGTAAGACGATCATGTTGTTAAAAAGTGCCTTTCCATGGATACACACAAATGGGAGAAGGGAAGACCTCTAACCGCTTGGCTGCCATATGTCCTTCAGAGGCAGAAACAAATAGGATTGTAAGAAGACGACTATACGTTCAAAATAAATGTCGTCGCGTGATTAGGAAAGCTAACTCTGAGCAACAGGAAAAGGCAAGGATAAAGAAAGAAGAACATGGAAAAGTAAGTAGGAGACAACAGATTATGATAAAAAAAACATAATGCTCTTTAATTATTACGCGATTAAATCCAATGACTAACTATCATCACTATTATAGTTATCAGGATTGAAATCTTCATCATCCTCGTCGTCCAAATCCAGATCATCAAGGTCTTGGAAGAGCGACTCGTCCACTTTAACAGCGTCGGCTAAAATAAAACAAATCACGTGACCCCTTACAACAAAACAACCCCCACACAATCTTGCCTTCATCCAGAAACTGTAAATCGGACTCATTAAGCGTGGTGTCCCGCAAGAACAACTCCCGGCCCGTTAATTTCTTGCCCTCTTTCTCTAAAATCTCGCGTTTTTTCGCAATGCCCATTTCGTCCTCGAATTGCAGCTTCCATTTCATGAATGTCTCGACTGTTACGCGTGTACCATCAAAACGTTTCTAAAAATATAATGGAATATAGCATGTGTTTTGTTTTATTTTATGACTGATAGTGTACTTGTTCGGCTTCCTCCTCCTCCCTTAGTTTTTTAACCAACTCCTCATCTTTATGTTTCTTGAATTCATCCCATTTCACATTAAGCCATTCTTGGGCAGATGAGACTAATGTGAATACCATTACCATACCTATATTTTCTTGCACCTTTAATGGATAATTATCAAATTTTAAATGTAATAATAGTAAGTAACTAAATTAATGTTTCCACCAACCATCCACTTCTACATCCAAAATGAAGCCAGAATGCAATAAAAATAGGGTAAAAAGTAAAGAAAACTCATTCATTCATGTTTCATTTAGTGTCTAAATTAGAAGTCATAGCAAGTACCTTCATTTTCTAATTAAACACAAATTTCACACAAGTTGTAACAGATTACTATGACAGGGATATCCCTTATGTCTTTTAAGAGTCAATTAAGGCATTACAATGCATAATCTGATTTGTATTTATACATGTATGTTGTAAATGCTAATAATAGCGTTAATAAATAAATAAATAAATAAATTACTGTTGTAAGTAATAGTTGAAGGATAGTGTAAAATGGGAGCTCTGGGTAATTCTACAGCTGAAAAGGTAGTGCTAAGTAGGTAAAATTGAAAACTTTTGTTTTGTTTCATAGCACACTATTAATAAATTAAGTTTGTTGTATACTTTTCATGATTTTGTTTGGTGCAATGCTTGCATAAATGTAATTCATGTTCACCTGTTCATCTAAGTGTGTCAGCAATCCTTTTGCATAACCCTCCTCAAAATTAATATCATCCTCAATCTCAATAATAGGTGCCTCATCGGGATACTTTGCTGTATAAGTGAAAACTAGATTACACATAAGGCCCTCCTCTTCATCAGCATCATACTCCTCAGATTTGATTGGAATGGCAAACTTGTAGACAGGACAGGTTGATATAACTAAAAATCACTTACAAATAGTATTAACCTATCCAATGAGACTGATTAAAAAATGGTATTAATTCTGATTAGTCTACACCGAAAGATAAAAGGCAAATAGATAATATATATATATATATATATATATATATATATATATTAATTATGACTAGAACATGCAGATGTAGTGCAGTGGTTAGCATATTCGAATTCCTGCTTGGGTAGCCAGTACCGTTTGTCATTGGGATATAATTAACAAAACTTTAGAACACTCAAGAGATAATTTATTGAAGTAGCTAGTCATAATACTAATATACACATACACTAACACAAGGCAGAAGGACCCGAAGGTTGATAGTTACAGAATGGTAACAAATACATGAACCAAAATTAGAACGATTTCTGATATTGGGATATTTAAGTAGAAATGTAAAGGTACATCAAGAAAATGTGGAGTATATTTATATAATATTTCTAGAATGTAAAATTGTATTATATTCACTTTAACATTGCTAAATAAAAGTTTAAATTAACTACTTGTAAACCGATTTCATTTTAAGGTTATGAGGCATGTTTTATATTCGCCGGTACTTACCAGTCACGTCTCCATAGTAGATTGATTCCAACGCCTCGATTTCGTTGCTTTGTTCCTCTTGGTAATCCATATTTTAGTTATAAATAGCAATTAACAATTAAATTAAATCAGGTTAAAAATCACTCGTTTTGACATTGTTGACTTATGTGAAGTGCTGGTTTGGTTGCATACATTAGAGCGGTGCGGTAGACGTTTACATGACTGCGAGTAGCGTAATTGTGTAACATATAGTCAGTAGCGTAACAAATAAAATTTAATTGTCTTATTTATGCATTTTTATAAATGAAGACATAGTTTAATCATTAAATATATAAATTATAATTAAAATTAGTCTTTATTTGTATTATAATCGATACATATTGTCATCATGACCACTAAAAAATAATGTTAATATGATTATATCTATATATATATATATATATATATATATATATATATATATATATATATATATATATTAGATATATATATATATATATATATATATATATATATATATATATATATATATGTATATATTAGTGTCATTTATTAATTTAAGACTAATTAAAAAGATATATGTGAAAAATAATGTAATGCAAAGTTCAAGTCGTTTGAAATAGTGGACGGGCATAGTTTTTTTATTATATTTTTATATATTGAATTAAATAAAAATTCTTTTAATAAATTTATGTTAATTAATGAATATTAGTTTGCTCTTTTTGGCAGCTATTAAAGTATGAGGCCATTTTAGAAGGGTTACAGATGACAAAACAGGGAACTTTTGACAAATCTATAACATTTGGCATAAGGCAGTATTATAATAATAATAATAATCAAATAAATTTATTTCCAAAAGAAAAGAAAAATACAGTTACAATTGTAATTATGATAATAATAAAGATAAATAAACTAGTTTTCGTTTGCCAAGAAAATTACAGTTTATGGACAACAAAGCAGCATGTATTGCTGGTATGGAATGGTCCCCATCCTATTCTGTAATTTGGTAGGTGGTGTATTAAGATATTATATTATAGAAGTACAGGGAAATATTTTGTATATCTTTAAATGTATTGAAGTTTCTCAATTATTAAGTAAAAAGATATTATATCATAGAAGTTAGAGGGACATATTTTGAATGTCTTTAAATATATTGAAGTTTTTCAAGTGTCATCACAGCCACCTCGGATAAATATAATATGGCCGTTTTAAAGCTAACAACTACTACAATTAATCTACATGTCACGCTCTTCTGTAGCTCATAAAATGCAGAATCATCTTCAATAGGATTATCTAAACTACTCTGTAAATAGTACCAATCTTTCATCACAACAAAAGCGGCTGTGGCGGACATAATAGACGCCAGTACATTACAAATGATCTGCAAAAACAAAACAAAACAAAAGAGCATTATTTTACTGTCATTTTTGAAAGCTCGCATTTACCAGTTGATTGCGAACTTCTGTGAAGTCCAATGGAAAGAATAGTAATAGCGTTGGATAGACCAAAAGTGCGCCTAAGAGGCCTGCAGCGACTACAAGCTTTGCATTAGAGTACCATGCGTAAACTCCCACAAGTAGAGAAACAGCAGCAATTATAATTAAAACCTAAAAAAATTGCTATATAATTTAAAAAACTCGACTAGAAATAGATTTTAATTAGACTAGAAATGGCCGTCAAAAAATAATGGCCGCCAAAAAATAACGGCCGCCAAAAAATAATGGCCGCCAAAAAATAATGGCCGCCAAAAAATAATGGCCGCCAAAAAATAACGGCCGCCAAAAAATAATGGCCGCCAAAAAATAATGGCCGCCAAAAAAAGAATGGCCGCCACAGTGTAATTAGAGTTGTCTATAATACAATAAGACTAACCATCCATCGGGCGCAATATTGTTTTAACAGGGACGGTCGCAATGCGTCTGAGACGCCACGGCTAGTTACATCCACAGCAATATTTTTTACAACTATTCTACAACATCATAAGAGGCCATGGCTGAGCGTGGATTAAAAAAACTGCATATTTCAAGCAAATTGAACCTAGACAGCATAATAAATGCGCCCGGTGTCTGAGACATCAAATTCGCCTGACGGAAGGTTATAGTCTTATTGTATTATAGACAACTTTAATTACACTGTGGCGGCCATTATTTTTTGGCGGCCATTACTTTTTCTTAATGGCCGCCTTCGTGTAATTAAAGTTGCCTATAGCACAATAACATTTTAAAATTAAAAAAAAAACAAATATGTTAGTAATAATAAAGCTGGATTTATCGTGTAATTTTAATCGCAAGCGCAAATGTAATGCGCATACTATATATACTACTATACTTGGGGTCGACATGTGTTTCGGTCGTATGCGTCGCAAAGCCGACCCTGTGTAGTAGTAGTATATTAGTAGTATTTCTTGGAAACACAGTTATGTATATATATATATATATATATATATATATATATATATATATATATATATATATATATATATATATGAATATATAGATATATATATATATAGAAAAAAAATAAGAATTATAGTAGCCATAATATATAATAAAATAATGTCATTAAACATAAATTATTGTGGCGGCTGGTAAAAACAATTGATTACTCACTAATTGTGCCACTTTCAAATAAACATATTTCCTATCTTTTCTTCCGCCAACAATGATTGTTTCACTCGGCATCACATAAGTGCGACTCTGTTTCGGTATGGGCTGCGCCATTGTCAGCCCCAACGACGGCATTGTTAATCGCGCTAGTCTAGTGCTTTTCAGGAAACTGTTCACCCATAAATGCCCCGTTTTATAAATAAAGCGGACCACATACGGCATAAATTATCTTATCAGTGATAGTGAATCGTGACTATGACGGTGTAAATTAAACTTGTGCAATTTATATCATGTTATTTTTTATCGCCATAGTTGTTTCATCACTGAGTAGCTGATGGAATTCGATTGTTTATGCGAACAAAAGCCGAACACAAGAGTCTAGTTACCCTTGTTCGGCTTTTGTTCGCATAAACCTTTAATCAATTAGCAGAGCAAGTTGTATTGGCAATGTACTTGTTTGAATAGCATTGTTTTGGAATTAATCTAAGTGTGCTCTGACTTTGATAAATGAAAGGCAATTATGTAAGGGAATGCGTATTTTATTTGTATTGGTATATTTTATTGTTTTTGGCGGGATTTTGTAGATGGGAGATTTTTGTGATAATTGATTGAGTAAAATAACCTCGATAAAACCAATCAAATTTTGCCCTGCATTGATTTGATTCCAAAAAAAAACAAAGGAAGAGTATTTATGGATAATAGTATTATATGACATTACTACTATTACCTATAAATACTTTTAATTATTTATAAATAAAACAATGCAGGGTAAACTTTGATTCAAGTCAAGCAGTATTTCAATGTAAGGAGTCATGGAAGAAATATACTATACTAAAAAAAATCTTTATAGGACTACAACCGTGAGGCTTTTCCGTCGGTTAAGGAAGAAGCTCAGAGTCTCCCGGTACCTTAACTTCACAGAAAACCTCTGAAAAACTGTGAAAGGTGATTCGCGAAAATTCTCTCCCCGCTGGGGATCGAACTCGGACTGCAAAATGCTCAGTACGAGACGAACGACGCTGGGTTCCTTATAACATTAATTAAATAACATAAAATAATATATTTGTATGCGTTTTTTTTTATTGAAATCGACTGTAATAATCATTCCTACTCAGTTATGCCACATATGTAATCCTTTTGGGCCCATTATTTAAGTGGCACCACTGAGTAGTCTGCTGAATAATCCTTTTTCTTCTCAACGACGTGTCCCCAATAGTCCTGATCGGCCCCAAAGACTGCTGCCTCTGCTAAAGTTTCCGGCAGCTTCTGGCCCAAAGTCTCCGGCAGGAAAATGCCACATACCACACCAATTACACACATCACTGCTGAGAGGATGTAGGGGTAGGAGGCATCTACTGTCATTCCCTTTTGAGAGACATTAATTATATATTTTAGTTTGTAACCATTATATCTGCTGAATAATTGCTATATTCAAGGATATAACAAGGTTCTTCGCCTACTTAACCTATGGATCTATGCGTTTCGTTGTTATATCAATAGATAACGCGAAATCTGTTATATCCATTGATAAAACAATGAAAAGCGTAGATTCGTAGGTTATTTAAACGTATAACATTTTTATATACTTGGATAAAACAATGTTCTTCGCATACATAACTTATACAGTGATAACAGAAGAAATATAGCTATAACAGTTGAAATACCAGACGTCTTACAGTGATTACAAATGAAATACAGCGATAACGGAAGAAATATAATAATAACAGTTGAAATACATATATAACAATCGAAATACAGCGAATAACAGACGAAATACAGCGATAACTGATGAAATATAGCAATAACAGTTGAAATACAGAGATAACAATCGAAATACATTGATAACTGATGAAATATAGCAATAATAGTCGAAATACAGCTAATAACAGACGAAATACAGTGATAACAAATGAAATACTGCGATAACAGAAAAAATATAGGAATAACAGTTGAAATACAGAGATAACAAACAAAATACAACAAATAACAGACGAATTATAGCAATAGCGAATGAAACAAAACAATAACAGACGAAATATAGCAATAACAGGCAAAATACAGAGATAACAATCGATATACAGCAAATAACAGATGAAATACAGCGACAACAGACGAAATATAGCAATAACATCCGAAATACAGCAATTATTTTATTCATGAATATACTTCATCTGTTATTTGCTGTATTTCAGCTGTAATTGCTATATTTCGTCTATTATTGCTGTATTTCATCTGTTATTTGCTGTATTTCTGTTATTATCTTTGTATTTTGAGTTTTATTGCTATATTTCGTCTGTTATCATTGTATTTCATTTGCTATTGCTATACTTCGTCTGTTATTTGCTACATTTCAACTGTTAATGGTATATTTCATCAGTTATCAATGTATTTCGTCTGTCATTTACTGTATTTCGATTTTTATCTCTGTATTTCAACTGTTATTATTGTATTTCTTCTGTTATCGATGTATTTCATTTGTTATAAC
The DNA here is from genome assembly GCA_963942505.1 of Lordithon lunulatus. Classification (NCBI taxonomy): domain Eukaryota; kingdom Metazoa; phylum Arthropoda; class Insecta; order Coleoptera; family Staphylinidae; genus Lordithon; species Lordithon lunulatus. The sequence continues at coordinate 425,194 of OZ012672.1, forward strand.
TGTAGTTCGTCTTTTATTTGCTGTATTTCGACTGTTATCTCTGCATTTTGACTGTTATTGCTATATTTAGTCTGTTATCATTGTAATTAATTTACTATTGATATACTTTGTCTGTTATTTACTGTATTTGGACTGTTAGTGCCATATATCATTTGTTATCGCTGTATTTCGTCTGTTATTTGCTGTATATGGATTGTTATCTCTGCATTTTGACTGTTATTGCTATATTTAGTCTGTTATCATTGTAATTCATTTGCTATTGCTATACTTCGTCTGTTATTTGCTAAATTTCGACTGTTAATGGTGTATTTCATCAGTTTTCAATGTATTTCGTCTGTTATTTATTGTTTTTCGATTGTTATCTCTGTATTTTAACTGTTATCACTGTATTTCGTCTGTTATCGGTGTATTTAATTTGTTATCACTGTATTTCGTCTGTTATTTGCTGTATTTCGATTGTTATCTCTGCATTTTGACGGTCATTGCTATATTTAGTCTGTTGTCATTGTAATTAATTTGTTATTGCTATACTGTGTCTGTTATTTGCTGTATTTCATCAGTTATTGCCGTATTTCGTCTGTTATTTGCTGTATTTTGATTGTTATTGCTATATTTCGTCTGTTATCGTTGAAATTCATTTACTATTGCTATAGTTCGTCTGTTATTCTGGTATTGCTATATTTCATCAGTTATTGCTGTATATCGTCTGTTATTTGCTATAATTCGATTGTTATCTCTGTATTTTGAATGTTATTGCTATATTTCGTCTGTTATTGTTATGTTTCATTTGCTATTGCTATAATTCGTCTGTTAATTTGATTGTTATCTCTGTATTTCAATTGTTATTGTTATATTTCTTCTGTTGTCGCTGTATTTCATTTGTTATCACTGTAAGTCGACTGTTAATTGCTGTATTTAATTTGATATCCCTGTAAATCGTCTGTTATTTTCTGGATTTCGACTGTTATTGCTATATTTCATCAGTTATTGCTGTATTTCGTCGGTTATTTGCTGTATTTCGATTGTTATCTCTGAATTTCAACTGTTGTTGCTATATTTCGTCTGTTATCGCTGTATTTTATTTGTTATCACTGTTCTTCGTCTGCTATTTACTGTATTTTAGCTGTTATTGCTATATTTCATTTGTTAGCGCTGTATTTCGTCTGTTATTTGCTGTATTTCGTCCGTTATCGCTATATTTCGACTATTACTGCTGTACTTCGTTTGTAATCACTGTATTTCGTCTATTATCGTTATATTTCAGTTCTAATCGTTGTATTTTGATGCGTTAGAATATGTCTTTGATACAAATTAAATTACCACGTAGACTATGTACGGCCCAATAATTCCAAACCCATTTCCAGCGATACCACCAATTGAAATGCCTGTCTGGCGAACACACGTGGGATACGTCTCCAAAGCCTGCAGATTTACCACGTAGAATGCGAACGAAATGCTGAATTTCAAAAAGACGGAAATTGCCATCACAGCGAAATTATAAGAGTCGTCTAAATGAAAGAAAAAACAATTACACACTACAAAATCGTAGTTATCAAGTGAAGCAGTGATTCTCAAACTTGGGGTCGTGATAAGCTATATAAATATTATATTCTTGAGTATGCGATATCTGTATGCTGATTTTGAGTGTAAATGTTCCCATAATATAAAACTAGTAAACAGCATACCGGTATTACATACTAGTGTCTTCGTGTGAAATTAAACTTAATGTTTTACCATTGATGATCAACAGTAATGGAATACAGCCGATTAGAGTGAACGCAAACGCCCCAATATTCGTCCAACGCCTTCCGAACTTATCACTGGCGTATTTTCCGATGATATACGCAGGAAGCTCCGCCATACTTTGCCAGAAGTAATTCAAAAACGGATTGCCCCCCAAATTATTAACATTTAAAGTCAGAATAATGTACACCAAGTTCGTAATGGACCTACAAAATGTAATTCATTAGTAAAATAGATAAGATGTTAAATTTATAAATATCAGACCATCCCACAATCAGCATAATTGTGTTTTTGGTAAGCCTCCAACTGGAGAACAAAGCTAGTACCCCATAAACGTTTTCAGAGTGCCCGGCAGACTTTTGCAGCATCATTTCAACACCGTCTGGTAGCCGACGACCGTTTGCCACTGCGATTTTTTCAAGTTCTTTCATGCAACGCTGCACTTTGCCTTTGCTGGCCAACCAACGTGGTGATTCTATTAAATAGCTGAGTAAAATAAAATAAATGTAGTTTATCACATAAAAAGAGACACCTCAAATCTTGTTCAAAGTAAAATCTTTAACTGTTTATCCCATACATATAATGTTCTTTTGCTACATAACTTAATTCCCTTTTATAACGAATAGATCAAAGTATACATTGGTCACATATCCTACGAATCAAAGTATGCTCTTATATCGTTTTAGATTATAAAACGAAACGAATCAAAGTATGCTCTTATATACCTACGAATCAAAGTATGCTCTTTCTTATATTGTTTTAGATTATAAAACAAATGAGTATTGTTGAAATTATATATTTCTTTGTTATCGTTATCGTATAAATGTAATTATTATAACCTACAATATAAAATAATGCAATGTATACTTTGATCAATTGCATTATTTTATATTGTTGGTTAAAATAATTGCATTTATACGATAAAACAAAGAAATATGTAGTTGCAACAATACTCATTTATTTTATAATCTAAAACAATATAAGAAAGAGCATACTTGGATTCGTAGGTTATGTGACCAATGTATTCGCGATTCAAACGGTTTTCTTCAAGGTAGTAGGTAAATAGCTGATCTTTGTTTTTGTTTGATCAGCTGATTGCATTAAAATCATAGGATTTCAGTCACTTCTATTGTTAATGTACTTTTAAGGTATAATTAGTATAACCTTGGCTCTATAGTCATGTATAAGATGAAAAACAAATTCCCTACTAAATGTAGTTCATTTCCTGCCACCAGATGGAGTATCCGCCGGCTGGAATCGCCAATACTTTGATGCATTCGTTATGAAAGGGAAGAAAATTCTTGACTTAGTGCAGCGGTCGGCAATCATCATGATTATAACTGATCTCTTCGCGTGTCACGACTTTTTACCATAACATGCCATGAAATACAATGCAGATCATTTCTGGCATGCCATAGCAGCCGACCCCTGACTTTGTGCATTATTTAATTTACTTTTTCGAGAAGAGAAACAACGCACAGGGTAGCGTGGTTAATGCCATGAATGTCGCCCAGTCGCCCACAAACCACATGATGAAGGGCATCAGGCAAAGACCAACAGTCCAGCCCAGGCACTGCATCATAGCTATATGCGCGCGCTCCTCGTTCTTGGAAATTTCCATGGCTATCACTAGCGGCCCTTGGAAGACTGATGTTGATGGCAAGCTGCCTATAAAAGCTGCCAAGAAAAACATAGAGGTCCAAGCGGATGTTACTACCGTCAAAAGACGTCCGATAGTGATTGTGAGAACGGCTATGTAAAAGACTGGACGTCGACCAATACTAGAAGAGATATAGTATGATTGGAGTGTTGTAATTGTGCGTGTGAATTAAAGCAGTGATTCTCAAAGAGGTTGCGAAAAACCACCAGGTATAGAGCAGATTGTAAGAAAGATTTTGTTTTATCAATCCACAGGAAGAAATATACTACGTACACGTCGGCTAACTGTCCAAAAATAAACGTGCCAGTTACTTCGCCCATTTTACCAAAAACAAAGGAGTTTGTAACGTGCAGAGTTCTGTCGCAAACCCATTCCTCCTGCGAGGGTGCCGTGAGTTGATACCAGGTTTTATCAAAATCCCAGCCATGTTGACAATCTGCATTCAAGTTAAAATTTTTTTAATTAACAATTCTTATGCCCGTATTCACCAACATCCCAAACCCATATTCACCAACGTTTCATAAATCTATCAATAGTTATTGAACACATAAGTATTTAGTTCTTATAGCAGCAATAAATACATTATCTAGGGAATGTAGTTTAGACAGTTTAGATACTCTCTATTGGAAGCACTGAATAATTAAACAAAAGATATCAAAGCTATAAGCGCTTTCAAGATGTTTGGCATTTGTTTGGGCAATTTATGTCACAATGACGTTTTCAATTTATCCATTGTAGGTGACTACGGGCAACATCAAAATATATTTTACACACTTTAGTAAGTATTATGGTAGCCCTAATTACCCGGTGGCGGCCATTATGTTTAATAATGGCCGTCATATATTTGTTTAGCGTCCATTATTAATTCATAATGGCCGCCTGGATGCAATTAAAGTTGCCAATAGCACAATAACGTTTTAAATTTAAAAAGAGGGTTATGCAATCGTCTACCGTGTTTTATATTTTATCTTTGCCTATCACCTTCAGAAACTGTTTTATCACAATGACGTTTTAAATTTGTTCATTGTTGGTGATTATGGGCAAGATCAAAATATATTTTTAAACACTTAAAAGTATTATTATAATAGGCAACTTTAATTACACGAAGGCGGCCATTATATTTAATAATGGACGTCGCATGTTTTTTGGCGGCCATTATTATTTCATAATGGCCGCCTTTGTGTAATTTAAGTTGCCTATAGTACAATAACGTTTTTAATTATATAAATAATTTAGAAAGAGGATTATGCAATTGTCCACCTTGTTTTATATTTAACACAAACTGTTGAAGATGTTTGATATTTGTTTTGGCAATTACTGTCACAATGATATGTTTTTAATTTGTCCATTCAATAGCTTATGGAATGTATACATTTTATGGGATATTGTTGAATACAGACATATGTTAATATAATTTAATTGTTTTAAATTAATATATGTTAATAATTCTATAGAATTTGATTATTTTAAAACTAATTAATACTTATATACTCAAACTAATAAATACATTTATTAGTCTGAGCTTATATACATTAAAATAAAAACAAATTGTACTCAATTTACCAATAACACTCGGTTCTCCAGGTCCTGTGTAGCTACTATTAAACATCTTGCACTTGCTATACGCATACTTCCCTCTAGTATCTTGTTCCCTAAACAAACCACCAATAAATAACCCTCCCGGTCTTTGCATTTAAAACTTACATGGGTATATGAATACTCTTCCACTGCTTCTCAGTATAATTAGTAAGTTCCCTACCAGGCACCGCGCACCAGTGATCAGGCACAGCCAGTGCCAGCACCAAATTCAAATAAGGCATCGAGGCAAAAATAACCAACACAAAGTTGAAAATAAAATTAAACCTTTTCTGAAACGGCCCATCGTTGCCCACCGCCTCTATAACACGGTCGAAGATGCTGCTCGTCGCCGTCATTTCGCACACAATGTGTCCCAGCGTACTGGGCTATTTAAAAAACACTGGAAGACAGCAAACAGATTTGTTTTATGGCCGCGCTTAATCGTTTTATTTGTTCATGAGAAATATAATTGTAATTAATAAACTCGGTGCGAGCTTGTTGCAGGACGATCGGGCCACGGTTTCCTCGATCCACTTGAGGTAGTGGGTGACATTGGTGTAGACTGTGGGGTAGTTGGGGCGGCCGCAATCGTACGACCATGAGACTAAACCTATGAGTTGACCGTTGCAGGCTAGCGGGCCTCCCGAGTCACCCTGGAAATAATTTTTGCTGGATTGTTTGCTTTAGTGTGTTCTAAGTGGAAATGTTTGAATGTTATCTACTGTTGGTTTATTATTTAGGGGGATTAGACGAGAGGTGGCTTTTTTTTCTCTCACAAAGTTATCAATTGATAACTGATTTTACTTCTTATAGACTTGTGAATTATGCAATTTTTTTCACGTGGTAATGTTTTTTTTTACTGTTTGTTTGAAACTCAATGCTGGATTACATCTTTTATGGTTCGGGCTTAGAGATATCGTGAGACACGCGGTATAATGGGCTGGATTTGTGGTGATACATTTATTAGCTACTGCCGTATGAGGGCGGCTTTGCTTTATACGTAATGTTTATTTGTTTTTTACGATCGGCTTTTGTTGTTATTGTTTGATAATCATATAATTCAACGTATTGCGATTTTTGTTTTAAAAAGCTTCAACTAGGCTCAACTGTTTTTTTAAAATTCGTTTATTTTTCATGACTATTAAAATAAACGATAGTGTAAATTTTAGCTTAGTAAAATCAAGAAAAAAAAATCACTGGGGTTTGTGCAAAAGGGTTTAAGTTATCATTTTTACGAAAATAAGGTTCTTTTTAACCAAAATTCTGCTCTTTCCATTGATACAAACGGCTTGTAAACTTTACATTTCCTGAGTGAAGCCATTTTTCCCAAACACCACTGATATATTATTTACTGATTTTTTTAATCATCAGTTTCTTAGATGCGACCCGCAAAACATTTATAATTTATAGCTGGCTTGTTCTAAAAAAAGTTGCTCATCTCTGATATAAATGTTTCTTATCACTACTTTCAATATTACACAATATAATATTATGATGTCGTTTATATCTTACTTGACAGGCACTTTTTCCGCCCTCCAACATACCAGCACACAACATTCCGTTCTTTAATAAGCTTCCATATACTTTCCTACAGGTTGGAATTGTTTCAAAAATATGAGCTTCTACCCACTGAAGCTCTTTACTAACTCGCTCACCCTTAAAACAAACAAATAACGTAATATTAGTGTAGTTAGTAGGCTGTAAACAATAAAATAATCGATAATTGCCATGTAAAACAAAACACTAATCTTTTGTTTTACATGGCAACTATAAATTATTTTATTGTTTCTTCATCAGGCAATATAAAAGTATTACAAGATGAAGAAATTAATTTCCTTCTATTTATTGCCTAATAAAACACGTATCTTTTATTTTACATAGCTATTATCGATTATTTTATTGTTTCTTCATCTTACTATCATACACTAATCTTTTGTTTTACATGGCAACTATCAATTATTTTATTGTTTCTTCATCAGGCAATATAAAAATATTGCAAGATGAAGAAATAAATTTCTTTTTTTTTGCCTAACAAAACACGTATCTTTTGTTTTACATGGCAATTATCGTATCGTTATTGTATTATTTCTTCATCTTACAATATAAAAATATTGCAAGATGAAGATTTAAATTTCCTTCTTCTTTTTTACGGAAATCAATCATATTTGTTGGTAGATACCAAACAAAGTAAGTTAATTCTCATTACTATTTTCGAATTACCCCATCCGGATACGATACATTCATCAGTTGTTTCTGGAGGAGTTCTGTTTGTCCACAACGGAATGGGCTCGACGAATTGTGTTTTCAAAAAACGATGTTTTGTCTATAAAAACAAACAAATAATGTTGCTTTTCTGGGCCACCGACCGATTCGAATCATTTATAACAACAACAAAAAACCTGTGGTTGAATTAACACACCTTTATAATAGCAATATCATTAATATTGTTACTTGTGTTGTATTCTTCATGAATATAGATATCAGCTGCTGAGGTAGCATCCATACCAGGCGTAGGCAGCATGAAGTTCTCAATACCCGCCACAATCATAATCTTGTTGGTCGGTACTTTTATTAAACAGTGGGCTGCTGTCAGGACATGTCTATCATTGTAAATTACACCACCACAGACGTGTTGCCATCCCACACGAAGGGATACCTAGAGTAGAGTTAATGATTTTAACATGTCGAGTGGATTAGAAGTTACAGTTGTATTCTTAAACGATATAAATCAATCCACTATTACTATTACTATTACTATTATTATTACTATTACTATTACTATTACTATTACTATTACTATTACTATTACTATTACTATTACTATTACTATTACTATTACTATTACTATTACTATTACTATTACTATTACTATTACTATTACTATTACTATTACTATTACTATTACTATTACTATTACTATTACTATTACTATTACTATTACTATTACTATTACTATTACTATTACTATTACTATTACTATTACTATTACTATTACTATTACTATTACTATTACTATTACTATTACTATTACTATTTATTTATTTTTAATTGTTATTTGGTTAAAAATGGTAAAAACAAAAGTATATTTATGTCGGTTGGAATAGTAACATTATATTATTGTATTGTTTTTTGTATTTAATATATTTGTGTATTGTTTTGTCATCTGTCATTTGTGTATTGTTTTGTCATCTGTCATTTGTTATATATCATTATTAACTGTCACTAGATCTTAAATAATTTTCATTTGTTCACAGCATTCCCGAGTTTACCTGATACGGAAATTCAGTTATGTCTTCAACAATTTCACCGCCAGCAATTTTGAAATGAGGGGCCTGTTCCACTGTTGCTGCAGCACCATCTGCGCACAGAAAGAACCATCGTAACTTTTGTATATGCAGAAACTCCGCAACACACAACTAACGTATTAATAAGAACAGGTGAATAACATTCATCGCAAACCAGTGGCGTGTTCAGCTGCAACTAAACCAATACGAATCGATTGCAATCAAATAGATAAGATAAACGTGATTACAATTGAAATTCATTTCTAGCCGATAGCGTTTCTCAAAACTGTTTTAAAATTATAAATGTTTGTAAACATAATAAATTATATATATATATATTTGCAATTACATATTTATAGCCTACTATTTGGCAATAATAACAGTCTTTATATATATATATATATATATATATATATATATATATATATTATTAGTTACTAAAATAGTATACATTTTAAGAACTTTTCTTCCTGTAGAGTGTTCGACTTTTGAATAAATAATACGCCACCTTCATCAAACCAACATTGTTAACTGTGTGCATTGTATTCCTTCAATTGCTTCCTATAAAGTTTATGGGATGTTGGTGAATACGGGCATTAGCATCTACATCCCCTAACCGCGACATATTGGTGGATGCGCCGGGTAGGAGTATTTATTAAAAGAAATCGTACTAATAAAACTTCCATACACCAAATGTTGCAACCATTTGGTGTATGGAAGTTTTATACGAAATACATTTTAAAAAAAATAGAAAAAGGAGGATATTTTAGCAAGAGGGAGGATGTCCTCCCAAAATCACCCTTATGTTGGCAACCCTAGCCGCGGGCATCGAAGCGATAAATGCAACGATGACAGATTAACTTAGTTTATACAAGCAATGGATAAGTAAGAGATATTAGTGGTATTAGTAGTGCTAACAAGCTACAGATAATAAAGACTACGTACTACAGGATACTATTCGATGCTACACTAACCCGAAACCCCTAACAACCTCCGCTTTGTGACAATTTTGTAAGCTTACAAATTATGTAATATATGAAATATTATACCTAATATTATCCGGAATTGCATATATTTGTATTGCACAATTTAAGATTGACATTTAAAATAACCAAAACTGATGACAGCTTTCACAAAACGCACAAAGACGATTTCAATTTATCCATTCAATAGCTTATGTGAGTTATAAAGTTTATGGGATGTTGGTGAATACGGGTATCATGCTAGTATTCAACAACATCCCATAAACTTTATGGGTCCTATAAGCTATTGAATGGACATATTGAAAACGTCATTGTAAACAGTAATTGCCAAAACAAATGTGAAACACCTTGAACAGTTTCTAATGAAATATAAAACAAGGTGGACAACTGCATAACCCTCTTTCTAAAATTATTTCTAAATTTAAAACATTATTGTGTTATAGGCAACTTTAATTACACGAAGGCGGCCATTATGAATTAATAACAACCGCCAAAAACAAACATGTATCGGCCATTATTAAACATAATGGCCGCCAACGGGTAATTAGAGTTGCCTAATACAATAATACTTTAAAGTTTTTAAACTTTTATTACACGAAGGTAGCCATTATTAATTAATAATGACCGCCAAAAAAAAACATATAACGGCCATTATTAAACATAATGGGCGCCACCGGGTAATATGATGCGTAATACAATAATACTTGTTTGTATAATAAGTGTTTAAATATATATGTTGATCTTGCCCGTATTCACCAGCAATGGACACATTGAAAACGTCAGTGTGACAGAACAGTTTCTGAAGTTGAAAGCAAAGATAAAATATAAAACACGGTAGACGATTGTATAATCCTCTTTTTAAATTTAAAACGTGATTGTGTTATAGACAACTTTATTTACACGAAGGCGGCCATTATGAATTAATAATGACCGCCATTATTAAACATAATGGCCGCCACCAGGTAATTAGAGTTGCCTAATACAATAATTTTTTAAAACAACACAACAAAAATACAATACAATTTAATTGAATACACATTAATAAAGTATAAAAACTGCTGTTGGCTTTGCAATAATAAAACTGGATGTTATAGTCGTCCCTGAAGAAGACTGTAGTGTCTTTCTAATCTAATTCTTATAATAGCCGACTTCAGTATATATTCCAGGATAACCATAGTCTTTACAACTCATCCTTAACGATATAATGACGTGGCCACATACTAGAGGACCACCATCATCACCCTAGCACATATAAATAAATTATAAATCAATAAATTGTACAAATTTATCAATTACAAATTAAGGGGACTTTCTCTAATTAAGTCCGATTGGAAGAGGAGCTTCCTCTTCCAATCAGACTTTATTAGAGACATTATAACTATCCACGATGTTTAGTGAATAGCAAAAATGTAAAATGGATAGCTACTAATATAGAGATGGTACAATATATGCAGCAACAGTTATTTTTATCGAGTATTTACTTGGAACCGTCACACATTCGCATTTCTAGCAGTTATATGAGTATATACAAGCGTAGTTTTTTTAATGTTATTTACCTAGCCATGTAAACAAAATTTTTTTATGTCAAGTTTCTGTAATATTTTATATTATCATCCCTAGTTGGCTGGAGGGTAGCATAGCTACAGACACTTAGGCCTCAAAATGGGCCCATTGTGAAAGTTTTTTTTTCATCCCCAAGTCTGGTTTCAATCGATTCACATTCTTCATTTTATTATAAGTTTTCAGACACGATAATCATATGTTTATTCTCGTCACATTCAGGCTGTAATTTAATTTCATTATTAACATTTTTGGTGGGAATTAAAAACAAACAACTTTTTTTTATGTAATAAAAATAATAATTAAATTAATTTAACATATAAAAAATAATAATTAATTTAACACACCATTTAGTAAAGTGTAAAAAACATAGTAAGGACAACAATAGCAACGCTAGCTGTTGTGGTCGTCCCTGAAGAAGATTGCAGTGTCTTTTTGATCCAATTATTGTAATAGGCCACTTCAGTGTACACTCCGGGGTAGCCATAGCTCCCGCATTCGTATCCCCAGGATACAATACCTGTGAGGACTTTGCCACATACTAGAGGTCCACCAGAATCGCCCTATATTATACACAAATCAATTATATATTAATTACCAAACTATGTCCAGATGAAGAGCAGAAATTTGGACTTAAAACGAATTATATAGAGAAATAAAGGATGACATGTAGCGTTGCGTACTGTTTTGGTAGACTAGAATATTATACATTGCGCTTCGTTTATGTTTTAACCGTTTTTAGTAATAATTAATTGATTGATTGATAAAAACGACTATTTTGATATCAGAAAAAAGTTGTTCATGTCTTTTAATAAATATGGTAACCCAGAATGTGGTATATACCTTAATGTATTGGGAATAAAAGTCATAAATGAACAAAGCATCATATTCAAATATTTTAAAGTGCTTTATTCAATTAAAACGTTTCTTGTAATATATAAATGACCGCTTTTATCTGCTTCCTAGGAAACCCGGACTTAAGAGGTAGCAAAAATACTCCAAGTGGCTGTTTGTAGGTCGCTACAAGTTTGTACTTTGAATCATCCTTATAGCTTTAAAAAATAAAAAGTTATGGCCAAAAAATCCATGAAATTGTTCAAAAATTAAATTATTTACATATTTTGTGGAGATAAAGCGGAAACGTTCAATTGGCCATTTGTCAGGATTGAAATTCCCGATAACTATACAATTTGAATCCTTTATTTATAAATACGCTTAACAGGTTTGCCCATCTATAGCCGTAGAGGACAGTTTGAACGTTGTTGGATTCTGACAATATAATTACATTGCTTTCACATTCCTACATTTACCTGACACGCGTCTCTACTGGATTGCGGATAATCACCAGCACAAATCATTCCATCTTTCAAAGCGTCCCCATAGATTTGCTTTTTGCAGAAATCTCTATCAATATAGGTTATATTGGCGGCTTGAAGGGTTGTACTCACTGTGCCTTTCTAAAACAATAACAATTATACGAAAAAGAGTTAATTAATTGAATCAAATATAGTCGTACAGGTTTTTTGTAACCCCATCCGGAAACCATACAGTTCGTAATCTTCGGTTTTCCAGTTTTGTTCGCCCACGGAATTGCTTGAATGGTTTGTATATCAAATTCTTTTGAAAGCTGAAACATTACATAAAGATATAGTCCGATCCCTGTATTCACCAACGTTCTATAAACCTATCAATAGTTATTGAACCCATAAGTATTCGTTGTTATAGCAACAAAAAATAAATTATCTAGGGAATGTAGTTACTTTAGATTCCCTCTATTGGAAACACTGAATAATAAAACAAAAGGTGTTATCAAAGCTCCAATCACAAGCGCTTCAAGGCTTTTGACATTTGTTTTGGCATATTCTGTCACAATGATATTGTCAGTAGCTTATGGGACCTATAAAGTTTATGGGATGCTGATGAATACGGGCATCAGACTAATATTATGTATGTATGTATGTATGTATGTATGTATGTATGTGTGTATGTGTGTATGTATGTATGTATGTATATATATATATATATATATATATATATATATATATATTTAATACATTATGTATTATGCGTGAATTACAATGTACTAAATTCGTCAAGAAACTATTACAAGTTTCATGCTAGATTGCGACAACTTATTACCCGTGTAATTTCTTGCTAAGAAAAAGTAGAGCGTCGATTTTTATTGAATATTCAGTCCACTTTATATCCGGACATGCGCAGTATGCCACTTTGGTCGTTACCAACTGCAATATGGCGGCCGGCATCAAATCATCTGTTCCATTTAGCAGTTTGGACTAAATAAATTTATTTATTAGTCTGAGCGTTTGGACATAGTTAACCTCTACGAATGTTTTTCATTTTGCTTTTTATGTTGGTCATAGAAAGAGCTGAACATCGCAAACATTCGATTCGATTAGATGTAAAACAATTGTATGATAATTGCAACTAGATAGTTTAGCAAGTTTCTTAGCGAATCTAGTATAAATAAGGTAATTCACGTTTTAGTCTGAGGATATAGTCATAATGGCTACTACAGAAACAAAAAACTCACTCTCAGCACAGCAATGTCATTAGAAATAAATTCGTCTTTATGCACGTACTTTTCGTGAATAAAAATATGCGATATTTTTGAGGATTGTTGGTAATTATCATGCTCCTTTAGGTTCACAATAGAGGCCCAAACTAACATATTGTTTTTGTTCTCTTCCTCGAAACAGTGGGCGGCAGTGAGGATATGTTTTTTATCGATAATACTGCCGCCGCAGAAGTGTTGGCCTCTATACTGGATTGATACCTAAAATAAAATTATATATATTATTAAATTTATTTAAACCTCTCTGCACTAGAGATGGTACGAAATATTCGTAACAGTTATTTTTACAGTAATGAATTACAATCCCCATTAAGATTGTAATATATTACTGTAAAAATAAGGATTTTTCCACCGGTAAAGACGAAAGGTTAGAAAAGTTTAATAAGGTGATTAAACTTTTCTGAGCTTTCCTCTTTACCTTAAAAAATCCTTGAAGAAATTGAACTGTGAGTCTGTGTACGACAAGGAAACAATTAGAAAACGTCAACCAGTGAGCGTGTACTCCCAGAAAAGTGCAATTAATATTTGTTTTATAGAAAATTGCGAAAAAAGAATAAAGTTCAAGTCGCTTGAAATGCTTAATGCGCATAGTGTGCTTGCTCTGGGTCACTCATCCATTGTTCGTATTGTCTTTTATGGATACAGAGGTTTTGAATTGTTAAAACAACTCAAAAAGTGTGTTATCCTATGAGAAAATCTATGCGAACAAAGGTGGTTTGAAATAGTGGGCGGGTGTAGTTTGGTTGGTAGGGAACTCTACACTACATTATTCCCTATATATTTTTTAAACGAAGTCTAAATAAATAAATAAAATTGATTGAATCATATAATGTTAAGGGTAATAGTGTAGTGCAGAGTTCAAGCCATTTGAAATAGTGAATGGGCATAGTTTGGTTGGTGGGGGCCACCCGCCCACCCCACCTTCGCTCGCATAGTTTTTTTTATGGGATAACACTCTTCTTGAAATGGTTTAAACAATATAAAACATCTGTATCCATTGAATAAAACTATGCCAGCGAAGGTGGGGTGGGTGGGTGGTCCCCACCAACCAAACTATGCCCATTCACTATCTCAAATGACTTGAACTCTCCACTACATTATTACCTATATATTTTTTAAATTAAGTCTAAAATAATAAATGAAATTTATTGGATCATACATAATTCAGGGTAATAGAGTAGTGCAGAGTTCAAGCCATTTGAAATAGTGAATGGGCATACTTTGGTTAGTGGGGGCCACCCGCCCACCCCACCTTCGCTCGCATAGTTTTTTTCAATGGATACAGATGTGTTATATTGTTTAAACCATTCCAAGAAGAGTGTTATCCCATGAAAAAAACTATGCGAGCGAAGGTGGGGTGGGTGGGTGTCCCCTACCAACCAAACTATGCCCGTCCACTATTTCAAACGACTTGAACATGCACTACACTGTTATCCGTTACTTTCTATGATTTAATTAAATTCATTTATTAATTTACGCCTAATATATAAAAAGAATGTGAGAAACAATGTAGTATAGAGTTCAAGTCACTTGAAATGGTGAACGGGCTTAGTCTGGTTGGAAGGAAGCAAACACCCACCCCACCTCTACTCGTTACAAATGACTTGAACTCTACACTACACTATTATCGTAATAATTTAATTTTATAAGTTAATCTCAATGAAATAAATTAAATCATCAAAAATTACGGATAATAGAGTAATGTAGCGTTCAAGTCATTTATAACGAGCAGAGGTGGGGTGGATGTTTGCTTCCTACCAACTAGACTAAGCTCGTTCACCATTTCAAGTAACTTGAACTCTATACTACATTGTTTCTCACATTCTTTTTATATATTAGGCGTAAATTAATAAATGAATTTAATTAAATCATAGAAAGTAACGGATAACAGTGTAGTGCATAGTTCAAGTCGTTTGAAATAGTGGATGGGTGTAGTTTGGTTAGTAGGGTACACCCACCCACCCCACCTTCACTCGCATAGTTTTTTTCATGGGATAACACTCTTCTTGGAATGGTTTAAACAATATTAAACATCTGTATCCATTGAAAAAAACTATGCCAGCGAAGGTGGGGTGGGTGGGTGGTCCCCACCAACCAAACTATGCCCATTCTGTATCTCAAATGACTTGAACTCTACACTACATTATTCCCTATATATTTTTTTAAATGAAGTCTAAATTAATAAATAAAATTGATTGAATCATAGAAAATTCAGGGTAATAGTGTAATGCAGAGTTCAAGCCATATGAAATAGTGAATGGGCATAGTTTGGTTAGTGGGGGCCACCCGCCCACCCCACCTTCGCTCGCATAGTTTTTTTCATGGGATAACACTCTTCTTGGAATGGTTTAAACAATATAAAACATCTGTATCCATTGAAAAAAACTATGCGAGCGAAGGTGGGGTGGGCGGGTGGCCCCCACCAACCAAACTATGCCCATTCACTATCTCAAATGGCTTCAACTCTGCACTACACTATTACCCTTAACTTTCTATGATTCAATCAATTTTATTTATTAATTTAGACTTCATTTAAAAAATATATAGGGAATAATGTAGTGGAGAGTTCAAGTCATTTGAGATAGTGAATGGGCATAGTTTGGTTGGTGGGGACCACCCGCCCACCCCACCTTCGCTCGCATAGTTTTTTTCAATGGATACAGATGTTTTATATTGTTTCAACCATTTCAAGAAGAGTGTTATCCTATGGACAAAAAGTATGCGCGCAAAGGTGGGGTGGGATTTTCTCATAGGATAACACACTTTTTGAGTTGTTTTAATAATTCAATAACTCTGTATCCATAAAAGACAACAATATGAACAATGGATGAGTGATCGAGTGATCAAGATGAAGCACACTATGTCCATAATACATTTCAAGCGGCTTGAAGTTTATTCTACACTGTTTTTGTATTTATTATAATTAAGAACAACATAATTGCATTTAATCTCACCTGATACGGGATTTGCTTTCTATTGGTAATTGTATGCCCGCCAAGTATTCTAGGCCCTGAATCATCATAAGCATTAACCGCGAATACCAACACTGCGACTATAAAATAAATAAATTTAACAGTTTTACCGCAAACAAGGATTCTATATTACGGCAGGTCGTTATAAGTAGGTATCGTGTTTCCATTGTACGGTGCTGATTAACCCGCGAGGACGCAACACGCACGGTTATAATATGAAAACATTTCAAGAGGATAGAGATAAGATAAGCCAAGAGTGGACGATGAATCAGCCTTACAGTAAATTGCGATAGACATTTATTTTTTTTACTTATATAATGTATAATATATCACTTTATATAAGTAAAAAATAACTGTGATGTGTATAATATATCACTTATCTTTAAGTGCAAATATTAAATAGATTGCTAATATATTATTAGATTTTGAACGATTTAATTCATTCATGGTCATAAAAAAAACATAAATTAACAAATTATGTTAATTATCACAGTTATATCATTTATATATATATATATATATATATATATATATATATATATATATATATATATATATATGTATACACACACATATATATATATATAAACAGTCGAGATATTGTGTGAATTCATCAAAGAAGGCTTAAAAAGGCCAATAATCAACAAAAACCCAAACCGTAATAATTCAAGATATAAGAAAATAGACCCCAATAAAAGCCAGAAAACAGGTATGAATTCATCCTCAATATCCGAGTTACAATGATGAGATCTAAGTGCTTTCATTTAACCGCCCCGTGGCGTGCTGTATCGCTCCAAGTTTTGCACTCGTGTACCCGTTTGTAAGAGACAAGGTACAATTGTGCGCATCCGAAGCGACAAATAGAACAGATAGAAGATATAGAAGAGATAATACTCTCGGAGCAGCAAATAGTGAAAAACGAAAACAGCTCTAATAAAATAGAAATCTAGATATGTAGGTTGCTAAGAGATGGATTCGCACGTATATCGACTAGGATAACAATTAGCATTGAGTCCTCTAAATCAGTTTTTTTCCTTTTGTCAATAAAAGCAAATTGACCCTTATTGAGCTACACAGTCTATTGTTATCTATGTCTATGTTATCACAAACTGCAAATACAAATAAAACATAATAAACCAAACTATTTTAAGTATAAAATTTACACGATATTCTTTTATTTAAAAATAACAGTCAGATAGGTATATTAAGTATACATTTAGTAGTGAATATTAATTATAAAGATTCTACAGAAGGGACAATATTAATTGAACGTATGTTGATGATTTTAAATTTATATATTTCAAAGTAAAGCAGCTACTTTGAAATATATTTTTAAACACATTAAAGTGCTATTGTATAATAGGCAACTTTAATTACACGGTGGTTTACTAAATAATAATAATGGCCGCCACATATGTTTTTTTGGCGGCCATTACTAAATATTAATAATGGCCGCCACATATGTTTTTTTGGCGGCCATTATGAAATCTCTGTCTGCAATTAAAGTTGCCTATAGCACAATAACGTTTGAGTTTAAAAAGAAATGTTCTAGTAATAGTAAAGCTGGATTTATAGTGTAAATTTAGCACATTCGTAAGATATTTTGGTCGCAAGGGGATACAACTAAAATCATGTTGCATTTCTGAACTAGATAAGTGTCACAATTCATACATCGCAGGAATCCATAACGATTAATTAATGCTGTAGTATGGAGAGCGATTGCGATTACAATCTACTAGGTTTTTGGTCTGGGCTTTAGAAAGTTCGGGGACGATTTTAGCAAGTAGCAAGTCGTAACATTCAAAAATAATATTATATGTAATATAATAATGTTATATTACATATATTATTATTTAAAAACACATACACTAATTTTCGGTTTTATAAAAGCTAACAATAACCCGTGATTATATTATTGGATGTTGCATACATTGTTTTTAACTTTTCATTTCATAACGTATCTGTTTATATATGGCAACGTCGCATTATGTGTCAAAGTTGGCAAAAGTAAGGTTAGAATCACGGATGTCAAATTAACTCGAGAGTTATCTACTTTATACAACCATGCCTTAAAGTCGTTTTAGACAAGGCAATTTCTTGACTCAAAAGTTGGTCAAGATGCGAGACAATCTAAATTGTCTCGTATCTTAAGGTCGTTTTAGACTAGACAATTTCTTGACTCAAAAGTTAGTCAAGATGCGAGACAATCTAAATTGTCCCGCGTCTTAAGGTCGTTTTAGACAAGACAATTTCTTCAATCAAAAGTTAGTCAAGATGGGAGATTATCTACCATACAGCAAATTATTTGAAATATTGAATTGGATGGTAGATCGAATGGAAAAATATAACCTGTTCTATTTGTTAAGGACAAATTGTATGGGAGGAGGATATATGAATTCATTTCTTGAACAACTTTTAAACTGAGAAATTGTCTTATCTAAAACGACCTTTAGTCTGGACTAGATTTAAAATGTCGTTAATTGTATCCCAACAACAATTACCCTGTTCGACAATTTTATATAACAATAATATTTCGATAGGTGTTCAATTAATATTGCTCCTTCTCCCCCTCCCTTACCCATATAGATTTTAAAAAAACGACACATAAATTACATCTTCAAAGCATCGAGAATTTTTTTCAAACTCCTTTTACTCCTGTACGCAATAATCCCCCCGTGATTGCAGCACTGCGTCATTTTATCGCCCTCGCCTGTTAAATAATTAACACTGAGAAGCTCCCCGCGCAGTGCACAGCTGTACACCAAAATATCCCCTCCAGCAGCCTGCAGGACTGCGTGTGGAGCGCACGTATCCCACTTAAAAGTAGAATTTTTGGAGAGGACATACGCGTCCGCTAATCCCGTCGCAACGGCTAGCAATTTATAACCCGCCCCAGCTGCCTCCACCAATATAAACCCTGCGGATGTTAGTTTGGTTTTAACAGCCTCATCCTCGCTTGTGCTAACACAAATAGTGTTATTACTCTTGTTGGGGAGGCTTGAAATGTATGACCTACCAAACCAGTTGTTTCTAAAAAAATATATAACATCAATAAGCTTTATAGAGGTTTATATAGAAAGTAGCCATACTCATTTTTAAATGAAAAAGGTTGATTGATAACACCTGCAAGTGGTAAACCTGTTTTCAAACAGTACGCGCCTATTAAAACGGTTACACACTTGAGGCCAGTTTTTGCAATGTGTTCGTTGTTTGGTTCTTCGGTTCCATTTATATACTCAGCTGTTGAATCTAGAATTAAATTATGTTAGTTTGTTTTTTAAATTAATCCTTCCTCTACAGTTAACACGGGTACAAGAGGATAAAGACCAAGAAAGAATTCAAAAAATTATTATAATCAGAGGAAGGTGGAATGTCATGGGAAAAAAATAGTTCTTGTAATTTAAGTTAAGAGATAAAAGCAGTTTGATTGAGATAAGTAAAACTACTATGTTTTTTACTACTTTATTTAATATTCACTCTCACCCCTGTATTCACCGACATTCTATAAATCTATCAATAGCTATTGAACCCATAAGTATTCGTTGTTATAGCAACAATAAATACATTATCTAGGGAGTGTGGTAACTTTAGATTCCCTCTATTGGAAAGACTGAATAATTAAACAAAAGGTGTCATCAAAGCTCCAATCACAAGCGCTATTCAACGTGTTTGACATTTGTTTTGGCATATTCTGTCACAATGACGTTTTCAACTTATCCATTCAATAGTTTATGAGACCTATAAAGTTTATGGGATGATGGTGAATACGGACATCAACCTCTTATTCACCAATGTTCTATAAATGTGCTATTAAACCCATAAGTATGTGTTGTTATAGCAACAATAAATGCATTATCTAGGGAATGTAGTTACTTTAGATTATCTCTATTGGCAATACTGAATAATTAAACACAAGGTGTCATCAAAGCTGACTGGAGCTTTGATGACACCTTGTGTTTAATTATTCAGTGTTTCCAATGGAGAGAATCTAAAGTAAAGTACAATTCAAGGCGTTTGGCATTTGTTTTGGCAATTTCTGTCACAATGACGTTTTCAATTTGTCCATTCAATAGCTTATGTTACCCAATGAGGTTTACGGTAAGTTGATGAATACGGGTTTAATTGTAATTATGTGTATTTATTTGCCAGGCACTATAATATACAGACCAACAAGAGTCTGCACAATTTCGAAAGATTTTCAATTTATACTAGTTACATTATTCAACATAAAATTACACTATAAATCTAGATTTATTATGTTTCTTAAATTTAAAACGTTATTATAACTTAGGCAACTTTATTTACACGAAGACGGCCATTATGAATTAGTAATGACTTAAAAATGGCCGCCTAAAAAACACGTGACGGCCATTGTTTAACATAATGGCCGTCGCCGTGTAATTAGAGTTGCCTATAATAAAATAACACTTAGTAAGTATTTAAATAGTAATTTTTGTACTCAAACTCTAAGACAAGTCATTTCCCGCATTGATTTGGGTGCGGGAAATACAACTTCAAGTATATTCAAGTATATCAGTTTGCTATATAATGTTCTATCGAACGCCTAATGGTCGATGAAACAGACGCAGTTAATATCTCTCGTTGAAATAGAACTTGGGTGGAAATAGTAATTTACATTATTAGTGCAGGAAGGCAAATTTTCCGAATGAGCGAATGAGTTTACAACACAAGCCGAAGGTGAGTGCTGTATTAAGAACGAATTCGGGAAATCGCCTTATCGCACGAATAATTTAGCTCCAGTTAGCTTTGATGACACCTTTTGTTTAATTATTAATTTTAATTAAAATTTAATATTCAGCGTTTTCAATAGAGAGAATCTAATCTAAAGCGGTATTCATAGTCTTTGGCATTTGTTTTGGCAATTTCTGTCATTGTATTAAGAACGAATTCGGACAAATTCCATATGGGAAACTTGCGTCCCTGCACTAATAATGTAAATTACTATTTAAACACTTTAAAGTGTCATTTTATTATAGGCAACTCTAATTACACGGTGGCGGCCATTATATTAAACAATGGCCGTCACGTGTTTTTTAGGCGGCCATTTTTAAGTCATTACTAATTCATAATGGCCGCTTTCGTGTAAATAAAATTGCCTATAGTATAATAACGTTTAAAAATTAAAAAAACGAATGTCCTGGTAAACTGAATTTATAGTGTAATTTTAATCGCAAGAGGACTCGTAAGCAATTTTAGTCAGGTACCAACGAACAAATTCTGTTGCATTATGAACGGGATAAGTGTTTCTAACAGGAAACGTCCAATATTAAGCCCACAAAGCCAATTTATAGTAAATCTGATGAATATTATGATATGAAAACAACGAAATGCCATTTACAAATATTATTTACCCGGCACTTATAATGCTACAAATCAGAAATAGTCGGCACAACGTCACAATCTCGAAAATTAAGACCAATGCGAGAAAAAGAGATCAGGTATAATGAAGATTATGCAATCGTCCATTTTGTTTTAACACAATAGCATTTTACTTATCTCTTTTATTCAAAATAAATTACCACAATCATTCACTTTCTAAATACATTAATCCCCGTATTCACCAACATTCCATAAATGCATCAATATCTTTTGAACCCATAAATATTTGTTGTTATAGCGACAATAAATACATTATCTAGGGAATATAATTACTTTAGTTTCTTTCTATTGTAAACACTGAATAATTAAACAAAAAGTGTCATCAAAGCTCCAATCACAAGCGCCATTCAAGTTGGCTGACATTTGTTTTAACAAATTTCTGTCACAATGACGTTTTCAATGTATATGTTTTAGCAAGTTCTGTCACAATGACGTTTTCAATTTATCCATTCAATAGTTTATGGGACCTATAAAGTTTATGGGATGTTGGTAAATAGCATTAGATTTTCAACAACATTTTCACCTACCAATTGGGTCAATCCATATACCAACTTTACTAAAATCTATTTTAACGCCATCAACCACCCCAGACACATCAACATCTTCCAGCTGCATATCTTGATGCACTTCGAGTGCTAATAAATGCGCCGCTGTGGTGTCGCCACATAAAACTTTGTTGAGTAAATTCGCGGTTTGATCCACTGTGTCTTTAATTTCCACACAAATGGTTTCACCCAGAGTGTTGCTGAATGTGTTGCTTTCTTCCCCTTTTATCGAGTTTTTCATTTCTGGAAACTAATTAGCAAGTTAACCTGTTACTTTCTTCTTCTTTTATCTAGTTTTTCATTTCTGGAAACTTATTAGCAAGTTAACCTGTTTTTTTTTTAAAGAAGTATGTTTAAAATAAAACTTCTACAAGGGTTACTATTCAAGTATTGAAAATTTGCAACATTGGTATGGCTAAGTACAACCCGTATGTGCCATCGTAAAGTTTGACATTTCTCACAATATAAGTAATCAGAACGGTTTTTTATACAGTCGTGATTGGTATTGTTATCCTTCTCGGTACGTGAGATGTTTTTCACTCGTCATATTGTATGGCTGGTCATTCGAATAAGACTTGATTAAAATTGCAAATACTTTATTTTTTTGGAAAGTAATCGGAACAGCATAACGCTCAAGTTTTTCCAGAGTGCAACTAAGGTGTTTCTGAATATTTGTGGGGTATTATATCAGAAGAAACAAATAAATATGCTAAATACAAAGAAGGCTTTACAAAATATAGAAACCAAAGGTGGCTTCCTTCCTTCCTTAAGAAGGTCTGTCAGTTCTAAGTAACATTTACAAATAACATTTTTACATATCTTAAAAAACAAGGGTAGTTTACTTAAGCCGTTTTATACTTTTTGGTAACACCTCGTATATGCAAGCTGATTATACTTCAATGTTTGCTTATTAAGTTTGAAATAATGACAGTTTTTGAAAGAATACATTTTTATTTATTTTGTTAATAAGGGTTTTAAAAAAAACCGAGATTAGATTTTAAAGAAGAGTATTTAGAAAAACAATACACCTCAGTCATTTGTTTTTGTTATTCATTTTCAATACATAAATAGCAATCATTGTACTACCAATATTTTGTTGCATACAACATTTTATAATTAAATACTTGTCTGCTTTAGTATGCAACCAAACCAACACATTTAATTAATTAATCCAATTATAATTATAACCTGAATATTTTGAGCTTGTTTCGTATTATCATACTATTTAGAATAAAATTAATATCAAAATTATAATCTAGACTGTGTTTATAAAACAAAACCCGACCAATCATGGCGTAATAGTTACAGTTCAATTGTTTAACAATCAACCTTGACTTGTAATAAAAAAAAAATTCCGTCTATTATTATTGTGTGGCTTGTTGTTCTTATTATATTGCATTGATAATAAAACTACTTGACTTATATTTGGTCTCACTTTGCCGCCGATATCGTGTCGCACCATCTCCTGAATGAGCACGTCTGCCAACGTTTTGAAATCGGCCACGAACCGCGGATTGGCCTCGTTGCGCCCTTTGCGCTCCACCAGCAGCCCGAAGAGATGTTTGTTGTGGCGGCAGGCGCGCGCGACGCCCGCCGCCTTCTCCGCCGCCACAATAATCTCCTGCAGCAGCTGCGACGACGACGCCATGGCGCTTGATTAAAAACTGGGTCATCCTGTTGCACGGCTTCCTCCTGCTGACACCCAGCCGCCGTCGACGCGGGCGTCCATCGATTCGAGCCCGGGCTGCGCGCGCGCTCTTTGCGCTAAATTTGAATATAATGGCACGAATAAAATAAGTAATAAGATAACGATTAAGACTTTGTTGGGGAAAAAGGATAAATAGCACCTGGGATGATTTTATCAGCTCAATCCGTAAGCTAAATCATGTACGTAAAGGCTGTGTTGATTATAGTTTGTGTCTGTGCAGGTGAGTTTGTTTTTGCGTCAAACTTGTATAAACAAATGCCGAGCAAATAATAGGATTTCAAGTTCATATTTACAGTAAGATAGTTTAATTATTTCAAATGTTATACATTAAATTAAATTAAATCTAGTATGCGGTTAATTTTGTTTCTAAAACAAAACTCATAAAACATACGCATTCTGGATGTAGTAATTGACACGCGTAGTAAATTAAGGGTTACTTTGATTGTATATTTATGGAAAATAACTACATATCATTATTATTATTATATAGATGTGTTTATATATTCGATTTGCGAAGACAATCAGGAACTATAATATTATTATAATAAATATAATATATAAATCAAAACAAACTGTGCAAATAGTCAGGACTATTTTCACAGTTTGTTTTGATTTTTATATTATATTTATTATAATAGTATTATTAGGTGGAAAGGCCACAGGCCAATAGCCTAATATTGTTTTCTCTCTCTAGTATTATAGTCCCTGGCCGTCTTCGTAAATCGAGCAAATACACATCTAAACACATCTATATAATAATAATAATAATAATAATAATATGTATTTATTTTCCATAAATATACAATCAAAGTAAACCTTAATTTATTACGCGTGTCAATTGCTTCATCTAGAAAGCGTATGTTTTATGAGTATTATAGTCCCTGGTCGTCTTCGTAAGAAGAAGAATAATTGAATGTAGATTGAGAAGATGTGTTGATTTGATTTGTAATATTTATTTTAGTTTTAGGATATGTTGTACTTTATTGAATGCCAATAAAGGTTACTATATAGAGTGACTTTCAAAAAGACATACAACTTAAGTTGTTTTATAATTTAAAAAAAAAATTCTTAGGAGTATACTACCCTTGTTTTTTGAAATATGTAAAAATGTTATTTGGAAAATTTACTTAGAACTAACAGTTCTAAATACGAAATTAGAACCAACTACGACGAATATATTTTCTTTTGCCTTTTCTGATATAATGGGCTTATCATTTGTAAAGTCGGTATAACCTAATATATAATAATCACCTGAATATTTTGATGTTATCAATATTTGATTAAACCGACTTTGTAATTCACAAAGCCTACCTTTATACATGAAAAGGCAAAAGAACATATTTTCATCGTAGGTGGCTGAGATAGATTGGTTAGTGTTTTGTTACTTAATTACTTTTTAAGAGAAGCCTTATATGTCATATTAGTTACACATAGTGATTATATTTTATTTTACTATTAGACGTCAATTGTTTATTAACAAAACAATACATAACACACAAAGCAATCTTTAATCCATATACAATTTAAACATCCAAATCCATTTTATACCTGATAAAATGGATTTGGCTGTTTAAATTATTTATGGATTAAAGATGGCTTTGTACGTTGTATATATCATAATCCATTTTAATTACTTTAATCCTATTCTTCCTTACAATTTTTAGTTTATAGTAGGAAATACAGATAAAGTATTGTATTTTTTTTTTCATATAGTGCCATGCCTATCAACTGATAACAGGATAGTAGGCGGACGTCCTGCAGAGGCCGGAGAATTTCCCTATCAAGTAAATCCGACTATACTTAAATACACAGACGTATTAATTTTTTAATACAACTTTTTTGAAATGACTTTAGGTATCTTTGCGGAGATCTTACAATGACAACCATTTCTGCGGAGGCAGTCTGATCACAGCCAGCCATGTCTTAACAGCAGCCCACTGCATGTACTATGTGTGGGGCGGTATCTTACCGCCAATAGTAGTACGCGTTGTTGCAGGCCAATTAAATCTGACTCTAACCGAAAATAGTGTGCAGAGGAACACTTCGAAAATCACCATTCATCCGGATTATGATAAATACACCATGTTTAATGATGTTGCTATTATTGAAGTATGTACTCCGCTTTCGTTTATCGTTTGAGAGCTGCTTAGGGATGGTCTTAGCTGGTTTTAAAACTTTAAAACCGCCCGGAACAGCTCCTGAACGATAAACGAAGGCGACTGTAGTTGTTTATTGTTATATCAATGCCAGCTTGATTATATTTGGGTCGTATTTTTTATGGGAATGAATATGTAGTCCTAATATATAATATATAAGTTGATATTCTATACCTCATTTGAGGTATAATTTAAAAAAAAAAGCTTGAATAATTATAAGGACACTTATTTCTAGCTCTGTAATTTGTAATTCTAGTTATCAGAACCTTTTGATGTGGTGGACAACATGCTGATACAACCTGTGCCATTACGCGCAAAAGAGCTGCACAAAGGCACGTGTATTGCATCGGGCTGGGGCGTTGAGGATCATGTGAAGACACTTCTAATATTTTATTGTTGCTTTGTAGGTAATGAGAATTATTTTTTTAGGCATCCAGAAACGTTAGTGAAATTCTGCTCGCAGCAGAGGTGGATATTATTGATAGGAAGAGATGTGACGAACTTTATGGTGAAGGTACTATTAATGATAGCATGATCTGCGCGGGATTGGAGTCTGGAGAACGCGATACTTGTCAGGTTATTTATTTTACTACTATATTATCAACTATATTATCAAATGACAACCTTCAAAACGAAAATAAATTCAACAAGAAGGTGTTAAGGAACATTATGTCCCGGAATGAAAGATAGGCTGTTTAAAGATAATAACTTGAGTTTTAATGTATCTAAATAACCGTCAACATGCGCATGCCATCAGGATCACCAGGTAGTGTCCTCTATGAAATAATATTCCAACAGAGTGTTGAGATATCAGCACAAGGCCAATCTTATAAGACATATATAAGTGTGTGTACACACTTATATCTATATAACTATATAACTATATAACTATATAACTATATATCTATATATCTATATATCTATATATCTATATATCTATATATCTATATATCTATATATCTATATATCTATATATCTATATATCTATATATCTATATATCTATATTTAATATATGTTTTACAATTTAATATATCTAAATCAACCAAACACTTTGTATAAGTATAGAGTATGCATATGTATAGAATATGTTTATTCGAATGTCGAAAACAATACAATCTACTACAAGTATTCCAGTTTTCTCGATAGAGAGAAAGTTTAACGCCATCTAGTAGAACTAAAAAAAAATACACATCTATATGGTAATATCAGTCATGCCATCAAGATAATCAAACGGTGCCCTTTATTGGTATAATAATCCAATAGAGCCTTCGAGATATCGGCATAAAGCCAATCTTAAAATCGATCTTAAACGACTTGAACGATAAACTACATTGAATCTTACATTTTTTTTTAATTAGGCGTAAATGAATAAATGAAATTACTTGAACCATAGAAAGTAATGGGTAGCAGTGTAGTGCAGAGTTCAAGTCATTTTAAATAGTGGACGGGCATAGTTTGGTTGGTGGGGGACCCCCGCCCACCCCACCTTTGTTCGCATAGTTGTTCCATAGAATAATACTCTTCTTGGAATAAATTAACAATATAAAACATTTGTATCCATTGAAAAAACTACGCGAGCGAAGGTGGGGTGGGTGGGCGGCCCCCACCAACCTGACTATGCCCGTCCACTATTTCAAACGACTTGAACTATGCACTACACTATTATTCGTTATTTTCTAAGATTAAATTAATATCACTTATTAATTTAAGACTAATTAAAAAAATATATGTGATAAATAATGTAATGCATAGTTCAAGTCGTTTGAAATAGTGGACGGGCATAGTTTGGTTGGTGGGGGCCACCCGCCCACCCCACCTTCGCTCGCGTAGTTTTTTCAATGGATACAAATGTTTTATATTGTTGAAACTATGCCAAGAAGAGTGTTATCCTATGGAGAAACTATGCGAACAAAGGTGGGGTGGGTGGGCGGCCCCCACCAACCTGACTATACCCATCCACTATTTCAAACGACTTGAACTATGCACTACACTATTATTCGTTATTTTCTAAGATTAAATTAATGTCATTTATTAATTTAAGACTAATTAAAAAATATATATGAAAAATAATGTAATGCATAGTTCAAGTCGTTTGAAATAGTGGACGGGCATAGTTTGGTTGGTGGGGGCCGCCCGCCCACCCCACCTTTGTTCGCATAGTATCTCCATAGGATAACACTCTTCTTGGAATAGTTTTAACAATATAAAACATTTGTATCCATTGAAAACACTATGCGAGCGAAGGTGGGGTGGGTGGGCGGCCCCCACCAACCAAACTATGCCCGTCCACTATTTCAAATGACTTGAACTATGCACTACACTATTATCCGTTATTTTTTTTATGAATAAATTAATGTCATTTATTAATTTAAGACTATTTAAAAAATATATGTGAAAAATAATGTAATACATAGTTCAAGTCGTTTGAAATAGTGGACGGGTATAATTACCATATAGATGTATATTTTATTTTTTTTTTAGTTTCACTAGATGGCGTTAAACTTTCTCCCTATCGAGAAAGTTGTTATAATTGTAGTAGTTTGTATTATTTTCAACATTTAAATAAACATACTTTATACTTATACATACTCTATACTTATACAGAATGTTTGGTTGAATTAGATGCATTACAACTCAAGTTATTAGTTTTAAACGTCCTATCTTTCATCCCAAGACATAAAGTTCCTTAACACCCTTTTATTGAATTTATTTTCGTTTTTAAGGTTAATAAAAAGTATACAGACTGTTTATATTTGTTTGTATGTAGGGTGATTCTGGTGGTCCACTACTATGCAATGGTTTATTAACTGGTGTAATATCTACTGGGAAGGGTTGTGCCGACGCAAAGTACCCAGGCGTTTATGCAAACGTAGCAAATTTATTGCCGTGGATTCTAGATAACTCTCGTGAAAAGATTGTGGACACTGAAGGACCCATTGCAGAAGCTATTATAATGGACGAACTTAACAACGCGCATGAAATCAACAAAGAAGGTCGTATTGAAACGGAGGAAGAAACTGTACAAGAAGGAAAATCTAGTGGAACTGTTCTATTTCAAAATGGACTGTTTGTAACAATTATTAGCTTGTTCATTACTATGAGATAATTATTTAAAGAAAAAAAATGTATTAATTTAATTCAGTTATTTAATTAAATTATAATTGTTTAATTTATTACATTTGATCTAAGTTATTAATTCTTGTGTATTAAAAAACGAACCTATAAAAATAAAATAATAATATATATATATATATATATATATATATATAATAAAAATTAAAATATACATCTATATGGTAATTATACCAGTCCACTATTTCAAACGACTTGAACTATGCATTACATTATTTTTCACATATATTTTTTAATTAGTCATAAATTAATAAATGACATTAATTTAATCATAGAAAATAACGGATAATAGTGTAGTGCATAGTTCAAGTCATTTGAAATAGTGGACGGGCATAGTTTGGTTGGTGGGGGCCGCCCGCCCACCCCACCTTTGCTAGCATAGTTTTTTCAATGGATACAAATGTTTTATATTGTTGAAACTATGCCAAGAAGAGTGTTATCCTATGGAGAAACTATGCGAACAAAGGTGGGGTGGGCGGGCGGCCCCCACCAACCAAACTACCCGTTCAATATTTCAAACGACTTGAACTATGCACTACACTATTATCCGTTATTTTTTTATGATTAAATTAATGTCATTTATTAATTTAAGACTAATTAAAAAATATATATGAAAAATAATGTAATGCATAGTTCAAGTCGTTTCAAATAGTGGACGGCCATAGTTTGGTTGGTGGGAACCGCCCACCCACCCCACCTTTGTTCGCATAGTTCCTCCATAGGATAACACTCTTCTTGGCATAGTTTCAACAATATAAAACATTTGTATCCATTGAAAAAACTATGCTAGCAAAGGTGGGGTGGGCGGGCGGCCCCTACCAACCTGACTACCAGTCCACTATTTCAAACGACTTGAACTATGCATTACATTATTTTTCACATATATTTTTTTAATTAGTCTTAAATTAATAAGTGATATTAATTTAATCTTAGAAAATAACGAATAATAGTGTAGTGCATAGTTCAAGTCTTTAATTTATTACATTTGATCTAAGTTATTAATTCTTGTGCATTAAAAAACGAACCTATAAAAATAAAATAATAATATATTTATATCTATATATATATATATATATAATAAATAATTTCAATACAAACATTTGCCATTTATAATACAAATTTTTATTAATTCCTATGTATTAAAAACGAATGAATAAGAACATATTTCTGACAATTTCAATAGAAATACTTGCCATTTATAATATAAAAAAAAATTAATTCTTATATATTAAAAAACGAATCCATACGATCATATTTTTGGCAGTTTCAATAGAAAAATTTGCCATTTATAACACACGTTTCTTTGGATAGCATTTTCATAATTTAAAAACTTGCATGTGGCACGATTGGCAAGTTTTTGAATTATAAAAATGCCATCCAAAGAAATGTGTGTTTTAACTGGCAAATGTTTCTATTGAAATTACCAGAAATATGTCCTTACGGGTTCATTTTTTAATACATAAGAATTAATAATCTAACCCAAAAGAGCTTAATTATAATTGTTTTATTTATTATATTTTATCTAGTTACGTGTGTAAAACAAACAACCGCCGGTATTTCAGAAGGTCATGGAAACAAGTGCGCGATATTTGGTTGTTTAATCTTAGTCTAAATATTGACAAAATACGGCTGCTGGAATCTAGACGGCGAATTAACGTAATCACATGTTTTTAAACAAAACATAAACATCAAGGGTGCCAATGAGTTAACACAATTTTAAACAATTGCATGTGTCGCACGTGTGTTATAATAATAATAATTATTATTATTATAGTATTATTCACCTCAATAATAAATACAATTTAAGTAATTTAAAGGCCAATATCAGCCCCCAATATGTTTAAATGATATCGAACCGCGCGGAATTAGTTTTGGTCTCACATGTACATTCAGAAATCGGTATGAGAATTATTCAAAATTAACTGTTTTTGATGCATGACTAAAAAATTGTGTAATAACTCTGTAGTTTGATGCCCGTATTCACCAATATCCCATAAACTTTATGGGTCCTATAAACTATTAAATGTATAAACCAACCTGACTATGCCCGTCCACTATTTCACACGACTTGAACTATGCATTACATTATTTTTCACATATATTGTTTTAATTAGTCTTAAATTAATAAATGACATTAATTTAATCATAGAAGTTAATGGATAATAGTGTAGTGCATAGTTCCAGTCGTTTGAAATAGTGGACGGGTATAGTTTGGTTGGTGGGGGCCGCCCGCCCACCCCACCTTTGCTCGCATAGTTTTTCCATAGGATAACGCTCTTCTTGGAATAGTTTAAACAATAGAAAACATTTATATCCATTGAAAAGACTATGCGAGCAAAGGTGGGGTGGGCGGGCGGCCCCCACCAACCAAACTATGCCCGTCCACTATTTCAAACGATTTGAACTATGCATTACACTATTTTTCACATATATTTGTTAATTAGTCTTAAATTAATAAATGACATTAATTTATTCATAAAAAAATAACGGATAATAGTGTAGTGCATAGTTCAAGTCGTTTGAAATAGTGGACGGGCATAGTTTGGTTGGTGGGGGGCGGCCCGCCCACCCCACCTTTGCTCGCATAGTGTTTTCAATGGATACAAATATTTTATATTGTTAAAACTATGCCAAGGAGAGTGTTATCCTATGGAAAAACTATGCGAACAAAGGTGGGGTGGGCGGGCGGCCCCCACCAATCAAACTATGCCCGTCCACTATTTCAAATGACTTGAACTATGCACTACACTATTATCCGTTATTTTTTTATGAATAAATTAATGTCATTTATTAATTTAAGACTCATTAAAAAATATATATGAAAAATAATGTAATGCATAGTTCAAGTCGTTTGAAATAGTGTACGGGTATAGTTTGGTTGGTGGGGGCCGCCCACCCACCCCACCTTTGCTCGCATAGTTCTTCCATAGGATAACGCTCTTCTTGGAATAGTTTAAACATGTACATTCAGAAATCGGTATGAGAATTATTCAAAATTAACTGTCTTTGATGCATGACTAAAAAATTGTGTAATAACTCTGTAGTTTGATGCCCGTATTCACCAATATCCCATAAACTTTATGGGTCCTATAAGCTATTAAATGTATAAATTGAAAATGTCATGATGGTAGAAATGGTCAAAATAAATGTCAACACCTTGAATAGCGCTTCTGATTGGAGATTGGATAACATTTTTCTTAAATTTTGGCTCGTGCTGTAAACTTATTCGGTCATTCGTGAAACTTGCCTTCCTGCACTAATAGTGTAAATTACTATTTCATGTTATAAGTATATTGACTGTATTAAAAAGACGAAATTCTCAATGTACATGTGATTAAGCCTGCTCACCTCGTCAAGGTACTAATTCGTCGAGCAGGAAAGGATTGGTTAGGCGGGAAAGGATGTTTAAAGCAATCTGAAAAATAAAATTGGAGTATTTGGAATGACAGGATTGTTTTGTATTGTCGTCAAAGCTAACGTAAGCATTAACTGCAACCGCGAGTTAAAGAGCTAACACTGTCAAAACTTAAAGCATTCACAATAAAGTTAACATCCAATGTCGTCAAAGCTACCGTAAACTTTAACTGTTTCGCGAGTTATTGGTTTCGTTGCATAGATAATATATATATATATATATATATATATATATATATATATATATATATATTATATATATTATATATATATATATATATATATATTATATATATTATATATATATATATATATATATATATATATATATATAACTTCTTGCACGACAACAGCCATCGTCAAAAATGATCACCTCTGGCTCAAGCCAAGACACGTAACTGACGAGCTTTTGTCTTAATACAAATGACCGGCTATACGAAGACCCAAGAGCTTGAGCTTTAAAAGCTACCCGAAGCCCTTAGGTTCAAGCCACATCAAAAGAAAAAGAACAAAACTCAAATGGCGGATTACGCGACCAGCTACTTGGAGACCATCGGGTTACAAGTTAATGGCCGTACAATTTTGAAAATGTTGTTGCCGTGCAAGACAATACAAGTAAATATAGTGTGGTTGGCACGCAGCATAATTTGTAATCAAAGTTATGTGAAACAAATTAATTCTTTAGTAAAAAATTAATAGAAATAACAAAGAAATATCGAAGTATATGAATCAATTGATAACAAAAATATGTTACATTGATAATTTTTAATGAAATACGTTAATAGTTAATGATTTAGATTGAAAACTTAATTTAGTTTAATTTAAAGCTGCTTTTTTGCCAAAATTAGTACAATACCCTAGATAAACAAATGTAAAATAAAATAATAGCGACGACACCATTAGATAATCCGCCTATGAAATTGAACACAAATATTGTAATTCAATAAAAATAATATTAATATCTAAGGTGTTATATGCGTAACGATTCGGTTTTTTTGGCGCAACTAAATTCCCTTCCCTAGCATAATCTAAATACATATAAAGAATCTGAAAAGAAATTGATTAGACTGAAAGAGAAGTTGTATTAGGCAACCTAACTAGATCTGACCTACTGGCGCAACGCGATCGCGACCCGTGATTCAAAAAGCACTTACTACTTCGTTGCGGGGATCACTCACGTTAGGAGAACACCCCGTTGATGTCTTCAATTTTCTTCAGCGGTGCTCCCCCATTCCATCTCCAGCCCATGTAAAGCACTGACTTTAGTTTGGATACAAAGCAACACCCTAATTTGAAACTGTTAATACTCGCGAGGACCCTAACGTGGCTAAAGAACGCGAACTAATCACAACAGCTTTAATTACGGTTTGCTAATAAAAAGTTAACACTTGCACTGTTACACCTGTAACAATAGAAATTTGGTATTAGTTATTTTGTTTGGAAAAAAATTTAGCAAACTGAGTATGTTTGTTTGGTTGGGTGAAAATACTTACATTGCCCCTGTAACGATTCCACCGGTATCTTCCTGCAAGGTTGTGGTATGGAACTGCATTCGTTTCAGGGTGCAAATCGCCTACGCGGTTGTTTTAAGTTTCGGAACGCGGCTGAATCAAGTTACCGCACGAGGTTGATTCAAGTATCCAGACGCGATTGATTCAAGTTTCAAAACACGATTGAATCCAGTTACGAAACGCGATTGATTCAATTTTTCGAACGCGATTGATTCAAATTTTCGAACGCGATTGAATTAAGTTCTCGATCGCGATTGATTCAAAGTTTCAAACGCGATTGAATCAAGTTCTCGAACGCGATTGATTCAAAAGTCCGTACGCGATTGAATCAAGCTACGAATCGCTACTGAATGAAGTTATGAATCGCGATTGAATCGCGATTGAATCGAGTTACAAATCACGAATGAATCAAGTTATGAAACGTGATTAATTCAAATTTACGAATGCGATTCAATCAAGTTTTCGAACGAGATTGATTCAATTTCCGAACGCGATTGAATCAAGTTTTCGAATACGATTGATTCAAATATCCGAACGCGATTGAATTAACTTCTTGATCGCGATTGATTCAAATTTCCGAACGTAATTGAATTAAGCCACGAATCGCGATTGAATCAAGTTATGGATCGCGATTGATTCAAGTATTCGAACGCGATTGATTCAAATTTCCGAACGCGTTTAAATCAAGTTAAGGAACGTGATTGATTCAATTTTCAGAACGCGACACGTCGAAAAACGTTTGGATAAAAAATGGAATTAGTGATTTATCGAATTGAGTAATGTACAACAGTTAAAAATTAAAATTAATGTCGAATCAATTTTGTTGTTACTCGTAATATTCAAAGTAATTTAAATGCTTTTAAAAATAAGTTGCAAGTATTTGTGTATGTCAATTTGTTTTTATAAATTACATACATATTTACTATAAATTAAATTAATTAGTTGAGAATGTATTGAAATGGAGCGACAACTCCGCACGATCCATGCAAGAATGTTTAAAGACATGGCAATTTTCAGCCTTATAAAGTTAAAACGATATCGAGCGGAGCGGAATTGGTTTTAGTCTCACATGTACATTGAGAAATCGGTTCGAAAATTATAGAAAATCAAAAGAATTGGTGGATGAATAGAAACTTCTATCTACTAACTTGATGTTTGAGTCTAGATAAATAAACTCAAAACATAAATTAATAATTTAAATTGTATACTCATAATAGAGCCTATTGCACGACAGCGGCATTATCCAAAATCATCACCACTCTGCATGAGCACCTTAGTCTCAAGCCAACATACATAACTGACGAGCTATAGTCTCAATACAAATGATAGGCTATACGAAGACCCAAGAGCTTGAGCTTTAAAAGCTACCCGAAGTTTTTGGGTTCAAGCCATATCAAGAGAGAGAACAATACTCAAATCGCGGACTACGTAACCGGCTACTTGGAGACCTTCGGATTTCAAGTTAATGGCAGAAAATTCTCAAAATCTTTATGCTACCCGCCCACCCCACCTTTGGTCGCATAGTTTTTCCATAGGCCAACACTCTACTTGGAATAGTTTAAACAATATAAAACATCTATATTCAATGAAAAAAACTATGCGAGCGAAGGTGGGGTGGGCGGGCGGCCCCTACCAACCAAACTATACCAGTCCACCATTTCAAACGACTTGAACTATGCACTACATTGTTATCCATTACTTTCTACGATTCAATTAATTTCATTTATTATTTTACGCCTAACATATAAAATAAATGTGAGAAACAATGTAGTGCATAGTTCAAGTCGTTTGAAATAGTGGACGGGCATAGTTTGGTTGGTGGGGGCCGCCCACTCACCCCACCTTTGTTCGCATAGTTTTTCCATAGGATAACAGTAATCTTGGAATAGTTTTAACAATATAAAACATTTGTATCCATTGAAAACACTATGCGAGCGAAGGTGGGGTGGGTGGACGGCCCCCACCAACCAAACTATGCCCGTCCACTATTTCAAACGACTTGAACTATGCATTACATTATTTTTCATATATATTTTTTTAATTAGTCTTAAATTAATAAATGACAAAAATTTAATCATAAAAAATAACGGATAATAGTGTAGTACATAGTTCAAGTCGTTTGAAATGGTGGACTGGTATAGTTTGGTTGGTAGGGGCCGCCCGCCCACCCCACCTTCGCTCGCATAGTTTTTTTCATTGGATATAGATGTTTTATATTGTTTAAACCATTCCAAGTAGAGTGTTGTCCTATGGAAAAACTATGCGAACAAAGGTGGGGTGGGCGGGTGGCCCCTACCAACCAAACTATGCCCGTCCACCATTTCAAACGACTTGAACTCTGCACTACATTGTTATCCATTACTTTCTACGATTCAATTAATTTTATTTATTATTTTACGCTTAACATATAAAATAAATGTGAGAAACAATGTAGTGCAGAGTTCAAGTCATTTGAAATAGTGAACGGGCATAGTTTGGTTGGTAGGGGCCACCCGCCCACCCCACCTTCGCTCGCATAGTTTTTTCAATAGATACAGACGTTTTCTATTGTTTAAACTATTTCAAGCAGAGTATTGTCCTATGGAAAAACTATGCGAACAAAGGTGGGGTGGGCGGGTGGCCCCTACCAACCAAACTATGCCCGTTCACTATTTCAAATGACTTGAACTCTGCACTACATTGTTTCTCACATTTATTTTATATGTTAGGCGTAAAATAATAAATGAAATTAATTGAATCGCAGAAAGTAATGGATAACAATGTAGTGTAGAGTTCAAGTCGTTTGATTGGCAAATAGCAGAATGATATAAAATTGTTAAGTTAAGCAAGTTAATTATTGAGTAAAAATGTAGTAGAAATAATAAAGTTTAGTTAATAATAATTAACATATTGGAAGCAAAAAATATGTTACATTAAGATTTTTTTATGAAATAAGTTACGAGTTAATGAATAGCTTGTAAGCTACCTAGTATTTCTTTGTTTTGAGTCTAGCTAAATAAACTCAAGACTGATTTAATTTGAATATTCAATTACAATGTGTATGTTATATATTAGCTGCCAATAGTTTAAATTGTCATACTCTTGCAATAAGAGATCTACCATTTTATGAGTTGATCATAATGTGCTTTTTTTATGAATGGTGAACACAACGGCGATGCTGGAAATAGTATGGGCCCTTATACTGCCTACAGCACAAATTCAGCCGATGTGAATTTAAATGAGATGGTATAAATACCATTGATTTTTATTTATCTATTACCACTTAATGTAAAATGAAAATAATTTGAAAATGTTTACCAGCATATAATATCATATAATTGTAACCAAATACTAAATCAATTTAAGCTGTAATAATAATATTTTAACACAGACAGATTGATGTTATTCCTTTATAAGTGTTAAGTATTCAAAAATAATATAAATGTTATGCAGCCACATAGATCCATTAGAAAATAAATCTATATAAGTTAGATGTTAGATATCAGATTAAACATGATTATATTTAAGTAGTATTCGTTAATAATTTCTTGTCAAAACCAAGTCAGTTTAAAGGCAATTTAAAAATAATTTTTCATATTCAAAAATGTATTGACCGTACCATTAAATAGATGAAATTCTCAGTGTACATGTGATTAAGCCCACTCGCCACTACAAGGCACCAATTCATCGAGTGGGAAAGGATTGGATAAGCAGGAAAGGAATTTTTTTAAGGTAGCCTGAAAAATTAAATTGTTGAGTTAGGAATGACGGGATTATTTTCCACTGTCGTCAAAGCTAACGTAAGCATTAACTGTTATCGCTAGTTAAAGACCTTATTCCGTCAAAGCTTAAAGTAAAGCATTGACATTAAAATAGAATGTCGTCAAAGATCACGTAAGCACTAACTGTTTCTCGAGTTATTGGTTTGGTGTAGTAAGAATGCACTTGATTGAACCTTGAAGAGGATAAATAAATGTAATATAAAAAAATAGCGACGACACCATTAGATTATCCGCCTATGAAATTGAATACAAATATTGTAATTCAATAAATAAATATTAATATCTAAGGTGTTATTTGCGAAACGATTCGTTTTGTTTTTTTTTTTTGGCGCAACTAAATTCCCTTCCCTAGCATGATCTAAATACATATAAAGAATTTGAAAATAAATGGATTAGGCTGAAAGAGAAGTTTTATTAGACATCCTAACTTGATCTGACCTACTTGCGTAACGCGATTGCGACCTGTGATTTCAAAAAGCACTCACTACTTCGTTGCGGGGATCCCTCACGTTAGGAGATCACCCCGTTGATGTCTTCTGTTTTCTTCAGCGGTGCTCCCCCATTCCATCTCCAGCCCATGTAAAGCACTGAATTTAGTTTGCATACAAAGCAATACTACACCCTAACTTGAAACTATTAAGACTCGCGGGACCCTAACGTGGTTAAAGAACGCGGACTAATCACTTCATTTTTAATTACGGTTTACAAATAAAAAGCTAAAACTGGCAATGGAACACCTGTAACAACAGACATTTGATATCAGTTATTTTGTTTATAAAAAAAATGTGTACTAAATATGAATGTTTGGTTGGTTGAAAATACTTACATTGCCCCTGTAATTAGTCCGCCATTATCTTCCTTTATGGTTGTAGAATCGAATTGCATTCGTTTAGGAATTAGACATCACGATCGAATCAAGTTACGAATCGCGATTGATTTAAATTTCCGAACGCGAGTGATTCAAATTTCCTAACGCGATTGAATCAAGCTACGAATCGAGATCGATATTTGTTTTCGAATACGATTGATTAAAATTTCAGAACGCGTTTGAATCAAATTATGGAACGCGATTGATTCAATTTTCGATACGCGATACCTCGAAAAACGGTGGGAACAAAATTGAATTTGTGATTTATAAAATTGAGCAACAGTTAGGAAAATAAATTAATGCCGAAATAATTTTGTTGTTCCTCGTAGAATGAAAAATAATTTAAATCTTTTAAAAATTATTTTTGTATACAAGTTTTTATGATAAATGACATAAATTAGTTCAAAATGTATTGAAATAAAGTGACTAAATTTGGAACTGAATAATTACGGTTTGCTCCAAACGATCCATGCAAAAATATTAAAAGACATGGCAAATTTCGGCCCAATAAAATTAAACTGGTATCGAGTGGAGCGGAATTGGTTTTGGTCTCACATGTACATTAAGAAATAAGTTTGAAAGTTATAGAAAATCTATTGAATTTGCGGTTGAATTCAAAATTCCGCCTAATAAATCTGTGGTTTGAGTCTAGCTACATAAACTCAAACGATTCAATTAATTTGAATAATGAAATGATACTTGTATGATATCTATAATATACTGCTAATAATTCAATTTGTATAATCCTAGTAGAACAATTTGCACATCAGCAGCATTATCAAAAATTATCACCACTCTGCATGAGAACCAAAGGTTCAAGCCAAGCCACGTAACTGACGAGCTTTTGTCTCAATACAAATGATGGGCTACACGAAGACCCAAGAGCTTGAGCTTTGAAAGCTACCCGAAGTCCTTAGGTTCAAGCCACATCAAAAGAGAAAGTACAAAACTCAAATCGCGTGCTGCGTAACTAGCTACTTGGAAACCATCGGAGTTCAAGTTAATGGCCGAAATCCGAGAAAATGTAGTAAATGCAGAATATAGAAAATCTCATAAATATATAATAAATCTGTGGTTTGAGTCTAGCTACATAAACTCAACCGATTCAATTAATTTGAATAATGAAATGATACTTGTATATCTATAATATACTGCCAATAATTCAATTTGTATAATCCTAGTAGAAAACTTTGCAAGTCAGCAGCATTATCAAAAATTATCACCACTCTGCATGAACACCTCAGGTTCAAGCCAAGACACGTAGCTGACGAGCTTTTGTCTCAATACAAATGATCGGCTACACGAAGACCCAAGAGCTTAAGATAGCTAAGAGCAACCAAGAACAGCTCACCAACAATAAACGAAAGAGGCTATTATAGTCGAAGAGTCTGAAACACACTTATAGTAAAAACAATCGGCCATCCAGAATTCTCAATATTTTAAACTCCGAGATTACCAATTGTCCTACTTAAAATATTAAACACCTACATATACACGTGACGGTCTGATGTTACCACTGTCAAACAATGCGCAATTGAAACAGAAAAAAAAACGGACTGAGATTCGTTTTAGCGTATAAAACGTATTAGTGCCATAGTAGGATTTGAAAACACGAAAAATAACGAGCTATTTGATCGGCAGACCGATATATTCAGGGGTTTACAACACTCTGAAATATACCCGTGTGGGTGAGAGTATAGAATACACCAGCCGGTACTAGGCTGGAGTGTTTACGATATAGACGTCATGGCAAATTGTCTATATTCAACTGAAATTCAATATAGAGAATTTTACATGCTATAAACTCCTACTGCGGCCTCTTATAGCCTCCCTATTCAAACTCGCAACTTCGAACTCTAGACTCCTCACTCTATCGCCGGAGTCCCCAGTCCTCTCGGTTGCTAGTTTTAAATACACAAGCCTGTGCAGGCAAATAGTTGCCATATAGACTAGGAAGTCTGTTTAAAATTAACAGCGATTGCTGCGGTTCACTTCGGTATGGGTGTACCCATGTATGGGTTAGAGGCTAGGGTACAGCAGCCAGTACCAGGCTGTACTAAATTGGAGAGCCCACCCACCGATCAGAGGTGTTAAAAAACCATCTGCATATTGGAAAGAAACGAATGCAAAACCAAAAATATATTAAATAGTGAATCTTTATCCACCACACACCCACACACTCACACGAACACTCTCTGATTTGCATACACATTACAACAATTCATACATCATTTAATAATTTAACAACAGAAATATTCATTCTCACTTTGCAATTTAAAATCAATATAGATGTTTCAACAAACTCATACCGTAGTAACGGATGAATCCGATATTAACTAAATCTTAGCCTGAGGGATACTGCGCTGCAAACAGTATCCCATTAATGTCGACTGCCAACTCCCAACTGCACACTCTCAACTCAACCCTGAACTCACAACTCACAAGTCACAACAGCCAGCTCACAGCTCACAACTCGCAGCCTAGGCTCACAGTTCACAGGTCACAGTTTGGCAGTTCCCAGTTCGCAGTTCACAGAACTGAGTTTCCAGTCGCTAGTGCACAGTCAGGGTAATTGACAGTTTTCCATTAATGATAACACAAGCCTGTGTATAGACTAGAAAGTTAGTCTGTTTAAACCCAACAGAGAGTGCTGGGGTTATGTTTTATAAGAGGGTTCAAAATTGTTCACCACTACATTCGGGCAACCAGAAAGTGGAAGTGGTAAAGAGCCGGCACTTTTAGAACGCAGACGACGCGCCCTAAAATGAGTTACGCCGACCGAGATTCACCAAACAGTCTCGATGCCCTAGCGTAATAGAGAATAGGTTCATGAAAGATTTCACAAATTGAGACCATATGTTTTTAGATTTGGCTAAAAAACGTTAAATATAAAGATAAAGTTAAATCAATAGATACACAAAAAGCTGTGTAGGCAAACAGTTACCATAGTAAGGTATAGAAACTAGGAAGAGTCTGTTTAAAACCTGCAGCGAGTGCTGTGGTTAACTTCGAAAAGGGGGTGTTCAAAATAGTTCACCATTACATTCGGGCAACCAGAAAGTGGAAGTGGTAAAGAGCCGGCACATTTAGAATGCAGAGAATGCACCTCGAAATGAGTTACGCCGACCGAGATTCACCAAACAGTCTCGAAGCCCTAGCGTAATAGAGAATAGGTTCATGAAAAATTTCACATATTGAGACCATGTTTTAGCTTTGCTAAAAAAACTCATATTCCACTCACAATCAATCATACACTATTAGTTATAAGTACAACACAAATAATCATTTGTATTGTACTTAAAACTAAGGTTTGAATTAGTTTTGGTCTCACATGTACATGAGAATGTTCAATTTGGTAAATAGGAATCTGTTAGATAATTATTAATGTCATTACTAAATTAAAGTCGCTATACCAGAGCTGATTACTATTCAGAATAGCCAGGGCCGCGAAGTAAACCATCCTCTGTCCGGATTTTCTTACAGTTGTCACAGCTACGGGTCCTACTCTCTGCACACATGTAACTGCAACAAAAATTAAATTTTTAGCACACGTCCATTTCGTTTCTTTCAGATTACTGAACATACCTTATGTAACATGCGGCAGAACTTCGGGAAGATGGTTCACTCAGCTGGCCATGCAAACACGTATGCTTGTGATATAACTTTTTAATTTTAGTAAATGAACAAACGAAGAACTTTCAATAAAACTGTATAGAACTTATACTGATACTTTTCAATATTAAAAAATTAAAAATAATTTAGCCAAACATTTTAAAATACATCTAACTTCCCAAACCAAACGACATTTTCAATGTACATGCAATTAAGCCCACTCACCGCGCCAAGGTACTAATTCGCGAGTGGGGGGGATGGGATCGGAAGGTTTGTTTGAATAGGAGAGAAGTAACTACATACAATCACACACGCCATTAATTTCTGCAAATGAAAAAATTAAACTCTGCCACTAGACCATCACTCACAGCATCCACACTACTTAAATTATGAATCACACAAACATACTGAATGGATACACTGCAATAGTGTATTTAAAAAATAACTATATCGTTAGATATAGATTACGAAATGGGCACACCCATCTACATATGGGTCCATGGATCACCGTGAACGAGATGATCTATTTGTATCAGAGCACTATGTAATCGAACCTGGTTATCCAGTTGCGTTCCGTTGAAATTGGCAACGCTGCTATGCAATGCATAACGCTAGGTACAGCTAAACATCCCCTTCGCCACTATTTTCGGGACTCGGGAAAGTTAAGTGTACTGCACGGTAAATCCAATCACCTACAGTCCCTATCCCTATCTTCCTGGCTAAGGGCACTCACACTATTTTCAAATTTGTCGAGTTCATTCAGCACGTCGCATACTGTAAAGGGTTTACAACTCTGAAATATACCCGTGTGGGTGAGAGTATAGAATACACCAGCCGGTACTAGGCTGGAGTGTTTACGATATAGACGTCATGGCAAATTGTCTATATTCAACTGAAATTCAATATAGAGAATTTTACATGCTATAAACTCCTACTGCGGCCTCTTATAGCCTCCCTATTCAAACTCGCAACTTCGAACTCTAGACTCCTCACTCTATCGCCGGAGTCCCCAGTCCTCTCGGTTGCCAGTTTTAAATACACAAGCCTGTGCGGGCAAATAGTTGCCATATAGACTAGGAAGTCTGTTCAAAATTAACAGCGATTGCTGCGGTTCACTTCGGTATGGGTGTACCCATGTATGGGTTAGAGGCTAGGATATAGCAGCCAGTACCAAGCTGTACTAAATTGGAGAGCCCACCCACCGATCAGAGGTGTTAAAAAACCATCTGCATATTGGAGAGAAACGAATGCAAAACCAAAAATATATTAAATAGTGAATCTTTATCCACCACACACCCACACCCACACACTCACACAAACACTCTCTGATTTGCACACACATTACAACAATTCATACATCATTTATTAATTTAACAACAGAAATACTCATTCTCACTTTGCAATTTAAAATCAATATAGATGTTTCAACAAATTCATACCGTAGTAACGGATGAATCCGATATTAACTAAATCTTAGCCTGAGGGATACTGCGCTGCAAACAGTATCCCATTAATGTCGACTGCCAACTCCCAACTGCACACTCTCAACTCAACCCTGAACTCTCAACTCACAAGTCACAACAGCCAGCTCACAGCTCACAACTCGCAGCCTAGGCTCACAGTTCACAGGTCACAGTTTGGCAGTTCCCAGTTCACAGTTCACAGAACTGAGTTTCCAGTTGCTAGTGCACAGTCAGGGTGATTGACAGTTTTCCATTAATGATAACACAAGCCTGTGTATAGACTAGAAAGTTAGTCTGTTCAAACCCAACAGAGAGTGCTGGGGTTATGTTTTATAAGAGGGTTCAAAATTGTTCACCACTACATTCGGGCAACCAGAAAGTGGAAGTGGTAAAGAGCCGGCCATTAATGTCGACTGCCAACTCCCAACTGCACACTCTCAACTCAACCCTGAACTCTCAACTCACAAGTCACAACAGCCAGCTCACAGCTC
Source organism: Lordithon lunulatus (assembly GCA_963942505.1). Classification (NCBI taxonomy): domain Eukaryota; kingdom Metazoa; phylum Arthropoda; class Insecta; order Coleoptera; family Staphylinidae; genus Lordithon; species Lordithon lunulatus. The sequence continues at coordinate 469,629 of OZ012672.1, forward strand.
ACAACTCGCAGCCTAGGCTCACAGTTCACAGGTCACAGTTTGGCAGTTCCCAGTTCACAGTTCACAGAACTGAGTTTCCAGTTGCTAGTGCACAGTCAGTGTGATTGACAGTTTTCCATTAATGATAACACAAGCCTGTGTATAGACTAGAAAGTTAGTCTGTTCAAACCCAACAGAGAGTGCTGTGGTTATGTTTTATAATTAGAAGAGGGTTCAAAATTGTTCACCATTACATTCGGGCAACCAGAAAGTGGAAGTGGTAAAGAGCCGGCACTTTTAGAACGCAGACGACGCGCCCTAAAATGAGTTACGCCGACCGAGATTCACCAAACAGTCTCGATGCCCTAGCGTAATAGAGAATAGGTTCATGAAAGATTTCACAAATTGAGACCATATATTTTTAGATTTGGCTAAAAAACGATAAATATAAAAATAATCATCAATAAATACACAAAGTTGTGTAGGCAAACAGTTACCATAGTAAGGTATAGACTAGGAAGAGTCTGTTTAAAACCTGCAGCGAGTGCTGTGGTTAACTTCGAAAAGGGGGTGTTCAAAATAGTTCACCATTACATTCGGGCAACCAGAAAGTGGAAGTGGTAAAGAGCCGGCACATTTAGAATGCAGAGAATGCACCCCGAAATGAGTTACGCCGACCGAGATTCACCAAACAGTCTCGAAGCCCTAGCGTAATAGAGAATAGGTTCATGAAAAATTTCACATATTGAGACCATGTTTTAGCTTTGCTAAAAAAAACTCATATTCCACTCACAATCAATCATACACTATTAGTTATAAGTACAACACAAATAATCATTTGTATTGTACTTAAAACTAAGGTTTGAATTAGTTTTAGTCTCACATGTACATGAGAATGTTCAATTTGGTAAATAGGAATCTGTTAGATAATTATTAATGTCATTACTAAATTAAAGTCGCTATACCAGAGCTGATTACTATTCAGAATAGCCAGGGCCGCGAAGTAAACCATCCTCTGTCCGGATTTTCTTACAGTTGTCTCAGCTACGGGTCCTACTCTCTGCACACATGTAACTGCAACAAAAATTAAATTCTTAGCACACGTCCATTTCGTTTGTTTCAGATTACTGAACATACCTTATGTAACATGCGGCAGAACTTCGGGAAGATGGTTCACTCAGCTGGCCATGCAAGCACGTATGCTTGTGATATAACTTTTTAATTTTAATAAATGAACTAACGAAGAACTTTCAATAAAACTGTATAGAACTTATACTGATACTTTTCAATATTAAAAAATTAAAAATAATTTAGCCAAACATTTTAAAATACATCTAACTTCCCAAACCAAACGACATTTTCAATGTACATGCAATTAAGCCCACTCACTGCGCCAAGGTACTAATTCGCGAGTGGGGGGGGGGGGGAATGGCATCGGAAGGTTTGTTTGAATAGGAGAGAAGTAACTACATACAATCACACACGCAATTCATTTCTGCTAATGAAAAAATTAAATTCTGCCACTAGACCATCACTCACAGCATCCACACTATTTAAATTATGAATCACACAAACATACTGAATGGATACACTGCAATAGTGTATTTAAAAAATAACTATATCGTTAGATATAGATTACGAAATGGGCACACCCATCTACATATGGGTCCATGGATCACCGTGAACGAGATGATCTATTTGTATCAGAGCACTGTGTAATCGAACCTGGTTATCCAGTTGCGTTCCGTTGAAATTGGCAACGCTGCTATGCAATGCATAACGCTAGGTATAGCTAAACCTCCCCTTCGCCACTATTTTCGGGACTCGGGAAAGTTAAGTGTACTGCACGGTAAATCCAATCACCTACAGTCCCTATCCCTATCTTCCTGGCTAAGGGCACACACACTATTTTCAAATTTGTCGAGTTCATTCAGCACGTCGCATACTGTAAAGGGTTTACAACTCTGAAATATACCCGTGTGGGTGAGAGTATAGAATACACCAGCCGGTACTAGGCTGGAGTGTTTACGATATAGACGTCATGGCAAATTGTCTATATTCAACTGAAATTCAATATAGAGAATTTTACATGCTATAAACTCCTACTGCGGCCTCTTATAGCCTCCCTATTCAAACTCGCAACTTCGAACTCTAGACTCCTCACTCTATCGCCGGAGTCCCCAGTCCTCTCGGTTGCCAGTTTTAAATGCACAAGCCTGTGCGGGCAAATAGTTGCCATATAGACTAGGAAGTCTGTTTAAAATTAACAGCGATTGCTGAGGTTCACTTCGGTATGGGTGTACCCATGTATGGGTTAGAGGCTAGGGTATAGCAGCCAGTACCAAGCTGTACTAAATTGGAGAGCCCACCCACCGATCATAGGTGTTAAAAAACCATCTGCATATTGGAGAGAAACGAATGCAAAACCAAAAATATATTAAATAGTGAATCTTTATCCACCACACACCCACACACTCACACTAAGACTCTCTGATTTGCATACACATTACAACAATTCATACATCATTTATTAATTTAACAACAGAAATACTCATTCTCACTTTGCAATTTAAAATCAATATAGATGTTTCAACAAACTCATACCGTAGTAACGGATGAATCCGATATTAACTAAATCTTAGCCTGAGGGATACTGCGCTGCAAACAGTATCCCATTAATGTCAACTGCCAACTCCCAACTGCACACTCTCAACTCAACCCTGAACTCTCAACTCACAAGTCACAACAGCCAGCTCACAGCTCACAACTCGCAGCCTAGGCTCACAGTTCACAGGTCACAGTTTGGCAGTTCCCAGTTCACAGTTCACAGAACTGAGTTTCCAGTTGCTAGTGCACAGTCAGTGTGATTGACAGTTTTCCATTAATGATAACACAAGCCTGTGTATAGACTAGAAAGTTAGTCTGTTCAAACCCAACAGAGAGTGCTGTGGTTATGTTTTATAATTAGAAGAGGGTTCAAAATTGTTCACCATTACATTCGGGCAACCAGAAAGTGGAAGTGGTAAAGAGCCGGCACTTTTAGAACGCAGACGACGCGCCCTAAAATGAGTTACGCCGACCGAGATTCACCAAACAGTCTCGATGCCCTAGCGTAATAGAGAATAGGTTCATGAAAGATTTCACAAATTGAGACCATATATTTTTAGATTTGGCTAAAAAACGATAAATATAAAAATAATCATCAATAAATACACAAAGTTGTGTAGGCAAACAGTTACCATAGTAAGGTATAGACTAGGAAGAGTCTGTTTAAAACCTGCAGCGAGTGCTGTGGTTAACTTCGAAAAGGGGGTGTTCAAAATAGTTCACCATTACATTCGGGCAACCAGAAAGTGGAAGTGGTAAAGAGCCGGCACATTTAGAATGCAGAGAATGCACCCCGAAATGAGTTACGCCGACCGAGATTCACCAAACAGTCTCGAAGCCCTAGCGTAATAGAGAATAGGTTCATGAAAAATTTCACATATTGAGACCATGTTTTAGCTTTGCTAAAAAAAACTCATATTCCACTCACAATCAATCATACACTATTAGTTATAAGTACAACACAAATAATCATTTGTATTGTACTTAAAACTAAGGTTTGAATTAGTTTTAGTCTCACATGTACATGAGAATGTTCAATTTGGTAAATAGGAATCTGTTAGATAATTATTAATGTCATTACTAAATTAAAGTCGCTATACCAGAGCTGATTACTATTCAGAATAGCCAGGGCCGCGAAGTAAACCATCCTCTGTCCGGATTTTCTTACAGTTGTCTCAGCTACGGGTCCTACTCTCTGCACACATGTAACTGCAACAAAAATTAAATTCTTAGCACACGTCCATTTCGTTTGTTTCAGATTACTGAACATACCTTATGTAACATGCGGCAGAACTTCGGGAAGATGGTTCACTCAGCTGGCCATGCAAGCACGTATGCTTGTGATATAACTTTTTAATTTTAATAAATGAACTAACGAAGAACTTTCAATAAAACTGTATAGAACTTATACTGATACTTTTCAATATTAAAAAATTAAAAATAATTTAGCCAAACATTTTAAAATACATCTAACTTCCCAAACCAAACGACATTTTCAATGTACATGCAATTAAGCCCACTCACTGCGCCAAGGTACTAATTCGCGAGTGGGGGGGGGGGATGGCATCGGAAGGTTTGTTTGAATAGGAGAGAAGTAACTACATACAATCACACACGCCATTCATTTCTGCAAATGAAAAAATTAAACTCTGCCACTAGACCATCACTCACAGCATCCACACTACTTAAATTATGAATCACACAAACATACTGAATGGATACACTGCAATAGTGTATTTAAAAAATAACTATATCGTTAGATATAGATTACGAAATGGGCACACCCATCTACATATGGGTCCATGGATCACCGTGAACGAGATGATCTATTTGTATCAGAGCACTATGTAATCGAACCTGGTTATCCAGTTGCGTTCCGTTGAAATTGGCAACGCTGCTATGCTATGCATAACGCTAGGTATAGCTAAACATCCCCTTCGCCACTATTTTCGGGACTCGGGAAAGTTAAGTGTACTGCACGGTAAATCCAATCACCTACAGTCCCTATCCCTATCTTCCTGGCTAAGGGCACTCACACTATTTTCAAATTTGTCGAGTTCATTCAGCACGTCGCATACTGTAAAGGGTTTACAACTCTGAAATATACCCGTGTGGGTGAGAGTATAGAATACACCAGCCGGTACTAGGCTGGAGTGTTTACGATATAGACGTCATGGCAAATTGTCTATATTCAACTGAAATTCAATATAGAGAATTTTACATGCTATAAACTCCTACTGCGGCCTCTTATAGCCTCCCTATTCAAACTCGCAACTTCGAACTCTAGACTCCTCACTCTGTCGCCGGAGTCCCCAGTCCTCTCGGTTGCCAGTTTTAAATACACAAGCCTGTGCGGGCAAATAGTTGCCATATAGACTAAGAAGTCTGTTTAAAATTACCAGCGATTGCTGCGGTTCACTTCGGTATGGGTGTACCCATGTATGGGTGTACCCATGTATGGGTTAGAGGCTAGGGTATAGCAGCCAGTACCAGGCTGTACTAAATTGGAGAGCCCACCCACCGATCAGAGGTGTTAAAAAACCATCTGCATATTGGAGAGAAACGAATGCAAAACCAAAAATATATTAAATAGTGAATCTTTATCCACCACACACCCACACACTCACACAAACACTCTCTGATTTGCACACACATTACAACAATTCATACATCATTTATTAATTTAACAACAGAAATACTCATTCTCACTTTGCAATTTAAAATCAATATAGATGTTTCAACAAACTCATACCGTAGTAACGGATGAATCTGATATTAACTAAATCTTAGCCTGAGAGATACTGCGCTGCAAACAGTATCCCATTAATGTCGACTGCCAACTCCCAACTGCACATTCTCAACTCAACCCTGAACTCTCAACTCACAAGTCACAACAGCCAGCTCACAGCTCACAACTCGCAGCCTAGGCTCACAGTTCACAGGTCACAGTTTGGCAGTTCCCAGTTCGCAGTTCACAGAACTGAGTTTCCAGTCGCTAGTGCACAGTCAGGGTAATTGACAGTTTTCCATTAATGATAACACAAGCCTGTGTATAGACTAGAAAGTTAGTCTGTTCAAACCCAACAGAGAGTGCTGGGGTTATGTTTTATAAGAGGGTTCAAAATTGTTCACCACTACATTCGGGCAACCAGAAAGTGGAAGTGGTAAAGAGCCGGCACTTTTAGAACGCAGACGACGCGCCCTAAAATGAGTTACGCCGACCGAGATTCACCAAACAGTCTCGATGCCCTAGCGTAATAGAGAATAGGTTCATGAAAGATTTCACAAATTGAGACCATATGTTTTTAGATTTGGCTAAAAAACGTTAAATATAAAGATAATCATCAATAGATACACAAAGCTGTGTAGGCAAACAGTTACCATAGTAAGGTATAGACTAGGAAGAGTCTGTTTAAAACCTGCAGCGAGTGCTGTGGTTAACTTCGAAAAGGGGGTGTTCAAAATAGTTCACCATTACATTCGGGCAACCAGAAAGTGGAAGTGGTAAAGAGCCGGCACATTTAGAATGCAGAGAATGCACCCCGAAATGAGTTACGCCGACCGAGATTCACCAAACAGTCTCGAAGCCCTAACGTAATAGAGAATAGGTTCATGAAAAATTTCACATATTGAGACCATGTTTTAGCTTTGCTAAAAAAAACTCATATTCCACTCACAATCAATCATACACTATTAGTTATAAGTACAACACAAATAATCATTTGTATTGTACTTAAAACTAAGGTTTGAATTAGTTTTAGTCTCACATGTACATGAGAATGTTCAATTTGGTAAATAGGAATCTGTTAGATAATTATTAATGTCATTACTAAATTAAAGTAAAGTGAACACAATGGCTCATCTGATTACTATTCAGAATAGCCAGGGACGCGAAGTAAATACCTCGAAAAACGGTGGGAACAAAATTGAATTTGTGATTTATAAAATTGAGCAACAGTTAGGAAAATAAATTAATGCCGAAGTAATTTTGTTGTTCCTCGTAGAATGAAAAATAATTTAAATCTTTTAAAAATTATTTTTGTATATCAGTTATATAGTATTTATGATAAATGACATAAATTAGTTCAAAATGTATTGAAATAATGTGACTAAATTTGGAACTGAATAATTACGGTTTGCTCCAAACGATCCATGCAAAAATATTAAAAGACATGGCAATTTTCGGCCCAATAAAATTAAAATGGTATCGAGTGGAGCGGAATTGGTTTTGGTCTCACATGTACATTAAGAAATCAGTTTGAGAGTTATAGAAAATCTAATGAATTTGCGGTTGAATTCAAAATTCTGCCTAATAAATCTGTGGTTTGAGTCTAGCTAGTAGAGTTGCATTATCAAAAATTATCACCACTCTGCATGAGCACCTCAGTTTCAAGCTAAGACACGTAGCTGACGAGCTTTTGTCTCAATACAAATGATCGGCTACACGAATACCCAAGAGCTTGAGCTTTAAAAGCTACCCGAAGTCCTTAGGTTCAAGCCACATCAGAAGAGAGAACAACACTCAAATCGCGGACTACGTAACTAGCTACTTGGAAACCATCGGATTTCAAGTTAATGGCCGAAATCTATGAAAATGTAATAAATGCAGAATATAGAAAATCTCATAAATTTGTGGTTGAATTCAAAATTCTGCCTAATAAATCTGTGGTTTGAGTCTAGTTACATAAACTCAAACGATTCAATTAATTTGAATAATGAAATGATACTTGTATGATATCTATAATATACTGCTAATAATTCAATTTGTATAATCCTAGTAGAACACTCTGCACATAAGCAGCATTATCAAAAATTATCACCACTCTGCATGAAAACCTCAGGTTCAAGCCAAGCCACATAACTGACGAGCTTTTGTCTCAATACAAATGATCGGCTACACGAAGACCCAAGAGCTTGAGCTTTAAAAGCTACCCGAAGTCCTTAGGTTCAAGCCACATCAGAAGAGAGAACAACACTCAAATCGCGGACTACGCAACCGGCTACTTGGAGGCCATCGGGTTTCAAGTTAACGGCCGAAAATTATGAAAATGATTTCGCCATGCAAGCAACGAAAGAAAAATATAGATAATCTGATTGGCAGACAGCTGAATTCTATCTAATAACTCTGTGGTTTGAGTCTAGCTAAATAAACTCAACATATTTACTTCATTTGAATATTCTATTTCAATTTGTATGATATGTAATATGCTGCTAATAATTCAAATTGTATACTCGGATAATGAGAGATCTACAATTATAGGAATTAACTTTGAAGTGCTTTTTAATTAATTCTGAACACACCGGCATTGCTGGAAATGGTATGGGCCCTTATACCACCTACATCACAACTCGAGACGATGTGAATTTAAATTTAACTAAAATGCTATAAATACCAATGATTTATATTTATCTATTAGCACTTAAAATAAATTGAAATTAATTTGATAATGCTTGGTAGTATATTACATCATACAATTGTAACTAAATATTAAATGAATTTAGACTATAATAGAGAGCTACTTAAACGGATTGAACTTTTTTAAGTGTTAAGTATTTCAAACTAATTTAAATGTTTTTTATAAATGATACATTAAATATCATTAGAAAATAAATTGATTTAAGGCGTATATCTCCATAAATAGGTTGAAACGAATGAAACAGATAAGCTGTAACAAAAGACATTAGACTAAACATGATTATTTCTAACTAAAATCTTCGTTAACGATAAGTAACATAGAAATAACATTTTCTTATTAAAAAATAATACACTATTATTTTAAAAGGACGAAATTCTCAGTGTACATGTGATTAAGCCCACTCGCCACGACAAGGCACCAATTCATCGAGTGGGAAAGGATTGGTTAAGCAGGAAAGGAATTTTTTTAAGGTAGCCTGAAAAATTAAATTGTTGAGTTTGGAATGACGGGATTGTCGTCAACGCTCACGTAAGCATTAACTGTTTCGCGAGTTATTGGTTTGGTGTAGTAAGAATGCACATAACTGAACCTTGAACAGGATAAATAAATGTAATATAAAATAATAGCGACGACACCATTAGATAATCCGCCTATGAAATTGAACACAAATATTGTAATTCAATAAAAATAATATTAATATCTAAGGTGTTATTGCGTAACGATTCGGTTTTTTTAGGCGCAACTAAATTCCCTTCCCTAGCATAATCTAAATACATATAAAGAATCTGAAAAGAAATTGATTAGGCTGAAAAAGATGTTGTATTAGGCATCCTAACTTGATCTGACCTACTTGCGCAACGCGATCGCGACCCGTGATTCAAAAAGCACTTACTACTTCGTTGCGGGGATCACTCACGTTAGGAGAACACCCCGTTGATGTCTTCAATTTTCTTCAGCGGTGCTCCCCCATTCCATCTCCAGCCCATGTAAAGCACTGACTTTAGTTTGGATACAAAGCAACACCCTAATTTAAAACTATTAATACTCGCGAGGACCCTAACGTGGCTAAAGAACGCGGACTAATCACAACAGTTTTAATTACGGTTTGCAAATAGAAAGCTAACACTTGCACTATTACACCTGTAACAATAGAAATTTGGTATTAGTTATTTTGTTTGGAAAAATATGTAGCATACTAAGTATGTTTGTTTGGTTGGTTGAAAATACTTACATTGCCCCTGTAACGATTCCACCGGTATCTTCCTGCAAGGTTGTGGTATGGAACTGCATTCGTTTCAGGGTGCAAATCGCCTACGCGGTTGTTTTAAGTTTCGAAACGCGGCTGAATCAAGTTACCGCACGAGATTGATTCAAATATCCGGACGTTATTCATTCAAGTTTCAGAACACGATTGAATCCAGTAACGAAACGCGATTGATTCAAGTTTTCGATCACGATTGATTCAAATTTCCGAACGTAATTGAATCAAGCCACGAATCGCGATTGAATCAAGTTATGGATCGCGATTGATTCAAGTATTCAAACGCGATTGATACAAATTTCCGAACGCGTTTGAATCATGTTAAGGAACGCGATTGATTCAATTTTCGGATCGCGACACGTCGAAAAACGGTTGGATAAAAAATGGAATTAGTGATTTATCGAATTGAGTAATATACAAAAATTAAAATTAATGTTGAATCAATTTTGTTGTTACTCGTAAAATAAAAAATAATTTAAATCTTTTTTAGAAAAATATTTTGTTTAGAAATTATATAGTTATTTACAATAAATCAAATAAATTAGTTCAAAATGTATTGAAATAAAGTGACTAAATTTGGAATTGAATAATTACGATTTGCTCCAAACGATCCATGCAAGAATATTTAAAGACATGGCAAATTTTCAGCCCCAAAAAGTTAATGGTATCGAGAGGAGCGGAATTAGTTTTGGTCTCACATGTACATTCAGAAATCGGTTTGAGAATTAAAGAAAATTAAATGAATTGGTGCATGACTACAAAATTCTATCTTTTAACTTTATGCTTTGAGTCTAGCTAAATAAACTCAAACGATTTATTTAATTTGAATATTAGATTGCATTTTGTATCTTATATAATTTTCTGCCAATAATCCAAATTGTATAATCGTATAGAACCTGTTGAACGACAGTAGCATCTCCAAAAATGATCACCACTCTGCATGAGCACCTTAGACTCAAGCCAAGTCACGTAACTGACGAGCTTTTGTCTCAATACAAATGATCGGCTACACGAAGACCTAAGAACTTGAGCTTTAAAAGCTACCCGAAGTCCTCAGGTTCAAGCCACATCAACAGAAAAAGAACAAAACTCAAATCGCGGACTACGCAACGGGCTACTTGGAGACCATCGGATTTCAAGTTAATGGCTGAAAATTATGAAAATGTTTTTGTCGTGCAAACACTGAGAGAGACGTAAATACAATGTAAATGGAATGCAGCTGAATGATTGGAATTCAAAGTTATATCAAACAAGTTAATTATTTACTAAAAATGTTATAGAAATAATAAAGTTTAGTTGATGAAAATTAACATAGTTGAGGATTTTTTAATGAAATCAGTTACGAGTTAACAATTTAGATTGTAAGATAATTCTTTAGAATAACTCTGCGGTTTGAGTCTAGCTAAATAAACTCAACCGATTTATTTAATTTGATATTCGTTTGCAATTTGTATTTTATATAATATGCTGCCAATAATTTAAATTGTATACTTATGTAATGAGAGATCTACAATTTTAGGAATTTAAATTAAAGTGTTTTTTAATGAATGGTGAACACAACGGCAATGCTGGAAATGGTATGGGCCCTTATACCACCTACAACACAATTCGAGCTGATGTGAATTTAAATAATGAAAGAAAATTTAAATAAAATGCTATAAATACCATTGATTATTATTTATCAATTAGCACTTAAATTAAATTGAAAATAATTTGATAATGCTTGGTAGCATATTACATCATACCATTGTAACTGAATAGCAAATTAATTTAAGCTGAAGTAGATTGTTATTTTAACACAAACGTGTTGATGTTTATGCTTTTTAAGTGTTAAGTATTCAAACATAATTTAAATAATTTTAATAGTTGTACGGTAAATATCATTAGAAAATAAGGTATATGTCCTCATAAATAGATTGAAATTAATTACAACAGATTAGCTGTTACGATAGATATCAGACTAAACATGATCACTTCTAATCTTCATTAAAGATATATTGCCGAATAGTAAGTCCAATAAAAAGTAATATAAAAATCAATTTTTATATTCAAAATTATATTTACTATTATATTAAAAAGACGAAATTCTCAATGTACATGTGATTAAGCCAGCTCACCATCGTCAAGGTACTAATTCGTCGAGCTGGATGAAATAAGATAAGATAATGTGTTAATTGCCGACATATAAATGTATTTACAAACATCACAGAATTAAGTAGTATTTGTTGCTACATCTTATCAACCGAACATAAGAATTCATCCGTTGAGTAAAACGCGTTTTTCGACTATTTTAGGCATAAAACGTAACTAAAATTGTTTTTTTTTTGTTAAATTGTTCAGGGTAACTATACCTTCCTTCTGTTGTAGTTTTTTTCCCGGAAAGTTATCTCATATTCCCACAATCTTGGTTAGAAAACATGGACATTTTCTATCAAAAATCAAACATATTTGAATTCAGGGAAATAAATTATTTTTTAAAATCAATTTCCTGCATCACAATCAGTTTATTTACAAACAAATCTGTTTGCATTTAATGGTCTAATTCGCGTGCAGTTTTCAAGTGAACATATTTAGCCTTGCCCGATAAAGGTGATCTTTGATAACCTTTCGACACTGTGGGGAAGCTTATAAAACAGCAAACACCTTGGATGCAGTGCATTATCGAACGATCAGTTGAGAATTATGGCTAGATTTGTGCAGTGTTTAGCGGTGTTTGTGGTAGCTGTTATAGTTGCAAGTTCGTTAATATTAATACATTTTCATAAACATACTATATTATATCGTCAACTAAGGGCCGGTTCTACAATTGACATTTAACCAGAGTATAAGGCTATTCGTGGAATAAATTTGAAATATTAACGCCAATATGTCAAATTTATTCCACAAATACTTATTCTCCACTTAAATGTCTATTGTAGAACCAGCCCTGAGTAGTGCAATTAGGTAACGTTTTTGGGTTATCCAGTCCAAAGATTTATTAACAAACAGAGCATACTATTCTCGATTCCACCCCTGTTAAAACTAGATAATTCTACCTCACTTTATTTTTTGTGCAAATTTTCAAACCAATTTCTTGAAAAATATGTCTGTTCTAATAGATATCTTAGAACAGACATATTTTTCAAGAAATTGGTTTGAAAATTTGCACAAAAAATAAAGTGAGGTAGAATTATCTAGTTTTAACAGGGGTGGAATCGAGAATAGTATGCTCTTTACGATTCAAACGTTAACGGTTTTCTTCAAGGTAGTAGGTAAACAATTGATCTTTGTTATTGTTTGATCAGCTGATGCATTAAAATCATATAATTTCAGTCACTTAACATTAATGCGCTATTGTTAATGTACTTTTAAGGTATAAATAGTATAACCTTGGTTCTATAGTCATATATAAGATGAAAAAACAAATGTTATTCAAACAAATTCCCTACTAAATGTAGTTTATTTTCTGCCATCAAATAGTGTCCGCTAGTAGTCAGCTAATCGATTTATAATTTAAAACATTGCGGGCGATCGATCAAAATTGTCTTCACGATCGACTTGACTTATTGGCCTTCCATTCTAAAACTAGATAACTCTTACATCACTTTATTAACTGTGTTTGATTATTTTTTATGCAAATTCTCAAACCAATTTCTTGAAAAATATATCTGTTTTAAGTTATTTAATTGTAGTACTAAGGTGACGATATAAAGTTAATATTTATATTAATCACAATTCTAAAATGATACAACTAACCCCCTAGGAGGAAAGTTGAACGCCATCTGGCGACACCACATCAATTAGCAATACTCATAATACTAATGTTTTTTGTAGATAATGCCATGCCATCTGGTATATGCACCATTGAAAGCTGCCCGGCGGGAACTGTAATCACAACCAAGCAAACGAAGACATCATCTGACTTTACAAAGTTAATTGTTAACATAACATGCAAGAATAGCTCCAGTAAGACACACTAATTGTATCTTATTATTGCGTTAATAATACATATAATGAACATACAAAAATAACATTAAATTAAAACGCAGTCTGGAATCATTGGTTTGAAATGGATTACAGTCTTGCAATCGCGTTAATAAGGCCCGGTTTTATAAAAGCTAGATAACCATAATCTGTGATTATATTGTTACATGTTGCATACATTGTTTTTAACTTTTCATTTCATAGCATCTTTCGTTTATATATGGCAACGTCGCATTATGTGTCAAAGTAGGCAAACGTGAGGTTAGAATCACGGATGTCAAAGTTGACAAAAGTGAGGTTAGAATCACGGATGTCAAAGTTGACAAATGTGAGGTTAGAATCACGGATGTCAAAGTTGACAAAAGTGAGGTTAGAATCACAGATGTCAAATTAACCAGATAGTTATCTGTTTTATACAACTGTGCCTAAATATGTAAGTTTAGACAGGTCTGTTATCGTGGCAACCAAATAAACAACTGTTGGTATGTGCCATGCTCTGCGAACACTAGTGTAATACTGCCTTATGTCAAATGTCACAATGTTGTCAAAAGTGACATTAAGATAGTGAAATAGGTTATTATCATGTCACTCTTGACATTTGACATAAGCATTGCCAACTGCATCAATGCAAGCCTATCTCTCATATCATTGCCAATTGCATCAATTACAGCTTCGCTCTCATACCAAACTATGCCCGTCCACTATTCCAAATGACTTGAACTATGCGCTACTTTATATCTCATATTTTTTCTACGAATTAGGCATAAATTAATAAAAGAAGTTAGTTGAATCATAAAAAGTAATGGATAATAGTGTTATGCAGACTTCAAGTCATTTGGAATAGTGGACGGGCATAGTTTTTTCATTGGATATAGTAGTTGTATATTGTTTAAACTATTTCAAGAAGAGTGTTATCCAATGGAAAAACTATGCGAACGAAGGTGGGGTGGGCGGGCGGTCCCCACAAACCAAACTATGCCCGTCCACTATTTCAAACGACTTGAACTATGCACTACACTATTATCTGTTATTTTCTATGATTAAATTAATGTCATTTATTTATTCAAGTCTAATTAACAAATATATGTGAAAAATAATGTAATGCATAGTTCAAGTCGTTTGAAATAGTAGACGGGCATAGTTTGGTTGGTGGGGGCCGCCCGCCCACCCCACCTTCGCTCGCATAGTTTTTTCATTGGATATAAAAGTTGTATATTGTTGAAACTATTTCAAGAAGAGTGTTATCCAATGGAAAAACTATGTGAACGAAGGTGGGGTGGGCGGGCGGCCCCCACCAACCAAACTATGCCCGTCCACTATTTCAAACGACTTGAACTATACACTACACTATTATCTGTTATTTTCTATGATTAAATTAATTTCATTTATTAATTTAAGACTAATTAAAAAAATATATGTGGACAATAATGTAATGCGTAGTTCCAATCGTTTGCAATAGTGGACGGGCATAGTTTGGTTGGTAGCTGTCATTGATACAGTTGGCAATGCTCATATGAGAGCAAAACTGTCATTGATGCAGTTGGCAATGACATAAAGCAGTAATACACAAAAATGAGGTTAATTTGTATATATTTATTATACAAATTAAGGCTGGGGAATTCAACGCCTACTAGATTTAGAAAATGAATTTATTTGTTAGTACGATTGCCAGTTCTTAGATAGCACTAGAATCGCATTTTATAGTATTTATTTGAAACCGGAAGTACACGGGGGGTGTTAGACAAAGATGAAAGCATGCTTGACTGACAGCCAAGTACAGCTTTTTCTGACGTTGCGCCATGTTGCCATTAAAAATATATTACTGCTTTATGTTATTGCCAACTGCATCAATGACAGCTTTGCTCTCATATGAGCATTGTCAACTGCAACTGTTTCTTTGAAACTGTCAGAAATATGATCTTATAGGTTAGATTTTTAATACATCGCACGGTGATATAACAAATGCAATTGCAATGGATCCAATAAGTTTACCATTGAGTATAATGTTAATTAAATAATAATTTGATTTGTTCTAAATCCAAAATACGCGTTATAAATACATAAGAATCAATCAAAATCTGCAAATTGTTATTTTGAAGGTTGCAAGACGATACTTGTCATCTCACAGTGCAGCAAAAGATTCAATAACGTAACCCATAAATGATACTGCATAAACTTTGAAAGAATAAAAAAAATAATAAAGATTTCAAATTATCAAATTAAAACTAAATTCAGTCTTTCAATATCTGAATATTTTGTTTTATAGAGGTTGTTCTGAAGCAGTGCGACACTGAGGAGGACAACAGTTATGGACCCGATGTCCAGATCAACACCTTCCAATATCGCGGATCGTACAGTTTCGACAGTGGAGACGCCGCAAAGCATGGCATCACCGACGGTAATATTGAAGATAACATTAATATAAATGTTACGGGTGGTAACAAGGAACCGAAAAGCGAAGTTGAAACATTAGATTAATTACATTTTACATAGAATATTATGTTTTAATAATTGTTTTCGTTAAAAATATTTTTTCTTAATAAATTAGTATGCAGGATGTTACGAATTAGTTGTTGGTAGCGCGATATCCGGAGACGTGGGTTCGAGTCCCATCGGAGAGACATGAAACTGGTACATAATATAATGGTGCACCATCGAGATCTCAACAAATCAACAGATGGCGACACTTTGGATAAATGACAAATATTCGAATTTGAACCATTGCCAACTGTATCAATGACAGCTTCACTCTCATATATGAGAGTTGGCAATGCTTTGAACACAGTGTACAGGTTTCTTGAAATATCGCACAAACGCATTGCCAACTGCGTCAATGACAGCTTCACTCTCATGTTACCGGCCGTATACGGTCCCTCTGTTGTGTATTCAAAGTAATATACAGATAGTAATTTACAATAATACCGACACTTACATCAAATAATTCACATATTTGTCAGTCATCAAACAATACAGGGTGAACATGAGGGCAGCTTGTTCGCAATAACCTCGCAGCCCCAGACATTGGCGGAAACTGTATGCAACCCGCATTACTAGAAGTTTTCCATTTTTTGTATCACAGCTAACTAGCCTCTTTCTTAAATTATTTATTAAACAAAAACAATTTTCAATAATACTTTGATGTCTGAAGTATTTCAACCATTGCCAACTGCATCAATAACAGCTTCGCAGTTCAAGCCGTTTGAAATAGTGGACAGGCATAGTTTGGTTGGTAGGGGAATACCCGCCCACCGCACCTTCGCTCGCATAGATTTGTTAATGCATTCAGACGTTTTATATTGTCTAAACCATTCCAAGAAGAGTGTTATCCTATGGAAGAACTATGCGAGCGAAGGTGGGGTGGGTGGGCGGTCCCTACCAACCTGACTATGCCCGTCGACTATTTCAAACGATTTGAACTATGCATTACATTATTTTTCACATATATCTTTTTAATTAGTCTAAAATTAATAAACGACATTAATTTAATCATAAAAAATAACGAATAATAGTGTAGAGCATAGTTCAAGTCATTTCTAATAGTGGACGGGCATAGTTTGGTTGGTAGGGGCCGCCCACCCACCCCACCTTCGTTCGCATAGTTTTTACAAAGGATAACACTCTTCTTGAAATGGTTTAAGCAATATAAAACGTCTGTATGTATTAACAAAACTATGCGAGCGAAGGTGGGGTGGGCGGGTGTTCCCCTACCAACCTGCCTGCACCCGTCCACTATTTCAAATGACTTGAACTATGCACTACATTGGTTCACACATTTTTTTTTACGAATTAGACGTAAATTAACAAATGGAATTCATTAAATAGAATATAAATTAATGGATAACAGTATAGTGCAGAGTTCAAGTCGTTTGAAATAAAGGACGGGCCTAGTTTGGTTGGTGGGGCCGCCCGCCCACCCCACCTTCGCTCGCATAGTTTTTTTAATGATTACAGACGTTTTATATTGTAGAAACCATTCCAAGAAGAGTGTTATCCTATGGAAAACCTATGCGAACGAAGGTGGGGTGGGCGGGCGGCCCCTACCAACCTAACTATGCCCGTCCACTATTTCAAACGACTTGAACTATGCACTACACTGTTATCCGTTACTTTCTACGGTTAAATTAATGTCATTTATTAATTTAAGACTAATTAAAAAGATATATGTGAAAAATAATGTAATGCACAGTTCAAGTCATTTGAAATAGTGGACGGCCATAGTCAGGTTGGTAGGGAACGCCCACCCACCCCCCTTCTCTCGCATAGTTTCTTTCAATGGATACAGACGTTTTATATTTTTTAAATCATTCCAAGAAGAGTGTTATCCTATGGAAATACTATGCGAACAAAGGTGGGGTGGGTGGGCGGTCCCTACCAACCTGACTATGCCCGTCCACTATTTCAAATGACTTGAACTGTGCATTACATTATTTTTCACATATATCTTTTTAATTAGTCTTAAATTTACAAATGACATTAATTTAACCGTAGAAAGTAACGGATAACAGTGTAGTGCATAGTTCAAGTCGTTTGAAATAGTGGACGGCCATAGTCAGGTTGGTAGGGGCCGCCCACCCACCCCACCTTTGTTCGCATAGTTTTTCCATAGGATAACACTCTTCTTGAAATGGTTTAAACAATATAAAACGTCTGTATCCATTGAAAAAACTATTTGAGCATAGGTGGGGTGGGCGGGTGGTCCCCTACCAACCTGCCTACACCCGTCCACTATTTCAAATGACTTGAACTATGCACTACACTGTTATCCGTTACTTTCTACGGTTAAATTAATGTCATTTATTAATTTAACAATAATTAAAACGATATATGTGAATAATGTAATGTATAGTTCAACGCACCATATACAGTTTGGACCGCGATTTTCATGTAATTGAGCAGGCTGTATGAAAGCGAAGCTGTCATTGATGCAGTTGGCAATAATAAAAGCGACTGCATTTGACGTCATTTTGACATCCAGATACTCAGCGTATTCTATCGTTGGTATCGAGAACTATACTGTTCAGGACCTCTGTAACTTCAGACGGTCTGGTCATTTACCAGACTCTGAAGTTACCAGTTATCAGATAGGAAATTGAATTCGCTTTAATTTTTATTTAAAACATATTGTTCACCGTTTCAGAGATATAATCGTTGAAAACATTGACTTTCACATCGATCTTTTCTGTGGCAACGGTATATTTAGTTGCCTATATACCCTATCAATCACTAAATCCACCACAAAAAAAGTAAACACAATAATAAAACTAGATTACTATAAACAACCAGCCATAAATGATTCATTGTTTATAACTATTGAACCCTGATAACCTTCCTAACAGCAATCAATCAATCTGCGCATGTTCGCCTACGCTTTCAGGTTATATCGGTTTATTTACGTCCCGTCTGTCAAAATTTCCAGTGCAAAATTTTGGTGTGCGACGTGCGAAAAAGAAACTATTTTTTTTTGGAGGGGACACGCAACTCGGTATTGTTTGCATCTGGGGACACGACTGAAGAGAGGTCAAGGTCAAACGCGACGGCTATTTAAAAAAAAAACGACCGCGTTTCGTGTGTGGCAGTGTGAGTGGTGTTGAGTGCAATATTTTTAGATGGGGATTGAGGATTTGATTGCTTGGTAAATATTCCTAGAATAATAAAATTAAAAAGTGATGTAATTATGAATACAATAAAAATATTTTCATGTATATAGTTCAGAATTATTACATATACATGACAAAACAAAGAATTAGAGAAACGTATTATGGTGTATACTTGGTTGACTATAGTTATACTACTAGAATGATTTAAATTATTATCATAAAACAAAAACATCACTTCAGAGGGAATTACAAAAAAAATAGATAATTGTGTATACTTGGTTGCCTATAAAATTGATATAATACAGGGTGATTCAAATAAGATGTTAAGGTCGTTTTAGACAAAACAATTTCTTGACTCAAAAGTTAGTCAAGATACGAGATAATCTAAATTCTCTCGTATTATACAGCAAATTATTTGAAATATTGAATTGGATGGTAGATCAAATGAAAAAATATAACGCGTTCTATTTGTCAAAGACAAATTGTATGGGAGGAGGATACATGAATTTATTTCTTGAACAACTTTTGAGCTAAGAAATTGTCTTGTCTAAAACGACCTTTACAGTCTGTAACTTCTTTATTTCACAATTGACGAGAAAACGGTTATATGTATATTTTTTAATTCAGTATCACGTAGACTATTTTGTGATATATTTGAAAAATAACATCCATTTCCGGTTTGGCCGGAAGTGCATACGATTGTAGTTTGTGTCTGCATAGAAAACGATATAAGAAACTAATGTCATTCGGGTTTAATACTACTTTTATTCAATCGTGAAATAAAGCAGTTACAGAGTATCTTTTTGGATTACACAGTATACGAGGGTTGTAAAGAAAGTAGTTGGAAATCAATTTATATTTCACAAGTAAAATTGCATTGCATTCTATCAATATAATCCCTAGCAAAAATTGCCGTTATGACTGCTCTAAAGCATGTTTACAAAATTAAAATTAATAATGAAAAATTATTGAAATTAGGGTTGCCCGTGGAAAAAATGCAATTTAATTTTTAATTTGAACGAAACCTTTCGTACCATCATGTAATCCTTGATAATATTCAGATCAAGGATTACATGATGGTACGAAAGATTTCGTTCAAATTAATTTAATCTCAAATTTAGTGTTCAACCGGCCTTAGCTCTCACTAATTTTGATAGAAATTACTCTCTTTTAGGTATCAGAAAAAAATCGGTGCATACGATAAACAACAATGGGAGCGAACTGTAGAACAGCGCATTGTGGACGGTTTGAATCACATTCAACTAAAAACGACCAAACCAAAAACAGAGTTAATCGATCTGGATTTGGTTAGAGGTGATTTCATCAGCAAAGAAGGTTTCTGTTAAAACATGCGTGCTACTTTTGAATCCATTACAGGTTCCTCGTTTACCAAAGCGAAACCTAAACATGGTTTTTTAACAGTGGCACGACTCTCCACCCTACGAATTTTCCTTCTTCCATTATATTCGAAATGGTGGGTGCAACAGACTTCCGGGAAGATATTTAGTGGGTTGCTGTTGGTGTATTTACTGCAGTTATTCACTGTGGCTGTTTATACATACAATTGCAATACTGAATTATCACAGGTACTAGAAAATTAGTTTAGGCTCGGTTTTATAAAACAGTTAACTCTCGAGTTAATTTCCAATTTGCAATTTTTGACAAGTTTGACACATAGTACGACGTTGCCATATATAAACAGAGGTACAAGAAAATTAGTTTAGGCTCTGTTGTATTGGCAATTCAAGCCGGCTGATACTCCATCTGGTGGCAGGAAATGAACTATATTTAGTAGGGAATTTTTTTTTCATCTTATACATGACTATAGACCTAGGGTTATACTATTTATACCTTAAAAGTACATTAACAATCGGGTATTTTTGTAGAAGTGACTGAAATCATATGTTTTTAATGCAATCAGCTGATCAAACAATAACAAAGATCAGGTGTTTACCTACTACTTTGAAGAAAACCGTTGACCTTTGAATCGCGAATAAAACTGATAACTTTCGAGTTAATTTCTAATATGCAACTTTTGACAACTTTGACATATAGTGCGACGTTGCCATATATAAACAGAGACGCTATGTAATTTAAAAACAATGTATGCAACATCTAATAATAGAATCACGGGTTATAGTTACCTAGACTTTATAAAACCGAGCCTGAGCGTTGCCGCTTTTATTGCCTGTTACATTAGTGGATCACTTAATCAATACAGTAGACTGTTTGGTCAAACAAGTGGGCTATGGTGAAACATACTAATAAATAACCTTTATTTCCATCCATTATATACTATACGAATTAGTATGAAGCACGAATCCTAACAACCTCTTGTCACTGTTAATTAATTTTCCATTAGACTGTACCGATTTCGGAGATAATAGTCCCAATGATTATGATGTGGGTGTTGAGTTTCATCCACTCGCAAATCGTCGCTACGCTTCCAAGCACGGAGAAGCCGTCTGCTGGCACTCAACGCAACTTCCGAAAAAGCTTCCGGTCGAGTCGTCGCTCCAGAAAACTCAATACCGTGAAGGAAAATTCGGATGACTCTTTAAGCAATAAGAAGGGGCGACGGTGGCCGGGAGGCCGGATGAGTTGGATACAGAAGGAGAATTTGAATAACAAATCGCACAAGAGCGTGCTGTTTAAAGAGGACGACGTTATTATACCGAATGTTGTTGCGGCTAGTGGCAGTAGCAGGAGTGCTGTTGTTGGAAGGTAATTATAATCACTCAAGGGTTGTCAGTATTTTATAGTTATTGGACAACAATTAACTGTACATGAACAAAAATCGTCACCCAATATAGAATTACAAATATATAGTTGATAAGTGTGTATACTTGGTTGCATATAATGTTCTTATGTCACTAAAGCTGATTTCGTTTGTTTCTAGCTGCACCGCGCAGTTCGCGCTAATATAATAGAACACATCGTCGTCACAAGTGTGTATACTTGGTTGCATATAGTGTTCTTATGTTACTAGAGCTGCTTTCGTTTATCGTTTCTAGCTGCTCCGCGCGGTTCGCGCAATAATAAAAGAACGTACATACAGTCACAATTTCATGTAAAATTGTATCATGTACAATTTAATACATTGTATAGAAATTTTAATTGCATATAGAAATAAATAAATTTAACGAACTAAAAGTACAAAATTTTTCATCTTAATATTCAGAAGTTTCTTAAATGGGAATTAGAGTATTGTATTGTTTCAAAAACAAAAAGAAGTGTTAGCCATGAAAAACAAAACAAAAACTATGCATAATACAACAAATACAGTTATATTATGCATCGTTTGTTTGGTTTCATGGCTAACGCTTCGCTTTGTTTTTGAAACAATGCAATACTCTAATTCCCACTTAAGTAATTTCTGAATATTATGATGAAAAATTGTGTACTTTTAGTTCTTTAAATTTATTTATTTTTATATTCCAAATCCCAAATTAATTTTTACATGACTTGTCTTAGCTACTACAATATTTTATTTATTTCTTATAGTTTTTCCAATAACAATCTACGTCTACGTAGAATGAAGAACAAGCTCTCCGTTGACGATGACGGTTTTGAGAGTCTTAATGGCAACGGATCGAGTCACAGCGATAACGGGGAGGACAAGAAGTCGGTTTCAGGGTTGCGATGTGATGCATGGGTGAAATCTACCACTCGCGGGTCACCCGACCGGAGGCAATCCGCGCCCGATTTAAGGTTTAATGCGAGTGATAACTCTGATAGTGATACGTACACGACGTTACCGATGTTGAGTCGACCTAGAGTGGACAGTGTGTGTGATACTGATGAGGAGGGCGAGTGTGAGACGTTGTCATCGCCGGAGACGCTGGGGAGTGGACGGATTGAGGCTACTGTATCTGGTACAGAATGGGTTGGGGTGACTACTAATAGTGAGGACTGCAGCTATAGTTCTGAGATGTCTGAGTCGGATGCACAGGAGGGGTTTGATATTGATGCACCGCCCAATTCAATACTTAGTCCGCAGATTGGAGCTTCTGATAGAGGTGAGTTATTTGAGAAAACAAACAAAATTAAATCTACCTGCATTAAAGAATCATCTAGTATTGTAGCAGTGAAACTAGAACAGTTTAGATGGGTTCAAAACATACTACAAGTTGAAATCTATACTGAATTCACAATAATGCCTATAATATAAAAACGTAAGACATTGTTTTGAAGAAGACTCGTCATTTATGTGTTTTGTGCTGTCATTGGTGTCTGATCAAATGTGGGGGGTCGCGGATACCAATTTCCACCAAGACAGTTTTTTATTTGTGTTTAGAAATTATAGAAAATCAAATAAAATTGAAATGTCATCTGTCATTTTTAAACAAATCAAGTGAGTCATACAACTGCATTTGTTTTTTTGTTTTGTTTTCAGTTAGTTGTACGATTTGGGACACGATGGATATTAAAAAAGCCCATCTGTCCGTAATCGAAATCAGTTCAGTGATCATTGCGACTGTTGAAAAAATGCCGGAAAGCATGGATTACTTTTATATAGGGCTTTTTGTTGCCACGATTTTATCGGCGTTGCCCATAATCTGTCGATTCTGTTGTAACGCCATCGACACGTCCAATTTGGAGGAAATGCAGCTGTCGCTAATTGAAATCTCGCATTTGGTCATCGCGAAATTCGCGGGGAGTTTTTGGGAGATGTTAGATGCCCTTTTAGGAACAACCACATGGTGAGAATTGATTAGAAATTCTTATGGCGCTTAAAACTCGACAATGAAGACATGAATGCATGTATTCATAAAATTTTATGAGTTTTCAACAGCTACAAATAGAGTTAGATGGCTTTTAGTTAAATTAGTTGTTTGTAAAAAATCATATCACATTTTGAAAATTCGTAAAAAATTCAATTTATAAAATAGCACTACCAAAAATGTATGTTGTAATAAATAAATATATTTTTTCTATATGTGGCAAGTTTTATAAATTTTCAATAGCCACTACTAGAGTTAGAGTGCTTTCATTCCCCCAGTTTTTTGAAAAAGTCATATCACATTTTGAAAATTCATAAAAAATTCAATTTTTGAAATAGCACTACCAAAATTGCATTTTGTAATAAATAAATATATTTTGTCAATATGTGGCAAGGTTTATAAATTTTCAAAAGCCACAACTAGAGTTAGAGAGCTTTTAGTCAAACTAGTTGTATGTAAAAAATCATATCACATTTTGAAAATTCGTAAAAAAATCAATTTATAAAATAGCACTACCAAAAATGTATGTTGTAATAAATACATATATTTTTTTCTATATGTGGCAAGTTTTATAAATTTTCAATAGCCACTACTAGAGTTAGAGTGCTTTCATTCCCCCAGTTTTTTGAAAAAGTCATATCACATTTTGAAAATTCATAAAAAATTCAATTTATGAAATAGCACTACCAAAATTATATGTTGTAATAAATAAATATATTTTTTGTATACGTGGCAAGTTTAATGAATTTTCAACAGCCACTACTAGAGTTAGAGAGCTTTTAGTCAAACTAGTCATTTTACATTTTGTAAATTCGCGAAAAAATCAGTTTATAAAATACCACTATCTAAATTGTATGATGTAACTGTCCATTTAGCATTTAACGAAGCGTTATTTTTTCGACAATTTTGAATACGGGCAACAGTATATAAAATAAGTTCGTATAACTGAATTACAATCACACAACTACTAGTAGTTAATAAAACAATATTGTATCTTTCATAGGGAACGCACCATAATGCTAATAGCAGCTTTCCAGCGCTGGATTTTAGGCACTGCCTTGTTCTTCCTACTAGCAGTCGCGGAGAGAAGTTTCAAGCAGCGCTATTTGTACGCGAAACTGTTTTCACATTTAACATCAACGCGTAAGGCCCGAAAATCCGAGCTGCCGCATTTCCGACTCAACAAAGTCCGCAATATAAAAACCTGGCTCTCGGTGCGGTCTTATTTGAAAAAACGTGGACCACAACGGTCTGTTGATGTGATTGTTTCGTCAGCGTTTATCGTCACTCTGTTACTACTCTCATTTCTTTGTATGGAACTCCTGAAGGTAGTATATTTAAACCGCTTTCGTTTATCGTTTCGGGCTGTTCTAATGCTCGTATTCACCAAAATCCCATCAATGTTATAGGTCCCATAAATTATTGAATTGATAAATTGAAAACGACAAGGTGACAGAAATTTCCAAAACAAATGTCAAACACCTTGAATAGCGCTTGTGATTGGAGCTCCAAGGGGGTTAGTTGTAACATTTTTGTATATATTTGTCATTTTTTATAACAGGATTCACATACAAACATCATCACAATTAAAATTCCAAGTTCAATCGGTATTATTTATGGATACGGGGGGTTATCCAGCTAAGACCAGCTCAGAATAGTCCCTGAACGATAAACGAACGCGACTTTAGTAGCATATGAATTACTGTTGTTAAATTTTAGGAGTCTTTTGTTCTTAACTCCCAGTACAACTTGGAAATTATGATTTGGAGCATCGGTTTGGGTATTTTGATACTACGGTTTATGACGTTGGGCGTTAAAATCAATAAAAAGTACCGGAATTTGTCTGTTTTAATCACTGAACAGATTAATTTGTATCTGCAAATCGAACAAAAGCCACACAAAAAGGAAGAGTTGATGGTGGCTAATAGTGTATTGAAATTAGCAGCTGATTTATTAAAGGTACTTGATTTTACTACCACTTCAACGACTTTTATTTAGAAACATGATAATAATTATCAATAATGTTTTTAACTTAATAATAATTTTTTTTTTTTTTATTTTTTAATGTTTATAAAATAATAATAATCTATACCCAGCTCAGTGGCCGAGTGGTTAGAGAGATCGTCAATTTTTTTTATTTATGTTTTGTATTTTTATTATTTAGGAATTGGAGAGTCAATTCAAAATCTTGGGCCTCTCTGCCAACCCGTTCCTGTACAACATCACAAAAGTGGTAATTCTGTCCGCGCTCTCAGGCGTGCTCTCCGAGATTTTGGGCTTCAAGTTGAAACTGCACAAAATCAAAATCAAGTAGACTAGGCAAATTGTGATCCTTCAGTTGATATTAACCGTATATACGTTTTTTTTGTTTGTTTTGGCTGTATTTTGTTTGTTATTGGATACAATGTGATTTAATTTCAGTTTTTTATATGTACACAGTAAAAATATTATTTTAATATTATTTTATTTTCCTTAAAATATGTTTGTATTTTTTTGTTGTATTTAGAAATATTTAGAAGACATTTGCATTTGCAATGGAATAAACAGGGTACTCCTCTACAGCTTCAGCTAAAAACCATTTGTTGGTTTAAAAGTATGTATGTAATCATTTGTTTGTCATTTGTCACCCTCTAGCCTGATCTAGAGGGTGACAAATGACATACAAATCAAAACAAATGTTCTAGCCTGATCTAAAAGGTGACAAATGACATACAAATCAAAACAAAAGATCTAGTCTGATCTAGAGGGTGACAAATGACATACAAATCAAAACAAAAGATCTAGCCTGATCTAGAGCGTGACAAATGACATACAAATAAAAACAAAAGATCTAGCCTGATCTAGAGGGTGACAAATGACATACAAATCAAAACAAAAGATCTAGTCTGATCTAGAGGGTGACAAATGACATACAAATCAAAACAAAAGATCTAGGCTGATCTAGAGGGTGACAAATGACATACAAAATCAAAACAAAAGATCTAGTCTGATCTAGAGGGTGACAAATGACATACAAATCAAAACAAAAGATCTAGCCTGATCTAGAGGGTGACAAATGACATACAAATCAAAACAAAAGATCTAGCCTGATCTAGAGGGTGACAAATGACATACAAATCAAAACAAAAGATCTAGTCTGATCTAGAGGGTGACAAATGACATACAAATCAAAACAAAAGATCTAGCCTGATCTAGAGGGTGACAAATGACATATAAATCAAAACAAAAGATCTAGCCTGATCTAGAGGGTGACAAATGACATACAAATCAAAACAAAAGATCTAGTCTGATCGAGAGGGTGACAAATGACAAACAAATATGTGCATACATACTTCACCATCAGGGGTGACCAACAAGTCGATCACGAAGCCCATTTTGGTCGATGTATCCATCTATAGATAACCGTATTTTTGCTGTTACAAACTACCATATGTCAGAACATTTAGGTGGGTGATTAATCGATGATATAGTGCTGCCCACAACCAAAAATATGTTGAATGTTTCTAGACACGTATTGCAATATAATAGGCTCGGTTGTATAAACTCTGGAATTAATTTCCAATCCGTGAAACAAATGTCGCTTTTGACAACTTTGACAGGTAATGCGATGTTGCCATTTCTAAACAGAGGTACGCAAGAACAATTGATGCTCGCCTTTATACAACTAAGTCCTAATTCATGAAATAAAAGTTCCAATAAAGGTGTGATTTATGGAAATTGACTACATAAAATAAAATTGTGTATGGTATTTGTGAAAATTATAGAGGCGGCTCCAAATTAGTTGGACCACCATTGTTGACTTCGTTAATCATATCATGTTATATGTTTATATGGCTTTAATAATTCATATTAAAAATGTTATGGCAGAAATTTGTATAGTTCAATAAATAATATTGTTTTTCTCTCATACATTTAAAAAAAATTATATTCTAATCCTTCAAAAATTTTATTTTTTGGTCCTGAATTTAGAAAATTTGTCCCGAATTGTCCCAAAATACAGTGACTAGTGATAAGATTAAAATTGCAGCGACTGATGATACATGAAATATTCATATTTCAGAGAAATATATGGCAACTTTATCAAAATAATTTAGATGGGTGTAACCAATTATTTTGTTTAAAAATCCATGTTGTGTTTTGATTTATTTCAACAACAACAAAAATATATATAGAATTATTTTTTATTTTGCTGTATATATATATATATATATATATATATATTAATATTTAAGTAATTTGCTGCATTACCCAAAGGAGCTAGAAACCACGGTTTCTAATTTCAACTATATATATATATATATATATATATATATATATATATATATATATATATATATATATATATATATATATAACAAAATAATAAATTTGTAACCCCTCTAAATAATTTTGATAAAGTAGCCATATATTTCTCTGAAATATGAATATTTCATAGATATATATATATATATATATATATATATATATATATATATATATATATAGAATCTCAAATTTTGAACTATATAAAAAAAACAAAAATTTAAAAATTCATTTCGTGTTAGCAATTAATACTCCCTTAAGGTGTTAGTCACCTTAGTTGTAACCTTATTTGCCCAGTAATGTGATACAATGCAACCCGTATTGGGTGGTGTCACATTAGTTGCCTAGTATTGTATGTAACATTGGTTGTTTTAATTGGTAAGGTAACTAGTTGCTTAATATATTATGCAATATAGGTTGCATCGTATTTGATGTAATTTTAGTTGCCTGAAATCCGGTGTGACTATGGTTGTCCAGTAATTAGTGTAATATTAGTTGCCTAGTATTTGGTGTATTTTTAGTTGCCTAGGAATCGATGTAATATTAGTTGCCTAGTATTTGGTATAACATTAGTTCCCAAAGAATTTATGTAATATCAATTGCATAGTATTTGGTACGAGTCAAGAAGCTGAAGGAAGACGAAAATACAATGAGACAACCTAAACGCGATGAAGCAGATTAAGAGTCTGGAAGAAAAATCGATCCTTCTACCAATTTTGTAAGCATCTATTATTGATGGCTCAAATTTCATTCTGTTCTTGAATAGCTCCCGGGCGTATTTTTCTCCATTTCCTTCTTCTGGCAGACTAGTAACCCTGTCACTCTTTCCAAAAATTACACGCATTAGAACTCTCTTCTCCAGTGTGTGTAATTTTTGGGAAGACTGACAGGGTCACTGTCCTGCTAGAAGTAGGGAATGTGCCCGGGAGCTACTCAAGAACAGAATGAAGTTTGAGCCAGCAATAATAGATGCTTACAAAATTGGTTGAAGGATCGAGGGGAAACCAACGGTGAAATTGGCAAACAGGGAAGGAAAAAGGTCGGTGTTCCAAAACTAAATTAAATTAGCGGGATAGTCATTGCGGTCGACTTCACAGAAAAGGAAACCGCAATTCAACAGGAGCTAAGAGACATGCCGAGGCAAAGACAGAGGAAAAAGTTTGAGAGTGGGGAGCTACTGACAAACTTGGCAGAAGAATCCCTAACCTTCTACCAATTCGGAAAGGCCAGCGTGGGCGAGCAAAGGACATCACTTGTGAAAATTATATGATTTATGGAAATATGTTTGTAAGGATACTGGGTGTGATTGGAAATGAAGGAAGGTAATGACTCCTCCTATACAAGCGTTTTGGAGAGACTCAGTAGCTAACGCAGGGCAGGTTCGCCAGGACCTGTAGTAGCCTGTCCTTCACCAGGACCGTGAAGGAGTACTACCCGCTACCCAAATGTAATATTAGTAGCCTAGTATTTGGTGTGATTTTAGTTGCCTGATATTTGTTGTGTTGTTAGTTGCCTACTTTTGGCAAGACTCAGTAGCTAACGCAGGGCAGGTTCGCCAGGACTGGTAGTAGCCTGTCCTTCGGCGGGGCCGTGAAAGAGTGCTACCCGCTACCCAAATATAATATTAGTAGCCTAGTATTTGGTGTGATCTTAGTTGCCTGATAATCGTTGTGTTATTAGTTGCCTACTTTTGACGAGACTCAGTAGCTAACGCAGGGCAGGTTCGCCAAGTCCTGTAGTAACCTGTCCTTCACCAAGACCGTGAAGGAGTGCTACCCGCTACCCAAATATAATATTAGTAGCCTGGTATTTGGTGTGATCTTAGTTGCCTAATATTCGTTGTGTTATTAGTTGCCTATTTCTGGAGAGACTCAGTAGCTAACGCAGGGCAGGTTCGCCAGGACCTGTAGTAGCCTGTCCTTCACCGGGGCCGTGAAGGAGTGCTACCCGCTACCCAAATGTAATATTAGTAGCCTAGTATTTGGTGTGATCTTAGTTGCCTGATATTCGTTGTGTTATTAGTTGCCTACTTTTGGAGAGACTCAGTAGCTAACGCAGGGCAGGTTCGCCAGGACCTGTAGTAGCCTGTCCTTCACCGGGATTGTGAAGGAGTGCTACCCGCTACCCAAATATAATATTAGTGGCCTAGTATTTGGTGTGATCTTAATTGCCTGATAATCGTTGTGTTTTTAGTTGCCTACTTTTGGAGAGACTCAGTAGCTAACGCAGGGCAGGTTCGCCAGGACCTGTAGTAGCCTCTCCTTCACCGGGGCCGTGAAGGAGTGCTACCCGCTACCCAAATGTAATATTAGTAGCCTAGTATTTGGTGTGATCTTAGTTGCCTGATAATCGTTGTGTTATTAGTTGCCTAATCTTCATCAATGTTAATACGTCAGTCAATCAGACCACTGAGGTACATTCAGTAACGCAGGTACTCAACGTAATATTAAGTATTTAGTATTTATTAATATATTTATTTATATATATATAGTATTTAGTTTTAATTTAATTTAAGTATATGAATTTTGTATATAGCTCCCGCCTACCGTTTTGTGTGGTCGATTTGGCATACACATGTTAAATGATAATGTAAATATATATTTTTATAATTCTATAATTTCAGGTAATTTGTTGTAAATATATAATTTATGAAAAATTAATCTTTATAAGGTAATTTTTTTATGAAAAAAAAAAACTTTATAAGGTAATTCTAGTCTAGTCTAGTAGACTAGTTTGGAAGAAAATTACCTTATAAAGATTTTTTTTTCATAAATTATATATTTACAAAATTACCTTATAGAGGTAAAGAGAGATACTTCTCCTCTTTGCCTTTAGACTTTTGTTATGTTGCCCACAAATAGCTGAAGATTTGAAACACAAACGTTAATTTACAATTAAATCTTTCAATAAATCTAAAAACATCACTGGAATTTAAGTTTTTAGAGCTTGAAATGAGTAAAATTATAGTGCCAACAAATATTTATATGAGTAATTAAACTGTATCAGTATCGTATGACACATTCCAATCGTATTCGTAATGCCTCAACACACACTCACGCGTTAACAGTCTCCACCAATAACAGTCACTTTACGTGACTGTCACCATGGTACCATCATACCATGTGTGTGAACGAGTAAATTTTCAAACGTCAGGTTTCAAACAAAATTCTAAGTGCGCGCGTTGTCGTTGTCGAATTGTCGGGATAGCGTGCCGCCGGGAGCCTCCGCACCAGACAACACATTGACCCAACACACACCCCTCCCGGTGAGAAAAAAAATCCAGTGCAGTCTGCTGAAGAAAAAATTAGCTTGCATTGTGCGCGCACCCCGAGGTCAATGGCTGTGGAGGAGGTGCGCCGGCGGTCTCGGAGAACGCGCGGTCCGACCACAGTCGCGAGACGCGCTTTGCGGTAGTAGCAGTCTGAGAGGAGGACGCGGGTGAGAGGGAACTGTTTGAAACTTTTATAGTGCGCGAGAACAATATTTTTTTTAATACAGTTTTTGTGAGACATGGCGGCTGGGGTGAGTGCCTACTACGATGGCAGCAGGCTGTTCGCGTGTGTGTCTGATTATACTGGAGTTTCGATTGACCAAGTGAGTATGTGTGTAGGTAGCAAATACGCGTGTTGTTCTTTTCAAGCCCAGGAGAGCAACAGCTGATCAGTCGGAGTCTGTATCGATCGCATCCACGCCCTTGCACAAACTACTTGTTGTGTTTCGGATGTTTTGACTACTACTGAAAATGGACTGGGCGTCGCGGTGATTTTTTTTAGAATCAATCATTTATGTTTAAGCGCCTCTGAGTCATTCATATGAATACATTGATTACACTATAAAACAGTGTTGTAGGTGTTAGCAGTAGTAGCAGTAAATCAAAAATGAGAGCGTATACGTAGATTTTTATTTTTATATCTGCAATAATCTCGAATGCAAAAGCTACTCAATGGAATAGTTGAATAAAAAAGTCTGTATTCAGTAATACATTGAGAAATTGAATGGTTTTGGCGTCTATTACGTGGTAATTCATTTTCAATAAAGGAGATGAATAAAACTACTATCATGATGTTAGTAGTTTTATTCATCTCCTTTATTGGTAATAAATTGAGTCAAATCAAAAGGTTTCAATTTGATAATTTTGTAGTAAGAAAATTTGAAATTATTTTGTAATAAAACGTCCCGACGCTGCTTATGTGTGGATTGGGCCTTAAAAAGACCTATGTCCGTCCACAATAGATAGAAATGTTACAATGGTTAAATTACCCAAAAAATGTCTAATCCCATGAAGAAAAGTATGCAAGCAAAGGTGGGGTGGTAGGGTGGTCCCTACCAACCAAACTATACCCATTCGCTATTTCAAACGACTTGAACTCTGCACTACACTGTTTGTTACAAATGTTTACGAATTAGAAGTAAATTAATAAGTCAAATTAATTGAATCATACAAAGTAATTGATAACAGTGTAATGCAGACTTCAAGTCATTTGAAATAGTGGATGGGTGTAGTTTGGTTGGTAGGGGCCACCCGCCCACCCCACCCTCGCTCACAGAGTTTTTTCAATGGATACAGACGGTTTATATTGTTTAAACCATTGCAAGAACACTCTTCTTGCCCATAATGGAAAAAACTATGCGGGCAAAGGTGGGGTGTGTGGGTGGCCCCCACCAACCAAACTATGCCCATTCACTATCTCATTTTAAACCCCCCCGAAATATTAAGTAAAGTAAAGTTGTGTTTATTTTGATATTTACTATTAATACATATCAAAATAAACAATTACATCTATAAAATGTTTCACTAGATATATTTTAGTAGCCTCAGAGTAGATTACTTAACAGTAGTCAGAAGTCAAATTGATTAGTTTGAAAGCTTTCAATTCGACCAATTGTATTTCCACTGATCATTGCAGCGTGGTCTTTTGAACTCGAGTCGACAAACAGTTATTGGCACAATGATCTTTATATATAGACGCCTTTTATGAGCCAATCAATTATGATTAACAATCGCGTGCACAATTACCCCACTGAAACGGGCACTTAACTAAAGCGCACTTTGCGAATCAGCGCCCGATTTACATTTTTTTATTGGACATGATGCAATGAATACATAAAAAAAAACAGGACAGCGCGTCCTTGCAGTTTTTACATCACTGCAAATTATCAGCTAAATAACAATACGTGTGTTATATTTACATGTATTACAATAGAATATTTTATAATTTAACAACTTGTGTTTTGCAATTTATTATCAGCGAATAATAAATTCACTGATAGCTTAAAAATACGGCATTGTTGACTTCATTTGAGATGGTGAAATTGTATTTCATTATTATCAACTTTTGTTGTTAGTAATGGATTCATTATTAAACATGGACAATAAAAGATTAGTAATATTGTAGACTTCATTTGAGATGGTGAAATTGTATTGCATTATTATCAACTCTCGTGGTTAATAATGGATT
The DNA here is from genome assembly GCA_963942505.1 of Lordithon lunulatus. Taxonomy (NCBI): domain Eukaryota; kingdom Metazoa; phylum Arthropoda; class Insecta; order Coleoptera; family Staphylinidae; genus Lordithon; species Lordithon lunulatus. The sequence continues at coordinate 502,938 of OZ012672.1, forward strand.
CATTATTAAACATGGGCAATAAAAGATTAGTAAATAAACGGGATTTTAACTAACATATCATCTACATTAAATATTAAATTATCCAAAATACAATTTTTGCATAATTTAATGTGCTCCAATATGTTACTTAAAATTCCGTTTATTTACTAATCTTTTATTACCCATGTTTAATAATGAATCCATTATTAACCACAAGATTGATAATAATGAAATACAATTTCACTATCATTTCATTACATAAAATTGAATTGTAACCATTCATCATCACTAGCGTAAAAGAAAATAAAAATACACTTTAAGAAGTTAAAAATACAGTTTAAGAAGACATTTTCAATGTACATGTGATTGTGCCCACTCACCACGACAAGGTACTAATTCTAGGGGTGGGGGAATGGAATAAAATGAAGAATATATTTCATGTCTATCCTTTTACCCCATCCTCGCCGATTTTGAAACAAATCGGGCTATTTTTGCTCTATACTCGATAGAGTAGTCCTAGATTTATCTACATGGGCATTTAGAAAAATCTAACAACTAAAAGCGCGGTTCGATTATTTGGGGTTAGAAAGAATGAATGTAAGACATTTTTATAGAACCTACTGAAACTACTAGCACCTTAGGCGAGTAGTAATCGGTACATACATACAGTTAAGGCTGGGATTTAGCCTATACTTTCCTTATGGCGACAATTGTGTAATTGTTTCCAGCTTTTAGGCAAAACTACGCCATGGAATGGCATACAATTTATGCAAGTCAATAAAAACACTTCATCCTTGGTATTGAAACTTAGTTTGCAAGAATTGATGACTAAAATTTGTAGTTATAGCATGTTAAAGATTCGACTGTATAGAAGGTAGCAATCTAGTAGTTTAATCACTCCCATACATATTAAATAATCAGATATCGAAAGTTCAAGATAATCATGTCCTATACATCCATAAGTATTATAATATTTGAAAAATTGCTGCGCAAATAAATATCTCCTACATTTTTAATGCTGGAAAGATTGGAATATAATTAAATGTCGATAAGGGTCATATTCGCAAACGTTGCGTAGAATTCTTTACACTATATGTTTTTTTTTATCAGATTAAAAATTATTTTTGGACATTCCCACCTAGACTACGAAATACGTGGAACATTATTCTTTTGTATACGTATTTTTGCAACTCAATTTATGTTCTAGTTAAAGAGAACGGTGCGTATTTCTTATACGCATTTCGCCTATGTATTACATGTGCATCACAAGTTGCCTAATCAAAAAATGCCACCCTTAAATAAAAATTGGCAGGCAGCTTTATTTAAAATAGTGAAAATTGTTTTAAAATTCTTCCGAATTTATCCAAGAATTTCTATGTGAACTTTTACACAGAACTTGTAACTACAAATCATATTTTCTTTGTAGTTAATTATAATTGTTGGATGTATATATCCAAGTTGTCAATAAAATTGACTGCGCATTAATGTTTAAGTTGTTTTTTTTTGAAATTAACTACAATTGTATGTTCATAGCGATATGTTACAAACATTTTAACCGATTGTTGGATATACGTATCCATATTTTCAACAGAACAACCCTAACCACATGGTTAAATGTACTATAGTCTTAAATATCTAAACGTCGTAATTAAAAACCACTTGCCTTCTAAGTTGCGGGGTGCATTCACGTTAGGATATGCCACCCCGATTGATGTCCTGCGTGATGATCCCCCATTCCATCTCCAATTTGGCACTTTATTTTTAAAACACTTTGAAACTACAAACATGGTTTTTAACGCGAAACTTTCGAATTTGTACCGAATGCTTAAAAACTTGGAGGGATGTAAACGGTTCGGTTTAAAAAACGCGCACTGTCCCGATTTGGGGTTTGCAAAAGCGAGTGAAATCGGTTTAAAAATGATGTATTAAAGTGTAAAATAGTGTAAAATGTTTTTGTACACAATTGTTTTGTTGTATGTTAGGTAGGCATGGCTATAACTATTTTTTTTTTTTGGGTCTCATCACTGGCTACCTATATTAAATTTTATTAATTAAATAAAGCAATTTATTTGACTAAAATAATAGTTTTAACCAATAGTACGACCAGCCTTTCTAAGGCCCCCTTCTGTATGGGCCCTAGACTGGTGTCTATGTTGCCCCAGCCTAGTTAGGGCCCTGCTGAATGGAGTAAAGTAAATTTTTGAGTAAAAATATTAAATTATTTTACCACTATCTCTAGTTTAACAATGATTAGGACATGATTGTAATAATTAACACCCATCTAGACCTTGCTGCATACTTATTTAATAATAAAATGCATATATAATGCATTTAATTCATTAAATACTACTTATTTTGTTAATATATAAAACATATTAACTAAATAAGTAGTATTTAATGAATTATATGCATTTTATTATTAACTAGTATCCGGTAAGGTCTGGATGGGTGTTAATTGTTATAATCAAGTCATGATGATTCATCTCTAGTTCAACAATAATCATGACTTGATTGTAACAATTAACACCCATCCAGACCTTACCGGATACTTAGTTAATAATAAAATGCATATATAATGCATATAATTCATTAAATACTACTTATTTAGTTAATATGTTTTATATATTAACCAAATAAGTAGTATTTAATGAATTATATGCATTATTTATGCATTTTATTATTAACTAAGTATCCTAATTAACCAGACCTTACTGGATACTTAGTTAATAAGGCACCTTACACGGTCAATAATACTGTCAATCCTAGTACTGTCAATATTTGCTTCAATCCTACTTTTATATTTATCAAGTAATCAATTATCCGGATAAATATCAGTATTCTCTTCATTACATCATTATTATACCTTACACGATGAGTAATACTGGCAATATTTTAGAATAATGAACATTTTAAACATATTATCAGACAGTAATACTGTCATTATTCTAAAATATTGACAGTAATATTGATCGTGTAAGGTACCTCAATAGTAAACAAAATTCTTGATTATTGCTATACAGTTGGATGATATTTTTCATAGTAAGGGCTTAAACAAAGATCAGAATTCTCTTCATTACAGCATTATTATACCTTACACGATGAGTAATACTGGCAATATTTTAGAATAATGAACATTTTAAACATATTATCATACAGTAATACTGTAATTATTCTAAAATATTGACAGTAATATTGATCATGTAAGGTACCTCAAACAAGAAATTTTTCTTGATTATTGCTATACAGTTGGAAGATATTTTTCATAGTAAGGGCTTAAACAACATACATATACTACAGAGTAGAATATAGTAAAATGCATAAATAATGCATGTAATTCATTAAATATTGTTACGAGTTGGTATAACAATTAGTATTTAATGAATTACATGTTTTATTATTAAATTATTCATTCATTTTTCTTGTTATTATTATATTTAAATGATTATACATAGCTGGTTTGAGAGAAGGATATGATAATGTTGTAAAAATGGGGTTCAAGGGTTCAAATCCCATCAAGTGTGATATTTTTTTTAAGTTTTTTAAGCACCAGACAATGTGATAAACGAATCTATTGTTATTTTTAAGTTTGGTGTGATGTTAAAAGTGTATCTAAAATAAATGGACAGACACATTAATATTTTTCTACGAAGTTAAGGTAAATACTGAGTGATTACACTTATGCTAGGGATCGTAAGCCTTGATCAATGGAAAATCCTCATGCTGATTGGCTCTTGTTTTTTTCTTTTGTCAATATTGATTTAATATTAACCATTTTTATGATTAGTGACTACCCTCTCTAATCATAAAAAATTATCAATGTCAATATTGATTTAATATTGACCATTTTTTATGATTAGTGACTACCCTCTCTAATCATAAAAAATGATCAATGTCAATATTGATTTAATATTGACCATTTTTTATGATTAGTGAGATAGTCACTAATTATAGAAATGGTTTCCTTTCACAGGTCATTCACTAGGGTTTGAACCCAATGACTATCCTCACTAATCATAAAAATGGTTAATATTAAATAAATATTGACAAAAAGAAACTAGCAATCAGCACGTTGATTTTTCCATTGATCAAGGAGGGCCTTTTGTTGAGGCATTTATTTTTTAACCTATAGCACCTGTTACACGTATGATAATTCAAAAAAAATAATAATTATGTAACAAGTGCCAGATATAAACCAACCCGTTTAGTAATAAAACGGTTATAACCAGCATAGCAATCAAAATCAACACACCGGCAGTGAAAAAAAACAACAATTGCAAACCGTCAAATTTTTATGACAATACAATATGCCGGTTGCCGGGTATAAACAATTTCAGACATATATAGCATTTTACCTGTTACAGCCACAGATGCGCCCGTGCGGCCTCGAGTGTTTCCCATCTCAGGCCCGCTGTACCCCCATTTTCAGTACTATTGGCGCACTAATATACATGTGATCGCCAATTTCACGGGAGCAACAACAACCAGTAAACATTTTTTTTGGGGAATATGGCGTCACCTTCCCGCGTACCCACGTGACCAACCCCCTCATACGCAAGCGTGCGCGGGAATTTCAAATTTTTACACGGCGCGCTGTAATTTTTATATTTTTTTTCGACTGGCAACACTGACAAGAAAAATGGTTGGTGCTACTGATATGAATGTAAACAATTGAGACATTACATTAGGTAACCTTAAATATTTCAGAATTTAAGTACGATTTATCACTTATATATTTATTTAATTTAGATAAGAATCGTATATTTATGATTATAGCGCGAGCGTTAAAAATTAAAAAGAAATTTAAATATTTATAGTTGAGGTAAGGTAGTTTTATACTGGCATACAATACTTAACCTCATGGTTAAAGAACCTTAAGAGGATGGTACGGACAAACATCGGTCGAATCACAGAGCACTATAAGAAAGTGTTCAATCCCATGTTAAATTCTGGGTTGGACTATTTAGAGCTGCAGTGTCAAATATTAGAATCGCTATGAAGATTGCCAACCTCTGATAGGAGATGGAACCACAAGAAGATACAATAATAAATAAAATGTTAAATTACTAACGATAGGGATAGTTTCTGACTGCTTATGGTTATTTGATAAATATAAAAGGAGGATTGAAGAAAATATTGACAGTATTTGCTTGAATCCTCCTTCAATATTCATCAAGTAATCAAATATCTGGATAAAAATCAGTATTGTATTCATTCCATCATTACTATACCTTACACGATCAGTAATACTGTAAATATTTTAGAATAATAACAGTATTACTGTATGATAATATGTTTAAAATTTTCATTATTCTAACATATTTATATTATACTTATCATGGAAGCTATAGTAATGATGGAATGAAGAGAATACTGATGTTTATCTGGATAATTGAGTACCTGATAAATATTGAAGGAGGATTCAAGCAAATACTGTTAATATTTTCTTCAATCCTCCTTTTATATTTATAAAATTAATTTATTATCTGGATTAACATCAGTATTCTCTTCATTACATCATTAATATACATTACACGATGAGTAATACTGACAATATTTTAGAATAAGTCACATTTTAAACATATTATCGTACAGTAATACTGTCATTATTCTAAAATATTGACATTATTATTGATTGTGTAAGATGCCTTATAAAGGCACCTTACACGATCAATAATACTTTAGAATATTGACAGTATTACTGTACGATTATATGTTTAAAATGTTCTTTATTCTAACATATTGACAGTATTACTTATCGTGTAAGCTATAGTAATGATGGAATGAAGAGAATACTGATGTTTATCCAGATAATTGAGTACTTGATAAAGATAAAAAAGGAGGATTCAAGCAAATATGGACACTAGAAGGATTGACAGTATTATTGACTGTGTAAGGTGCCTTATGCAGTAAAATATGTATGGCTATCTAGGTTACTAATAATAATAATAAATGAACAGTTATGAAGAAAGTAAATCAGGATAGTAGTTTTATGTTCATATTTAAATAAATATGAATGTCTAGAATGTCATTTATGTTTATAACTGCTATGTTAGTCAGGCCTAGTTATTAACAAATTGTATGCATCATTAGGATGAAAAATAATTAAAATGTAATACATAATTTCCTTCATACAACAAACATCAAGTAAGTTAGAGATTTCTATATCAAGTTTTTAATTTCAATCAAATGAAGAAAAGTCTGTATAATTTCACCTACTGTAACCGTATCTATTTTTGTATTACTTGTTGGAAATTAAAAAAAACTTGATATAGAAAACTCATTCCAGCTCACAAAAAAAAAATCAAAAACAACTCACCATTGATCCGAGGTCAATTCATGTTCACTTGATGTCCTACATGGTGATCCTGCATTCCATCCATCTTCTTTTTCAAGTGGCATCTCCTTCCAGGAGATCTGCAGTTATCATCGCTATTTTCACTTTGGCATAGACAGTTCTAAATAGTTCCTTAAATGTTGTGTTGAACCATTTTCTAAAATTGTACACAGTATTTTAAACATATGCTGTATGCAGATCAAAATGATTTGGTTATTATTATTTTAAAAAAAAAGTCTTTATAGTATAGTTATTGTATAGTATATTGTAAGTGTATTATATATTAATATTTAAAGTGTATTTATGTGCTGGTGGAAGTGATGGTGAGGTGAAAAATTGTGCATGACAAGAAGAAGGGGCAGTAAGAGTGTATTAGTATATAAGAAAAATGTATATAAATATATATATATATATATATATATATATATATATATATATATATATATACGAAAAATGTATATAAATATATTACATTTCAGTGTAGGCTAAGAAAAAACTAAAGGACATAAAGTACAAGGAGCTGCACTCAATATACTAAGCAAGGGGGACTTCGTATAGTATAAGTTTCAATCGAGTTCTAATTGGTGTCAAACTAGACCTGCATGATCATAAATATTAACTAAACATTCACCTATACCCTGGTGGATATTTAGTTAATTGATACAATCAGGTCTTATGTATGAGATCTTGATCGTAACCAATAATCCTGATAATTCACCTCTACATCAGCATTTATCAAGACTAGAGCATAACCATTAACTAAATACCCTATCGAGTTTAAGTGGATATTTAGTGAATCCATCTAGAACTTATACTATATGAAGCTAGGGGGCTATACTAGGCCCCCTAACTTCATATAATATAAGTTCTAGGTGGATTCACTTAAACTCGATAAGGTATTTAGTTAGTATATAATATAAGTTTCAATCGAGTTCTAATAAAGAGCTGAATTATCATAAATATTAACTAAACAGCCACCAATACCTTGGTGGATATTTATTTAATGGATCAACAGAGTGTTGTCAAACAAAGAAGTGTTGAAGTATTTGTATTTTAAAGAATTGGGTAGTCATTCGAGTTTCAATCAAGTCATGATTATTGTCGATACATAGCATAGCTGTAATAACTCAGTTCATAACATTTATTTGATAAATATTGTTACTAACAAATATATATCTTTATGATATAAAAACAATGTTTTGAAACCAATCCACCTGTCAGATATAACTTAATTAATGCAACATCTAACAGTATAATCACAGGGTTATATCTACCCCGCCTTTATACAACCGAGCCCTAGTATATTAATAAAAATTAATATAATTATGCCAAGCGGGCATAAAAAAACAATCGCCAAGTGTTGTATGTGAAAATATAATGCAAAATGCAAGTCGCCGGGTATGAATAATATCAGATATATGTAGCATTTTACCTGTTACAGCCACAACTGCGCCCGTGCGGCCTCGGGTGTTTCCCATCTCAGGCTCGCTTTTCACACATTTTCAGGCTGATCGCCGCTGTAAAACACATATAATCGTCAATTTTACGGGAGCAACAACATTCTGTTAACTTTTATTTTTGGGAATATGGCGTCGTTCCCGCGTCACCACGTGACCTCATTCCCCTCATACGCAGGCGCGCGGGAAATTCAAACAGCGCCGATGTAATTTTTGTTTTTTTATGGTTGGCACTAATAACAAAAAATATGGTTGCCAATATGAATGTGAATTATAATGAAAATTGTAAAATAATAACTCATGTTGGAGAACTCGAGGGGGATTTTCAGAAGTAGCAAGTGCTAACATTCATATACAATAACACAAAGCAGGTCCTACTGCTCAGCCCAAAGTACCTAGATATAATGTACTCAAATATAAAATTAACCTTTAAGTACAAATATAATCCTACGATTTTTTTTATAAAGTTAAAGAGTTTAATGGGGGCCCTCTTTTGTTGAAATCACCCAGGCATTTGTTTTTTTAGCCATAGTCATATGATAAGATAGAAATATATATGAAATTAAATTCGGTAATAAATAGCAAGTACAAACAATTGTGTCTACTGTAATAACTCTTTTCATAGGCACGCCGCCAGGATATTTTCCGTTCTATACCAGCAGGCGTACAATTAAAGTCGCCTGTACCAGCAGGCGACTTTACTTGTACGCCTGCTGGTATAGAACGGCGCGTCGTTCTGTTTTATCAGGCGCCGGTTTGACTTATAAAACACCGCGACGGACAAAATATTTATAACACCGGTTTCAAATGTCCTACCCGCCGCTGATTATATTGCATATGTTACAAGAAAACTCTACACAATTATCACAAACCGGCTGGAAAAACAATCGCCAACATCCCGATCAACAATTTTTTTTTGTCAGGTTAAGTTATTTTAGTCATATGTAGCTTTTTACCTGTAACAGCTCCAAATGCGCCCGTGCGGCCTCGGGATTTTCCCATCTCAGGCTCGCGTTTCGCCAATTTTCAGGATGATCGCCGCACTATTATACATTTTATCGCCAATTTTACGGGAGCATCAACAACCAACTTGTTTTTTTTAGGGAATATGGCGTCACCTTCCCGCGTACCCACATGACCTCTGACATACGCAGGCGCGCGCGGGAAATTCAAATTTGAACAGTGGCCGCGCTGAAATTATAAAATGCTATTAGTGTTAACAATTTACAATTTTATTATACAGTGGTAATTATTGTAAACATATGTTATATACTACAACAATAAAATGTTTGATTGATTTAGATTGGTTTTTCTCAAATTTTTTGATCCGCGATCTGGGATGCGCGTGTCTTTTATTTAAAACAAAATTGGTCATGGTACAAACTGAATATAGCACATAAATAACTGAAACTAGAAACTTGTTGTTGTCGCGGGATCGAATCCCACCGAGGCGAGTTTTTTTAAATGTTTTTTATTTATTATTTAATTGAAATACATATTAGGTGTTTCTATAAAAAAAAATTAATTAAATTACTTATTTATAGAAACACCTAAAATGTATTTCAATTAAATAATAAATTTCAATTAATTAATTAATTAAATAAAAATATTAAAAAAAACTTTTCTCGGTCAATATATACACTGTACAATATATACACTATACAATATATACAAAGTACAATATATACACTGTACAATATATACACTGTACAATATATACAATGTACAATATATACACTGTACAATATATACAATGTACAATATATACAATGTACAATATATACACTGTACAATATATACAATGTACAATATATACACTGTACAATATATACAATGTACAATATATACACTGTACAATATATACAATGTACAATATATACACTGTACAATATATACAATGTACAATATATACAATGTACAATATATACACTGTACAATATATACAATGTACAATATATACAATGTACAATATATACAATGTACAATATATACACTGTACAATATATACAATGTACAATATATAGAGAATAATTTAAGGTTCTATAAAGTATTAATTATAATTGTACTAGATTCAACAAGAAACTTGAACAAGTTTCTAGCATTAATTATTCATGTGCTATGTTCAGTTTGTACCATGACCAATTTTGTTTTAAATAAAAGACACGCGCAGTGTGTGATTGGTCATAGTACGAGCTGAATATAGCAGCACATGAAACTAGAAACATGTTCAAGTTGCTTGATGATATTTTATTTCTTTTATTTATTTCTTATTTATTATTTTATTTTATTGAGCGATCAGTATAAATAGGGAATTTACTAAAAATATTGTAATTCAGTTACGCGATGCGTTCCAAATTGAACGCATCAGAGAACTCTTGGCGTGCATTAACATTTATTGGCACCAATTGAATAATTCGTTTAGGATTCATCTGCTGGCGGCACGCGTAATAAATATAAATAAATCGCTTTCAATTTCAACTGTTTTCAACTCGCAGTCTACTTGTTTTGTGTGTTTTATTATTTAGAACAAATGCAACCGAAACCTTGTTACTGGATTACCGTATACGTATGTAGGTGCATACATTATTCATGCGATTATGTAACGCAGAGGTGAGCGTGAACACAGGTGACATAATAATTTACATGAAAATCAAGCTAGAGTAATTAGTGTTGTTGGAATTTTAAAAATAACTATGAGCATGATTGTAAAATCTATAGGACCACAAGATAATTAGTCCAGCCCAGAACAGATATAATGTACGCAAATATAAAATGAACCTATATAACTAGTATGGCAGGATCAAATTTAATCCTAAGGATGTTTTTTATAAACTTGTCAGTATTTGTTATACTTAATTATTGTTATTATTTGTTTAATAAAATAGTTTTGTTCTATTTAAAGGTTTTTATATTTTTTCACTTTAACACAATTAAATAGTCAAAAGAATATATATATATATATATATATATATATATTTTAAAAAAAGTCCTTTATTTGGCATACTGCTAAAAAAATACACTCCTCCCCCAATACACACACACACACACACACATATATATATATATATATATATATATATATATATATATATTCATAAGTATAAATAAAAATTATGAAAATATTTTCCAAGATTAAAGTTTAAATCAATGTTTTTTTTATCAAAATTACCCTGATACTAGTTACACAGTCTTCTCATTCAATACTTATATTGAAGAAAAAGTCTCTCACGCATTTATTGTTGGATTGTGACGGCATGAGAAAATTAATATGAGCTATTCCGTGTCTCCAATCAAATAATCATAACTGTGGTAAATTGCTGTGGCTTTCGCTTTTCCCGTTGCCATTGAAAAACCGCAACAGGCAGTTATCGCTTTCTAATGAAAGGAAATGGATTTGTTACAATAAAATTGGTTGAGTATGGATGAAAAGGAAGATTATTATATATTATTCAATTGTTTTTTTGTATAAATAATAGTAGATAATAAAGAAGTACACGATTTTAATATAACAAATTTCTGATGTAAACTAATAAAAGTAATTTGATGTAATATGTTCAGAATTTTACAAAATTCACACAATATACTCGTAAATAATTATTTGTGTTAGATATAAATTTTGGATATTGTAACTCCAATAGTTTTGCATGTTTTAAGCCTTCAAACTTAAACATAATAAATTCATCCGATATGAGCTACTAAAAGTGACTGTAACTTGTTTTAATATATACAGAATTTTTCAAAATTTACACAATATACTTGTAAATAATTATTTGTGTTAGATATAAATATTGGATATTGTAACTCTACTACTTTTGTACGTTTTAAGCCTTCAAACTCAAACATAACAAAATCTTCCGATGTGATCTACTAAAACTGACTGTAACTTGTTTTTATATGTACGAAATTTTACAAAAATCACAGAAAATACTCATAGGTAAATATGTGTATTAGATATAAATTTTGGGAATAATAACTCAACTACTTTTACACGTTTTAAGCCTTCAAACTCAAATATAATAAAAATCATCCGATATGAGCTACTAAAAGTGATTGTAACTTGTTTTAATATGTACATAATTTAAAAAAAATCGCACAATATACTCGTAACCAATTATTTGTGTTAGATATAAATTTTGGAAATTGTAACTCCATTAGTTTTGTACGTTTTAAGCCTTCAAACTCAAATATAACAAAATCTTCCGATGTGAGCTACTAAAAGTGACTGTAACTTGTTTTAATATGTTCAGAATTTTACAAAATTCACACAATATACTCGTAACTAATTATTTATTGTAGATATAAATTTTGGAAATTGTAACTCCACTAGTTTTGCACGTTCAGCCTTCAAACTCAATTTTAACAAAATCTTCCGATGAAATCTATTAAAAATGACTGTAACTTGTTTTTATATATACGAAATTTTACAAAAATAACAGAATATACTCATAGCTAATCATATGTCTTAGATATAAATTTTGGGAATAGTAACCCAATTACATTTACACGATTTACGCCTTCAAACTCAAATATAACAAAATCATCCAATGTGAGCTACTAAAAGTGACTATAACTTGTTTTAACATGTACAGAATTTTACAAAATTCACACAATATACTCGTAACTAACTATGTGAATTTGATATAAATTTTGGAAATTGTAACTCTACTACTTTTGCACGTTTTAAGCCTTCAAACTCAAACATAACAAAATCTTCTGATGTCATCTTCTAAAAATGACGGTAACTTGTTTTTATATATACGAAATTTTACAAAAATCACAGAATATACTCATAGCTAATTATGTGTATTAGATATGAATTTTGGGAATAGTCACTCAAATACTTTTACACGATTTAAGCCTTCAAACTCAAATATAATAAAATCATCCGATGTGATCTACTCAAAGTGACTGTAACTTGTTTTAACATGTACAGAATATTACAAAATTCACACAATATACTCGTAACTAACTATGTGTATTTGATATAAACTTTGGAAATTGTAACTCTACTACTTTTGCACATTTTAAGTCTTCAAACTCAATTATAACAAAATCTTCCGATGTGATCTACGAAAAACGACTGTAACTTGTTTGTAAATGTACGAAATTTTACAAAAATCACAGAATATACTCATAGTTAATTATGTGTATCAGATATAAATTTTGGGAATAGTCACTCAAATACTTTTACACGATTTAAGTCTTCAAACTCAAATATATTAAAATCATCCAATGTGAGCTACTAAAAGTTACTGTAACTTGTTTTAACATGTACATAATTTTACAAAATTGACACAATAGACTCGTAACTAACTATGTGTATTTGATATAAATTTTGGAAATTGTAACTCTACTACTTTTGCACGTTTTAAGCATTCAAACTCAAACATAACAAAATCTTCTGATGTCATCTTCTAAAAATGACGGTAACTTGTTTTTATATAAACGAAATTTTACAAAAATCACAGAATATACTCATAGCTAATTATGTGTATTAGATATAAATTTTGGGAATAGTCACTCAAATACTTTTACACGATTTAAGTCTTCAAACTCATTTAATAAAATCAACCAATGTGAGCTACTAAAAGTGACTATAACTTGTTTTAATATCTTCAAAATTTTACAAAATTCACACAATATACTCGTAACTAATTATTTGTATTTCATATACATTTTGGAAGTTGTAGCTCTACTAGTTTTGCACGGTCTAAGTTTTCAAACTCTCAAATATCATAAAATCATCCGATATGAGCTACTAAAAGTGATTGTAACTTGTTTTAATACGCACAGAATTTTACAAAATTTACAGAATATACTCGTAAACTAATTATCTGTATTAGATATAAATTTTAGAAATTGTAACTTCAATACTTTTGCACTTTTTAAGCTTTTAAACTCAAATATAACAAAATCATCCGATGTGATCTACAAAAGTGACTGTAACTTGTTTTAACATGTACAGAGTTTTACAAAATTCACACAATATACTCGTAACTAACTATGTGTATTTGATATAAACTTTGGAAATTGTAACTCTACTACTTTTGCACGTTTTAAGCCTTCAAACTCAAACATAACAAAATCTTCTGATGTCATCTTCTAAAAATGACGGTAAATTGTTTTTATATATACGAAATTTTACAAAAATCACAGAATATACTCATAGCTAATTATATGTATTAGATATAAATTTTGGGAATCGTAACTCAACTACTTTTACACGATTTAAGCCTTCAAACTCAAATATAATAAAATCATCCGATATGAGCTACTAAAAGTGACTGTAACTTGTTTTAATATGCACGGAATTTTACAAAATTCACACAATATACTCGTAAACAATGATGTGTATTAAATATAAATTTTGCATATTCTAACTCTACTGCTTATACACTATTTTAGCTTTCAAACTCGTATATAATAAAATCATCCGATGTGAGCTACTAAAACTGACTGTAACTTGTTTTAATATGTACGCAATTTAACAAAATTCACACAAAATACTCATAACTAATTATATGTATTAGATATAAATCTTGGAAATTGTAGCTCCATTAGTTTTGCAAGTTTTAAGCCTTCAAACTTAAATATAACAAAATCTTCCCATGCGACCTACTAAAATTGACTGTAACTTGTTTTTATATCTACAAAATTTTACAAAAATTACAGAATATACTCATAGCTAATTATGTGTATTAGATATAAATTTTGGAAATAGTCACTCAACTACTTTTACACGATTTAAGCCTTCAAACTCAAATATAATAAAATTATCCGATGTGAGCTACTAAAAGTGACTGTAACTTGTTTTAATATGATCAGAATTTAACAAAATTCACACAAAATACTCGTAACTAATTATCTGTATTAGATATAAATTTTGGAAATTGTAGCTCCACTATTTTTGCATGTTTTAAGCCTTCAAACTCAAACATAACAAAATCTTCTGATGTAATCTACTAAAAATGACTGTAACTTGTTTCTATATGTACAAAATTTTACAAAAATAACAAAATATACTCATAGTTAATTATGTGTATCAGATATAAATTTTGAGAATAATAATTCAACTACTTTTACATGATTTAAGCCTTCAAACTCAAATATAACAAAATCATCCGATGTTACCTTCTAAAAATGACGGAAACTTGCTTTTATATGTACGAAATTTTATAAAAATCATAGAATATACTCGTAGCTAATTATATGTATTAGATATAAATTTTGGGAATAGTAACTCAACTACTTTTACACGATTTAAGTCTTCAAACTCAAATATAACAAAATCATCCGATGTGAGCTACTAAAAGTGACTGTAACTTGTTTTAATATGATCAGAATTTAACAAAATTCACACAAAATACTCGTAACTAATTATCTGTATTAGATATAAATTTTGGTAATTGTAGCTTCACTAGTTTTGCATGTTTTAAGCCTTCAAACTCAAACATAACAAAATCTTCCGATGTGATCTAACTAAAAATGACTGTAACTTCTTTTTATATGTACGAAATTTTACAAAATTCAAACAATATACTCGTAACTAATTATGTGTATTTGATATAGATGATAGTGGGGGTCGTAAGTACGAATCCCATCGAGGATGATATTTTTTATATATTTTTATACTAATATTTAATTGGAGTATTATGTGTTTTGAATTAATACCAATCTTTTAAATAAGTTTTTGAGTATTTATTTATTAAAAACTAATTTATTAATTATCCGTCATGCCATTATTATTTCATCCTTTAGCAATTGAATCATGATACCCCGTCTAATGACGGTAATTTCACCTAGTCCTATTTATAAACTTGTTTGTGCTTTTTTCTCTCTGGCAGAATTTTTTTTTAATTTGCAATAAGTCGAAGCGTTATAATAATCTTTACTTTATAAATAGACCAGAAGCCGATAAACAACAGCAATATAAACATTATGGGTGCGTCGTAATTGGTGTGGGTTATTAATAAACGGCGATTGTGAGAAAATGTTATTGTTGGTGGGCGTAAATATTTGCGTGAACGCCGTAAGCCGTAAGGTTATCACCGGGGAGAGGTTGATGCTTTTTACAATGTTTATATTATTGAGATGGTACGTTTTAACAATACAAACAGATTATAAACTTTTTTTTCTTCTGCAAAATATCATGCAATGGCATGGGTTTTCCATAAGAGATATCAAAGAATATAATAATATAATCTAAATAAATAATATAATATAATCCTATAGAGAGATATTCACGAAAAAAATAATAGTGTTTTGTAATCGTAGTGACACTAGCATTTTTATTACAATAACATTAAATTTTCAAAATACCACCAGATGTATAAGGCACCTTACACGGTCAATAATACTGTCAGTCCCAGTATTTACTTCAATTCTCCTTTTATATTTATCAAGTAATCAATTATCTGGCAAAACTTCAGTATTCTCTTCATTCCACCATTACTATACCTTACACCATAAGTAATATTGTGAATATATTAGAATAACGAACAGTTTAAACATGTTGTCGTACAGTAATACTGTCATTATTCTAAAATATTGATAGTATTATTGATCGTGTAAGGTGCCTTTATGGGCAGATACATTTTATAGCAAATAACTATTCTACTAACTACCAGCAAAGCCATCTGTAGATGCTAACGGAAACCTCTATAAGGTGTTTACAAGTCGTTTATACTAATGAAAAGAGCAGAATTTTTTAGTTAAACAGACATAAAAACCTTATTTTCATAAAAATTAAGACTTAGGCCCTTTTGCACAAACACCAATGATATAAGGACCCAAAAAAGAATGGGTATATGTAAAAAAAACAGTTCAAATGATCTGTAATGATTTTTCTGCAACCCTCCAAATATTTTTGGGAAACACTGCTCTACATGTTCAGCCTTATAACTCCCATAAGGAGCCATAAGCCCTATAAAAGGCGCTTTCGTTTAGAGTGGTTTAGAATATGAGGTAAAAATCCCAAGAATTTCACTCTTTTTGGTCGAAAATTGAAAATTTCTGAGCACTTTACAACCATAAGGGGGGGAGTACGTGTTCAAAAAATTTTGCTAGTCGCCCCCGTGGCGTACAGTATCGCTCAGGTTACACACCACCGGTTGTAAGGGTCGTGGTAGAATTAAGCGCATCGGAAGCGGCAAATAGAACAAGAGACAATAAACCCGTACCTGCCCAGAGTGATAAACGAAAACGGCAAAAGATAGATGTTTTTTTGCCCTTTTGCCCAAATACCAGTGATATATAATAACTATATAACATATTTCGTTTAATTTTTTTTGCAGGTCAATTTTGTGATTAGCCAGTTTGTGGCCTTAAGTTTAGCCTCCCTCTTCCGGACAGCTCTGCACCCGTCTAAAACGAAAGCGGGCACTCGCCATGCCTTTGGACTGGTTATGGGTCTTATCATCGGATATTTCTGTTTTGGAATGTATGTAAAACTACTATATTTACTTATGAATTCTTTGGATACTAGGGGAAAAAACTGTTTTAATAGATTTTTCTATTTGAAACCAGGTCTGCAATACACTTGGCAGGGCTACCAGCTCTCTGCTACATAGTCATACGTACAACAAATCCGGAAATAATGCAACGGTAATTTTTTTCCTTGTTTCAAATATTTATTGGGAATGTTTCTCTTTCTGTATAATGGAGATAAACTTCTATCTTTATAGAGCTATCAGCCGTGATTTAGTAATAGAAATTTTACTATTACTAAATCACGGCTGATAGCTCTATAAAGATACAAGTTTATCTCTATTATACAGAAAGAGGAAATTTCACTATGGATATTTAAAACAAAAGACGTTCTTAAAATCTTTGAACTTACACAAAATGAATATGCAAGCTGAAATTGTTTCTCTCATAGGATAGTCCTCGCGGTGGCACTCTTCTACCTCTCTTGCATACATCTGCACAGGCTGATCTACGACTACGCGTCCTTCTCGTTAGATATAACCGGTAACACCTAAAAAAATGTATGATTATGATGAAAATTATTGCAAAAAACTCATCCCACAGGACCTTTAATGGTGGTGACACAGAAGGTGACTAGTCTGGCCTTCTGTATACACGACGGACTCTGCCGCAAGCAATCCGACCTCACCAAAAACCAGCGGCTATATGCGGTCAACAAAATCCCCACACCCCTCGAGTATTTTAGCTATGTCCTGCAATTTCCTTCGTTGATGGCGGGCCCCGCGATGTTTTACAAGGACTACATTGATTTTATAGACGGCAGCAGTTTCACTACGAGTACCACAGTAATTATATTCATTTAGATACTGAGATGTAGAGAAATTCGAAAAAATTGTTTGCTGAAAATAATCAGAACAATTTCGAATTCAATTCAATAATGATGATTTTTTATATTAGGTGGTTTGGTGGAGAGGTTTTGGTTAGCAAATATGTCAAAAGTAGTAAAGAAAACAGCAAAATCTTCGATTTTTTTCGAATTAGGCGTAAATTAATAAATGAAATTAATTAAATCATAGATAACAACGGATGACAGTGTAGTGCAGAGTTCAAGTCACTTGAAATAGTGCCCGTCCACTATTTCAAGTGACTTGAACTCTGCACTACACTGTCATCCGTTGTTATCTATGATTCAATTAATTTCATTTATTAATTTACACTTAATTCGGAAAAATATATGTTATAAACAATGTAGTGCAGAGTTCAAGTCATTTGAAATAGTGGACGGGCATAGTCTGGTTGGTAGGGGCCGCCCGCCCACCCCACCTTTGTTCGCATAGTTTTCTTCATAGGATAAGACTTCCTAGAATGGTTTAAACAATATAACACGTCTGTATCCATTGCAAAAACCATGCGAACAAAGGTGGGGTGGGTGGGTGGCCCCTACCAACCTAACGTGGGGTGGGTGGGTGTCCCCTACCAACCTAACTATGCCCGTCCACTATTTCAAATGGCTTGAACTCTGCACTACATTATTCACTATATATATATTTTAAATTAAGTTTAAAATAATAAATGAAATTGATTGAATTATAAAAAATTATGGATAATAATGTGGTGCAGAGTTAAAGCCGTTTGAAATAGTGGACGGGCATAGTCAGGTTGGTAGGGGCCGCCCGCCCACCCCACCTTTGTTCGCATAGTTTTTTCAATGGATAGAGACGTTTTATATTGTTTAAACCATTCCAGGAAGTCTTATCCTATGAAAAAAACTATGCGAGCGAAGGTGGGGTGGGTGGGCGGTCCCTACCAACCAGACTATGCCCGCCCACTATTTCAAATGGCTTGAACTCTGCACTACATTATTATCCATAATTTTTTATAATTCAATAAATTTCATTTATTATTTTAAACTTAATTTAAAATATATATATAGGGAATAATGTAGTGCAGAGTTCAAGTCATTTGAAATAGTGGACGGGCATAGTTTGGTTGGTAGGGACCGCCCACCCACCCCACCTTTGTTCGCATAGTTTTTTCAATGGATGCAGACGCTTTATATTGTTTAAACCTAGCCAGGAAGTCTTATCCTATGAAAAAAACTACGCGAGGAAAGGTGGGGTGGGTGGGTGGTCCCTACCAACCAAACTATGCCCGTCCACTATTTCAAATGGCTTGAACTCTGCACTACATTATTCCCTATATATATTTTAAATTAAGTTTAAAATAATAAATGAAATTGATTAAATTATAAAAAATTATGGATAATAATGTAGTGCAGAGTTCAAGCCGTTTGAAATAGTGGGCGGGCATAGTCAGGTTGGTAGGGACCGCCCACCCACCCCACCTTCGCTCGCATAGTTTTTTTCATAGGATAAGACTTTCTGGAATGGTTTAAACAATATAAAACGTCTGTATCCTTTGAAAAAACTATGCGAACAAAGGTGGGGTGGTCGGGCGGCCCCTACCAACCTGACTATGCCCGTCCACTATTTCAAATGGCTTGAACTCTGCACTACATTATTATCCATAATTTTTTTATAATTTAATCAATTACATTTATTATTTTAAATTTAATTTAAAATATATATAGGAAATGTAGTGCAGAGTTCAAGCCATTTGAAATAGTGGACGGGCATAGTCAGGTTGGTAGGGGCCGCCCGCCCACCCCACCTTTGTTCGCATAGTTTTTTCAATGGATAGAGACGTTTTATATTGTTTAAACCATTCCAGAAAGTCTTATCCTATGAAAAAAACTATGCGAACAAAGGTGGGGTGGGTGGGCGGTCCCTACCAACCAGACTATGCCCGTCCACTATTTCAAACTACTTGAACTATGCACTACATTGTTTCTAACGTCATTTTTTTTCGAATTAGGCGTAAAGTAATATATATATATATATTAAATAACTATGGAAAATTATTATTTGATACGGAAAACAGAAATTCAAATTTTTATTTCATGATTGCAGAGTGCTTTAAATAACAACAGCACGACGCTGGTGGTGCACGAGCCATCGCCCACACGAGCCGTCTGCAAAAAAGTAACCCTCTCCCTCTTGTGCGCGATTGCGTTCGTCAAATTCCTGCCAATGTTCCACATTGAGGGGATGAAGGACGACAATTTCGTGCTGCACACGTCGTTGCTCTACAAATTCTGGTACCTGGGCATCGCCACGATGCTGGTTAGATTTAAGTATTATTTCGCGTGGCTCGTCGCTGACGCCACATGCAACAACTCAGGGCTGGGCTTCAGTGGGTATCTACCGGATGGCACGCACAATTGGAACAAGTTCGCCAACGTGGATATCTTTAAATTTGAGGTATGTTTTTCAATTCATTAATCACCTTATAGATGTATAGAATTATGGAGTATTACGACAGTAAAGAAATAATAGTCTACACTAAAAGGTAAAAGGCAATTAGATAATATACATATATATGTATATATATATATATATATATATATATATATATATATATATATATATATATATATATAAAACAAATGATAATGTAAACTATCGACAACTTCAGTCAATTAGAAATACTGGATGATCGTTTTTAGATCGTAGTCATGGGTATCTGTGAATTTTATAAAGCTAACCAATGCTCCATAAATCTTTCAATAGTTATTGAACCCATAAGTATTAGTTGTTATAACAACAATAAATACATTATCTAGTGAATGTAGTTACTTTAGATTCTCTCTATTGGAAACACTGAATAATAAAACAAAAGGTGCCATCAAAGCTCCAATCACAAGTGCTATTCAAGATATTTGTCATTTGATTTGGCAATTTCTGTCACCTTGACGTTTTCAATTTGTCTATTCAGTAGCTTTCTTTCTTTTCTTTTCTTTTCTTTCTTTTTATTTATTTGTTTCGGGTCCATAACAGGTATGGGAAAGACATACCCCAACCCTTTAACAATGCAATCATGGGGCGTATAAAGTTTATGCGATATTGAATGTTGAATACGGGCATCAAGAATGTATAAATCCAATAAGACGCACATAAGAAAAATAAAAAAGATGATGGCTGGTTCTCCCGCCATCTTGGATATTATTGGTAGTTTGGTAGCAGATTTGAATTTCTCATATTTAGTAATTTGTTATTCAATATAACAAGAAAAACAGCCTGCCCACTTTCGACAAGGGTCTCGCTTTTTTTAAGAGATATGAGGCCGGTTGAATTCATGGACTGTATACATAGGGGGATACCGCATACAGATTTGGATTCTTCATAAAAGCATGTTCTAATAATGTCTTCATTAGAAAAGCATAGATATCTTTTTCAAATCAAACGAAATTACAATTTATGCTAGTTTTCAAATATCCAATATGAAGTAAATAACTTAATAACAGGACAACTTTCTTGATTCGTAAAAAAATGTGAGCCTATTCAACTCAAGGACTGTATACAAGAGAACTTAGTAATTTGTTATTCAATATATCAAAAAATACAGCCTGCCCGTTTTCGACAAGGAACTCGCTTTTTTAAGAGATACGAGGTCGGTTGAATTCAAGGACTCGTATAGAGTCCTTGAATTCAAATTATTCAATATGTCAAGAAATACAGCCTGCCCACTTCGACAAGGGTCTTGCTTTTTTTCAAGAGACCGCCAAATATCTCTGCCAGATGACACATGATTTCCTTTGACAATGCGATGCGTTATCCTATTTATACAATAGGATAACGCATCGCATTGTCAAAGGAAATCATGTGTCATCTGGCAGAGATATTTGGCGGTCTCTTGAAAAAAAGCAAGACCCTTGTCGAAGTGGGCAGGCTGTATTTCTTGACATATTGAATAACAATTTACTAAATATCAAAAGTTGTCTTTTTGTGCATTGTAATCAGTAAATTGAGTGAAAGCAGGGAATGGGATAAGTGATAATAAAAAAATGCCTCATTGTGCTTTTAATCACACAATACAATTTAATATTTGCACCTACACATATCACTACTGCCGACAATAATAATTTCAATGACAACTAAGAAATATCTTCACTTTACTATTAACCGCCACAAACTCCTTCTTGTCAATAATCTCATCCCATCTACTCTCCAAGTCTCCAATCTCCTGAAAGTAGTTGTGCAGAGTAATGGCCCCTTTAAAATATTTCTTCGACAGCGTGTGTTTATTCCTCACATGACACAAAAACTCCTGATCGTACACCGCAGCCAAGTCACGCACATTCAGATGCGCCTTAGTCTCCTCATAAGTCAACAACACGCAATTCCAAGGCGCCCAATCACAATCCTTGAAGAACCTGCACAGCCGCAACTTGTAAATATCCGCACATTCATTTATAGCCGAATGCGAGTGCCAAATCTGCGTGATGATATGATGCACATCCTTATCCGTAATAATAAACGCAATCGAGCTATGCGAACTGTGCCGCCGCTCCTCCCGCCGAATACACTTCAACAAGTACCGATACGGCTGTATGTCCAGCCACGGCTCCATCACGCGATCACTCCAAGAACAACTAATACACACCTGTAGATGGGTCGTATTCGCCTGCATCTCAAACTCATCGTGCGATTTAAACAAATTGCACCGAATACAATAAAATAAATTATCTCGCATCATTTTCTCGCGCACCCTCTCCTTCCGCATGGCCACCCCATCGCAACACTCCTTCAGCCGCAGATGCTGCAACATACACGCCTCAATACGCTTCTGAAGCATCTCCAAATGGTCATCACTAATTCCACGCGACACCAACACACAAGCCCGCTGCACCAAACTAATCAACTCCAACCCCACCTCACAGTTACTATGGTTAGCCCAAACCTCCTGTATCTCAGCATACACCTTCAAACGCCCCTCCATACCGCCACTATTATCACACAACGCTTGGTACAGTTCATAAAACTGTCGGCCGCGTTGAGTCTCGTACGTATCCATTTTAACAGGCACGTTCTTGTAGGCGCTATTCCAAACAATCGGTTCACTAATGGTTTTAAGAAACTCAATTTCCCGTTTGATTTGTTTGTCGCGTTTAGCAGTCTCTTTTTGGCGTTCGATACCCAGCAGCATTTCGATCTCTCGTTCTAGTAGCAGGTACATTTCTGCGATGCGCGAGGGGCCGCATGCGATTAGTTTGATGCGTTTGAGTTCGGACTTCTTCCAGTTTTCTAACATCGTGTACAGCATGTAGAAGTCGGCTTTGGTGCGCGGGAAGATTTTTCCGATTAGTTCACGGTTTTTGCGGATGGCATTGGTACGGTCTATGAAGTCTAGTTCTTGTTGCTCGAGGTCGACGCGTTTCTGGTATTCGGCTGCTAGGGCTTTGAGGCATTTGCGCATTTTCCATGCGTGGTAGTAGCGTTGGATGGTTCGTACTTTGCCGTCGATGTCTAGACGGACCTCGCGGTCAACTGCTGTCTCGTAGACGCGTGGGATGAGGATTTTGTCGGTTACGCTGGGCATGTAGTGGTCTTCGCGGGACATTTGGGTGGCGCGTTCGTATCTGGTTTCGAGTCTTCTGTGGCGCCAGATGTAGGTTTGTGTGTCCCTGTTGCTGCGACGGTTTAGCGGGAGCTTGGGCGGTGGAGGGCCTGATTGAGTGTAGCCGTGATTGTACTCGATTTGGGTTATTGTGTTGATGTAGCCACCCAAGTAGGGTTTTAGGATGGCACGGTCTTCAATCTCGACAACGATTTCTTTGGTTGAGCCATCATCGTATGTGACTGTTACGGTTATAATATCGGGGACGGTTAAGTCTTTATACGCGTATTTCGCAGATAACGTCCGATGTGAATCTTTTGATATCATAACGAAATCGAGTGTGTTGTGAATACCACTATCCAAATGCAAGAGTTTGAGATTGTCCTCCAATACATTCGAGTCGTGTCGTAGTTCAATTAATTCGGCTGGGAAGTTGAATACTGTTTGCAACACTTCTTTCACCTCTAGTATACTTGTAGATTGTGCGTAGGTTTGTGTAAATACCTCATTATCCTTTGAAGAAAACTTAACGGTTACTACTGGTATTTCAGCCAGTTTCATACGGATGTACTCGAGGATTTCTTTGCTCTCGATAGGCGGGACGTCTGTAAGAAGGTCCTTTTTATATTGCTCCACACGCTCGGTGGGCGTCTGCTTGAATCTCTCCATTATTGCGATTTAATTTAGATACTTTACGTGCACAAACACAACACTTTCACTGACAAGACTGATGCGTATTGAAGGAATTGACTGAAATAAACTGTAGAGATTTGTTGTCATGGGAATTGTAAGTATTGATTTAATCTGTCTATTTATGTTTTGATGCGATGTTACCAGCTATAAATAGGAGGTGGTTTGTTTAAGGATATTGTAAATAGTAAAGACCTGGTTTTCTTGGAATGATATAATTTTTACGTAACAAAAATCTTTTTACGTGAAAGCTGAAAGATAAGGGATACATAGGATCTGGGGTAAGGGAGAGATGCCTGTATTCATCAACATCCCATAAACTATTGAATGGATAAATTGAAAACGTCATTGTGACAGTAATTGCCAAAACAAATGTCAAATACCTTGAATAGCGCTTGTGATTGAAAATTGCATGCCACCTTTTGTTTATTTATTCAGTGTTTCCAATAGAGAGAATCTAAAGTACCTACATTCCATAGATAATGTGTTTATTGTTGCTATAACAACGAATACTTATGGGTTCAAAAGCTATTGATACATTTATAGAACATTAGTAGTACGGGGGAGAATGAGGTATATTCCCCCGTATTCACCGAAATGTATGGCCGTTTTTTCCAAACTCGAAAAAAACTGCACTCACATAAACCCTGAACGCCAAAAACTGTAGTGGCCTTAGTTGAAGAGGTAGAAAAATTTCTAGCGAATTTCCAAAATGTTTGAAAGATAGAAACATAGTTCTTATACCAATGGGAAGAGGAAGCCAAGGCCAACATACCGAGCATATTAAATGTCGGAAATGTATGGCAGTTTTTATCAAACTTGCAAAAAAAAAACTGTAAACTCTCACATAAACCGTCGACTGTTCAAAAATAGCCAAAAACTGTAGTGGCCTTATTTGAAGAGATAGAAATGTGGTACTTATACCAATACAAAATAAAATAGTTAGTTGCCACGTGGCTCGTGCGTATTGAAGGAATTGACTGAATAGCGGAGGCCTAGGCAAACATACCGAGCATAAAAACTTTTGGAAATGTATGGCCGTTTTTTCCAAACTCGAAAAAAACTGTTGACTCACATAAACCCTGGACTGTTTCAAATATCGCCAAAAACTGTAGTGGCCTTAGTTGAAAAGGTAGAAAAATGGTTCATATACCAATAGATAGAGGACGTCAAGGCCAGCATACCAAAAATATAAAATTTCAGAAACTCATGGCCATTTGGCCTAAATGGCCAATAATATTAGCGGCCTTATTTGAAAAAATAGAAAAATTGTACTTATACCAATGAATAGCGAAAGCCTAAGCGAACATACAGAGTATAAAACATTTTGGAAATGGTAATGGCCATTTTTGCCACACTCGGAAAAAACTATACTCTCACATAAACCCTTGATTGTTTCAAAAATCGCCAAAAACGGTAGTGGCTTTAGTTGAAGAGATAGAAAAATGGTTCATATAGCAATGAATAGAGGAGACCAAAGCCAACATATAAAATTTCAGAAACACATGGCCATTTTAGCCCATATCGCCGAAAATTCTAGCGAATTTTCCAAAATGTTTGAAAGATAGAAACATAGTTCTTATACCAATGGAAAGAGAAGGCCAAGGCCAACATATCGAGCATATAAAATGTCGGAAATGTATGGCCGTTTTTACCAAACTTGCAAAAAAAAAACTGTAGACTCTCACATAAACCCTCAACTGTTCAAAAATAGCCAAAAACTGTAGTGACCTTATTTGAAGAGATAGAAATGTGGTACTTATACCAATGCAAAGTAAAATAGTTACTTGCCATGTGGCTCGTGCATTTTTTGAATTTTTCACCAAAACTGTTAGAGATAGCAAAGATTTCTAATTCAGATGTATGTCGAGCAGACATTTCTCTACAACTTTACTAAATGATTTTTTCTAAATTTTTGAAAAATAGAAGAATGGTTCTCATACTTATACAAATGATTTTCAGTTTTCGACGAGCTTAAAACAGAGCATAGAGGCGTGGAACATCGGCACAAACAACTGGTTGCGGATGATCGTGTATGAAAGAGTCGATAAATATGCAACGGTTTTGACCTACGGACTATCCGCACTATGGCACGGCTTCTACCCCGGTTACTACCTCACGTTCGCCAGCGGGGCGCTTTTTACATTCGCAGCAAGAACTGTAAGACTACTAGTTTTCACTCAACAAATTCCACAGTAACAAAAACACGTATGCTTATATGTTAACAGATGCGTCGCACCATTAGGAACTATTTCACAGACAATGCCGAGCTGAAGTTCTTCTACGATGCCATCACGTTCCTGACGACACGTTTAGTGATGGCGTACATTACGTTCGCATTTGTTTTACTGGAGTTCTGGGCGGGCATCAGAATTTATTTGTAAGTAAACGTTGTTAGTTAGTATTGGGTATGCGCATATATAGACAATTATTGTCGACCAATTATTCTGTAACTACCAAAATTAAGGGCTGAAACAATCCAACTCTTTTGTTTTGTCTTTTAAAACAAAACAATTCAATGAACACTTGATGAAACAATTCAACTCTTTTGTTTTGTCCTTTAAAACCAAATAATTCAATGCACACTTGATGAAACAAATCCAACTCTTTTGTTTTGTCCTTTAAAACAAAACAATTCAATGAACAATTGATGAAACAATCCAACTCTTTTGTTTTGTCCTTTAAAACAAAAAAAATTCAACGCACACTTGATGAAACAATCCAACTCTTTTGTTTTGTCCTTTAAAACAAAAAAATTCAATGAACACTTGATGAAACAATCCAACTCTTTTGTTTTGTCCTTTAAAACCAAACAATTCAATGCACACTTGATGAAACAAATCCAACTCTTTTGTTTTGTCCTTTAAAACAAAACAATTCGATGCACACTTGATCAATCACTGACACTTAAGTGCCTTTCATTTATCACAAGCAAAAAAAAGATGAGAATGGCTGAAAGCTCGTACAACCCTGAGTATGTGAAGTGGTAAGTGCGGGAGAAACCCTTAACCTACTTAGCCTTGGGTGGATGAAGCAAACAGGACAAAGTGTGTATGCTTGATGCCTTTAGTTTATCACTCTGGGCTGATGCCGGCTTATTGTTGCTTGTTCTATTTGCCGCTTTCCGATGCGCATAATTCTACCTCGGTCCTTAGACCGGCGGCGCACGATCGCAAGACGTGAGCGATACTGCACGCCACGGGGGCGACTAGCAATGATAAACCATGCTAAACGAAAGCGCCTTTAGGTTACAGAATACATGCAGTCATAAGTTAATCACTTGCTGCTCCGGGCGTATTGTCTGTTGTTCTATTTACAATGCGCACAATTCTACCGCGTTCGTAACAACCGGCGCACGACCGCAAAACTTGGAGCAATACAGCTCGCCACGTAGCGGTTAAACGAAAACAGTTATAGTGTCATCATAATAAAATCAAAATATACGAAATGTGTATTGTTAACTCAAATAATAACAGAAGTTATTAGAGATATGTTACCGCGTTGTAACTAACTAGGGTACGCGGGGACGTTACACCCCGTCGGTCCAGAAGGGGCCGCCCTTGCGTATATCATATACCAGAGGTGGCCAACAAGTCGATCGCGAGCCCAATTTGTGAGTGATATTTATCTTAGGAACCGAGTAGACTACATACTTGATAAACAGATAAATGGAGCACTAATTACAATAAGTTGATCTATAGATAGAGTAGCAGTGACTGGAGGATGAAGCTTTAGAATCGAATAAGATGTTGAGAGGGATTTAAACTGCCCTTTAGAAGTAGATCTTATGTGGACAAAAGCTGCCCACACCAAATCAACATATCTCTAATGCTGTTTTTGTTGTTGTAGACATATGTACCTGTGCCTTCACCTCCTTGCATTAGCAGCCCTCTTCCTAGTGCCTCGATTCGTGCAACAAGCCCAACCCGGCGACGGCAGCATCACCAGGGTGCTGAAGAAGGCCGCCCCCATCACCACCAGCGTTTCCAATCACTCCGACTGACCCGCGGGCTGTTATACCACCCCAACTTTGTACAGCTTTGACTATATCTATATTTTTGTACTCTTCTACAATTTAGGCCAGACACATTATTAAAAGTACCATCACACTTTTGTTATGAAAACAAAAAATGTTATTCAAATAACTAATCAATATTTTAGGGTCTCTCTTTATTCCTATTTAGTGTTTGTTTATGAGCCAAGTTTACATACAAATTTGCTTTATTTTAAGTTCCAGCCACGAATTGTGATGATAAAGGAGGACTGGTAGATATACAATAAACTTTAATGCTCTGTTAAACCATAGTTCTTTTAGGCTCAGTTGTATAAAGGTGAGTTAACTTGTAATCTGTATTATTCCTTAGTACTTTTATTCTGGTAAGGGCCGGTTCTAGCTTTGACATTTAATCGGCGAATAAGACTATTCGTTTTAGATATTGATGCCAATATCTCAAACTTATTCCATGAATAGTCTTATTCTCCAGTTAAATATCAATTGTAGAACCGGCCCTAAATGGGTTAAATGTGTACCAATTATCTTGCACCACTCTGTATACATATTATTGTATATACCATACATTTTTACTAGTCTTGATTTAACCATTTTGTTTATTCTTCAAACTCTTAATATTAAAAAAACACGAAAGCACCGCTAATTGTTGATTATATGTGATATAACTTTTTCTCAGTGGTGTTTTGTGTCACTTGAGCTTATTAAAAAATATATTATTACCAATAATAATCATCTGTGTTTTGTTCAAATAAATTATTTATGATAAATAAACTGTTGATTTTAGAATTCTTCTACTCATTTATATTATAGTTGTTTCCCTTTCAAATCATCTATAATAAATGGTATCACAATTCAAATGCTGTTTTAGTTTAAAACGGGTTTAAAATGAACAAGTGATAGGGCATTATTGACATAGATTAATAATGAATTAAGTGTTATTGTTATCATTATGGTACGCCCAAAAATTATAATAAAAAAATCTAACTGCAAAGGAAACTTCTATTAATTTGTTAATGTAATGTAATGGGACATATGACAAGCAATATATGATCATAAAATTAAAAAAATTAATCTGAATTTTATTTTAATGAAGGAATGTGAAATAGGAAAATGTAAGTTGTAAGGTAAATTATTTTAAGTTTCTTTTTATTACACATCAATTTATTAATCAAAAATATCCATCTATAATATAGATATAATCTATATCATTATAATCGAAAAAAAAAACTCTTCATATAAACGCGATTTCCTCTTTTACAAATCGAAATCATCAGAATCATAATAATAACAATATCTATACATAAATATACAATATTTTTTTTATGTTTTAAATTACTCTAGTGACTCTGGTTTGGAACCAAGAAAAATTAGCATCTTGGTGTTTTTTGTTTGCAAAAAAATTAAATTGATTCAATTGCTTAAACTTACAAACTAATTTGTACAAATTGTTATTTCGCTTTTCATAGGAGGCAGAATATATATATCACAACGAAAAAAAAAATTATATATATAAATTGAAAAATGATTGTATAAACGTTCTACAATATATCATGATATTGTATATAAGAAAAATAAATATATAAATTAGATATATAAGTCATAATAATTACCGTATACCCGTGTATAGGCTGAGAACCGAACGTGTTTCCTTCTGCGAGCGCGCTTTACTGAAAACATTCCAGAAACGGAGTGTTTCATCACCAGCCCCCGTTACAATCGCCTCGCCATCGGGTGACAGAGCTAAATATAAAACTCTGTACGAGTGTCCGGTTAGTTTAGCTACCTGTGTTAAACTGGGGTACTTCCACACGAGGATTTGGTTTTGTGAGTAACCGTGTGTTGAGACCAACTCGGAACTGTGTTTGGACCAGGCTAGGTTACACACTTGAGAACCTACAACATTAAAATTATGTGGATTTTAAACACTGTGCATCTTCTTAGAAAAGTAACCAGTTCTAAAAAGGCAAAGAAAGCACTAACTTTTATTAGTTAATATATATTGAGAACTTGATAAACTGCTACAAAAGAAGAATGAACAATAAAATACATATGAAGAATAGTAAAACTTCAATAAACAAAATATCATGAGAATATCTGGAGAATATAAAATGGACTAAAAGGAGACATTGGATGACAAATGAATTACTGGATCTCAGGATTATTGAGCCTCTAGCTACTAGGAAAGATACAATATAGAGGAGAATGGTCAATTGAAAACAATTGGAGATATTTCAATACCTCAGTAATAAAATGGACTAAAAGGAGACATTGGATAACAAATGAATTACTGGATCTCAGGATTATTGAGCCACTAGCCACTAGGAAAGATACAACTTAGAGGAATCAATTGAAGACAAATGGAGATATTTCAAAAATTTCGGTTCAAATAATGCTTTGTTTATTTAAGTCGGTTATTAATGTTATTTTTTATTATATATTTTTTGTTATTGTTATTTGTATGATATATTGTTTAGAGGACAACAATATAACATACAAATAACAATAACAAAAAATATATAATAAAAAATAAATATATATAATAGTGGAGTCACCAACAGATGACTCCACTATACAATAAACGTTATTATTATTATTATTATTATATATGTGTGTATGTATGTCTGTGCTAAACATAAACGTAAAAATATTGAAATTGCAGCTCTAGCCTTACTTTTTAAACGAACTAATTTATATTTTATTTTTTATATTTACCTGTGTCTACATATTGCATCGGTTGTCCAGTCAGGGTATTCCAAAAACGGATACACCTATCGGCCGTGCCGCCCCCGGACGCCAAAAGTCCGTGGTGGTGCGGTGACCACGCGATCGCCTTAACGGCGGCTAAATGGTCGGTGTATGTCTGCACGGGGGACAGCGATTGCATGTTCCACACGTACAGTCGGTTATCGTTGCCCCCAGAGGCCAAATATTGGTTATCGGGGGACCACTTGAGGCCGCACACTTCCTGTCTGTGGCCGCCCAGTCGTCGCTCGATGACAGTGGCTGGAAATAATAACAATATATTGCAAAAACATATTAGAACCGACATGATTTATGTAATTAATCTCTTATCGCTATATTTCATCTGTTATTTGCTGTATTTCGACTGTTATTTGATGTATTTCGACTGTTATTGCTGTATTTCAACTGTTATTGATGTATTTCGTTTGTTATCGCTATATTTTCATCTGTTATCGTTGTATTTTACCTGTTATTTGCTGAATTTCGTCTGTTATTTGCTGAATTTCAACTGTTATTGATGTATTTAGTTTGGTATCGCTATATTTGATCTGTTATCGCTGTATTTCATCTGTTAATTGCTGTATTTCGACTGTTAAAGCTGTAGTTCAACTGCTATTAATGTATTTCCTCTGTTATTTGCTGTATGTCAATTGGTATTTGCTGTATTTCGATTGTTATCGCTATATTTCATATGTTATCTCTGTATTTCAACTGTTATCGCTGTATTTCATCTGTTAATTGCTGTATTTCGACTCTTAAAGCTGTAGTTCAACTGTTATTAATGTATTTCGTCTGTTATTTGCTATATGTCAATTGTTAGTTGCTGTATTTAAACTGTTATTTGCTGTATTTCGATTGTTATCGTTATATTTCATATGTTATCTCTGTATTTCAACTGTTATTGATGTATTTCAACTGTTATTGATGTATTTTGTCTGTTATCGCTATATATCATTAGTTATCGCTGTATTTCGTCTGTTATTTGCTATATATCAACTGTTATTTTCTGTATTTAAACTATTATTTGCTCTATTTCGTTTGTTATCCCTATATTTCATATGTTATCTCTGTATTTTGTCTCTTATTTGCTGTATGTCGACTGATATCGCTGTATTTCAACTATTATCGCTATATTTCATCTGTTATCGCTGTATTTTATTTGCTGTATTTAGACTGTTATCGCTGTATTTCAACTATCATTGATGTATTTCGTCCGTTATCGCTATATTTAATTAGTTGTTGCTATATTTCAATTGTTATTTGCTGTATTTCAACTGTTATTGAATGTATTTCGTTTGTTATCGCTGTATTTTCATCTGTTATCGTTGTGTTTCATCTGTTATCGCTGTATTTTCATCCGTTATCGTAATATTTAATTAGTTATCGCTGTATTTCGTTTGTTATTTTCTGTATGTCAACTGTTATTTGCTGTATTTCAACTGTTATTTGCTGTATTTCAACAGTTATTGGATGTATTTCGTTTGTTATCGCTATATTTCATACGATAACAGTTGAAATACACCAATAACAGACGCGATAACATGTATTACGTATGTTATTTGCTGTATTTTAACTGTTATCGCTGTATTTCGTCTGTTATTGATGTATTTCGTTTGTTATTGCTGTATTTTCATCTGTTATCGTTGTATTTCGTCTGTTATTTGCTGTATTTCGTCTTTTATTTGCTGAATTTCAACTGTTATTGATGTATTTCGTTTGTTATCGCTATATTTTATCTGTTATCGCTGTATTTCGTCTGTTAATTGCTGTATTTCAACTGTTATTGATGTATTTCGTCTGTCATCGCTATATTTTATTAGTTATCGCTGTATTTCGTCTGTTATTTGCTGTATGACAACTGTTATTTGCTGTATTTCAACTGTTATTGAATGTAATACGTTTGTTATTGCTATATTTCGTACGATAACAGTTGAAATACACCAATAACAGATGCGATAATATGTATTTCGTCTGTTATTTGCTATATTTCAATTGTTATCGCTGTATTTCAACTGTTATTGATCTATTTCAACTGTTATTGATCTATTTCAAATGTTATCGCTATATTTTGTATGGTATTTGCTGTATTTTGTTTGTTATTCCTATATTTCATCGGTAGTCGTGTTTCTTATTATTATCTAAATATGAGTAGTGAATACTATTACCTAATAAGTAACATCTAATAATTCTATAAAAGTACATAAACGTTTTCTTACGTGGAGTCCTTGTATCCCTCTGCAGTATAATCCTATCCCTGCTGCCGGAACTGAGTACATCCCCATTCCAAGCCAACGCACCAACGCGCGCCCCATGTCCCTGCAACTTGTTCACCTGCTTGTTCACCGCCACATCCCATACCGTTACGTACCCGTGGTGCGTGCCCACCGCCACCAAGTGCCCGCGTTCGCTCCACGCGACCGACGTCACCGCGTTATTATCCCCGGAAAGATCGCACAGCCGCGTCACCTGGCTGGTGCACGCCGACCACAGATACACACAGTTGCCCAACCCCACACTGAGCACGTTTTGCACCGACCAGTCCACCAGGTTCAAGTAAAAGTCGTCCTGCAGTTCGGGCGCGTCGAGCACTTTGAAGGGGATGCGCGAGATTTTTCGTGTGGCTTTGTGGGGCGACCGCAGTAGCCGTTGGCTGCTGTGACTTAGCGGGGAGAGGCTGTAGGGGCTGGACTGCATTTTAACTGGGGTTTTCTCATTCTAAAATAAACAAAAAGTCAAAATTATTATATTATTATCTTGTTTTTTTCGTAGTTTCCTCAGGTATGTGAGATTAGATCGGCAAGATCTAAGCTTCGGTCCTACTATTCTAAGATTAAGATTATTATTATCATTTGGAAGGAAGCAAAAGAACTGGCCATAAATAGAAGAGAATGAAAATAATTCAAACCTTTACACTGCACTGCAAAATGTCAAAAATTAGTCAAAATTAAAAAAGTCTTTTGCCTGTTATCGCTATTTTTCATTAGTTATCGCTGTATTTCAACTGTTATTGAATATATTTTGTTTGTTATCGCTATATTTTCATCTGTTATCGTTGTATTTCGTCTGTTATTTGCTATATTTGATCAGTTATCGCTGTATTTCGTCTGTTATTTGGTGTATTTCGACTGTTATCGTTATGTTTCAACTGCTATTGAAGTATTTCGTCTGTTATCGCTATATTTCATTAGTTATCGCTGCATTTCAACTGTTATTTCCTGTACTTCAATTGTTATTGTATGTATTTCGTTTGTTATCGCTATATTTTCATCTGTTATCTTTGCATTTCGACTGTTATTTGCTATATTTCATCAGTTATCGCTGTATTTCGTCTGTTATTTGCTGTATTTCGACTGTTATCGTTGTGTTTCAACTGTTATTGAAGTATTTCGTCTATTATCGCTATATTTCATTAGTTATCACTGTATTTCAACTGTTATTTGCTGCATTTCAACTGTCATTTGCTGTATTTCAACTGTTATTGATGTTCTTCGTTTGTTATCGCTATATTTTCATCTGTTAACGTTGTATTTCGTCTGTTATTTGCTATATTTCATTAGTTATCGCTGTATTTCGTCTGTTATTTGCTGTATTTCGACTGTTATCGTTGTGTTTCAACTGTTATTGAAGTATTTCGTCTGTTACCGCTATATTTCATTAGTTATCGCTACATTTCAACTGTTATTTCCTGTATTTCAATTGTTATTGAATGTATTTCGTTTGTTATCGCTATATTTTCATCTGTTATCGTTGTATTTCGACGGTTATTTGCTATATTTCATCAGTTATCGCTGTATTTCGTCTGTTATTTGTTGTATTTCGACTATTATCGCTGTATTTCAACTGTTATTGAAGTATTTCGTCCGTTATCGCTATATTTAATTAGTTGTTGCTATATTTCAATTGTTATTTGCTGTATTTCAACTGTTATTGAATGTATTTCGTTTGTTATCGCTGTATTTTCATCTGTTATCGTTGTGTTTCATCTGTTATCGCTGTATTTTCATCCGTTATCGTTGTATTTTGTCTGTAATTTGCTGTATGTCGACTGTTATCGCTGTATTTCAACTGTTATTGAAGTATTTCGTCTGTTATCGCTATATTTCATTAGTTATCGCTGTATTTCACCTGTTATTTGCTGTATTTCAACTGTTATTTGCTGTATTTCAACTGTTATTGAATGTATTTCGTTTGTTATCGCTATAGTTTCATCTATTAAGGTTGTATTTTGTCTGTTATTTGCTATATTTCATCAGTTATCGCTGTATTTCGTCTGTTATTTGCTGTATTTCAACTGTTATTGTATGTATTTCGTTTACTATTACTATATTTCACATGTCGCTGTATTTCGTTTTTTTTGTAAGTTGTAAATGTGGAAAATATACAACATACAGATTCGTTTTCTTTAAATACTGTCTAAAGTTACATGTAACATTTATATTTATCTAAGAACCTCAAACATCATAACACTTGCTCTTATCATATCAATATATATGTCTCTGCACTTGCTCTTGGTGTATTATTATTACACACTACATACACATATATATTACTAAACAAACACACATCTGGCATGAGCAAATAAATGATTGTACAATACATGATAAATAATATATGTAATGTAATAAACATATTGATTAAAAATCCTTATATATCTACTATATTTATAATTTTAAGCAACACTCATTATCGTTTTCACCTTGAAAATATGTTCAATAAGTCGATAACACATCGCAGTACCCCCCTAAAGAAATTCAAATGAATCAATGGCTAACAACAATGGAAAATTATAACCATTATCAGCTATACTCTAGCATTGGCCTAAATAACGCATCGATTTTTCAAACCTTGCCGACTGCAGTACAACAAAATCATAACACATGTATGCGTGTGCATAAATCACCCATTTGTGTTGTACACGCAAAAATCAGTACCGATTTTTTTTTTTCTGTTAATTTTGCACATTAATGAGCGCACCGGGTGATTCGAGGGCAAAATACGAGCCGCGCATTTCCGCTCTCGCGTGCATTTCAATTTCATCATTGTTCACCGCAAATGTGACACATAGACGTATATGTACAACAAAAAAAAGGTGTACAGGATATTAGTATTATAAAATGAAACATGTCATCGCAATGGCTATTCATACGCTAAATATGAGGGTACTATAAAATTAGATTATAATAGGCAGTGATTTATTAAACTAATATAGCTTGACTGGAATTACAATGATATGAATGTATAAATTAAAGCAGTTTATAATAGCAACGTTAATAATATTTCATATGTTATAGCTGTATTTCGTCTAAAAAAAGTCTAGTTGTAAATGTGGAAAATGTTAAAAATATAATAGCAACGTTAATAACGTATATTTTTTATCATTACCAATAAAGTAGGGATCGCCAATTTTGGTCTAATTTATCTATTTGCCTTTTACCTTCGGTGTAGGATAAAATTATGAATTATTACATAATGTAATTCGACCTAATTACGAACAAATCATTATTTTATAATTGATTGCAATCCAAATTATACATAATATATTTTTATATCAATTACACTCGTTTTATCATATGAAAAATTGATAAAAGAACACTCCATAATAATATATTATAGTTGATGATGATAGGTAAACTAACCAATTATTTGAAAATTGTAGTGCACTTCTTTCTTATCAAATTCCGTTGGTAATTATCGCCCAGACGTGTCTGGTTTGATAAGCAAAAAAAAATCGCATATCTAATGCACACAACTCGTTGATGAATAATTTAGACGTCCATCGAAAACATGTTGCCCCCTTTTTCGTTTATCACAACAGCTGATAGTGGTATAAATGTAATATTTTTGTGTTGAAAACAAGTTACTCAAGTGCAATTAACTAAAATTCTCGTTACAAACAGCTATTTATACTATTGAACGAATTATATTTTCTATTATTGCTTTTTAAACGCATCCTCACTTACTCTAACAAAAGGCTGCCGGGCACCGTGGGGCGTTACCTGACAATTATTGGCGATTAGGAACCCATTAGTGCCCGTCAACAACGGCGCACGAAGGATTTAGCTTAATAATGTGCAATTAATGGTGATAAACATTGTTGGCGAGCTTAATATTATGTGTTTAATAGCATGATTTACTATAATTCCTATTTATGTATAAGGCATATTTAAAAATTTACTAAAGGGTACATTTAATATAGTTTGTATTTCTATATATAACTCAATTACATAGAAATTCAAAATATGTTCAATATGCACTTTCGTATTTTTTGTTTGCTTATGGAGATCAAAACGAAAACAAAAAATATAAAACACAAGCCAACATATGAGCCTGTGAGAATAAAAGTGGCACATTTGATTTTTTTGAAAAGGAAAAGGTTTTGCATTTAGCTTTGTAAGAGTGTAGTCATATCAATTACAAAAATAATAGGATTTTATTTAGGGTTTAAAGTATATTATTGATGATCTCTTGCAAAAACAATTGTATACCGCCTAATATAATAGGCGATATACAATTGATTTTGAGAGATCATCAATAATATACTTTAAACCCTAAATAAAATCCTAT
The DNA here is from genome assembly GCA_963942505.1 of Lordithon lunulatus. Taxonomy (NCBI): domain Eukaryota; kingdom Metazoa; phylum Arthropoda; class Insecta; order Coleoptera; family Staphylinidae; genus Lordithon; species Lordithon lunulatus. The sequence continues at coordinate 540,598 of OZ012672.1, forward strand.
TATTTTTGTAATTGATATGACTACACTCTTACATACACAAATCAATTATATAACCGTACAGTTGGTTTTTTTTTTCAATATTGATTCACATCGGGCTCGTTACGACTTGTTGCAACTACTCGCTGCAATTCCCCACATCATCGCCGCATTTGGTCTTTCCATTAGCGGGCTGCGGTTTTAGAAATTGTCTTTATTTATGGAATTTGTTAGCGTGTGGCAGTTACAGGCGTATGCACGTGTAAACGAGACTCCTTTTATTTATAAATGCAGAGCGGGCGACCGGTCGTTAATTAAATTAAGGGCCTGTAAGCCTTCGTTTTCTTTTCAATATGTCTCGCGATAATGTAAAATAGTCCTGCACCCGAAAAGCTCCCATTTTTGTTATCAATTCAACCGTATGTGGAATGTAATTTATTCAAATAAATGCACAAGGTGACAAGATAAAAAATAAAACATATGACATCTGTGCCGGAGATAACCGATTAGCGCAGTTGGAGTTCAAAAAAGTTCAAATGTATGTGTACTATATGACATAATTAGGACATTAGTACACATATGCCCGTATTCACCAACATCCCATAAACTTTATAGGTCCCATAAGCTATTAAATGGATACATTTAAAATTCAGAATAGACAAACTAAAATATAAAGAAACAAAAGCTAAGTACCAGAATTATATTAAGGAACTCACATCTTTTTCAAAATATAGTGATATGGAGGAAATATGCAGCAGTTTCAAACACATAATAACAAGTAAATGTCTCGGCCAATTAAATTCAGTCTAAACTACTTCCATTAAACTCTTATAGTGCTCTATGATTAAACTAACTCTGATTTGTTTCTAAATGACCCTTTGTATTTTTTTGTGTGTATACACATTAACCACTTTCCGGTATTTAGTTAATTTGTAGTGACTGTCGCACCAAGCAAGGGATGATAATAACGATGGTTTCGGAACGTTATGGCGATAAGAAGTCCGTTGAAATGTGCCCCCGTCTAGCCGCAATTACCGATTACGTACAAGGTATTGTTGTCCCTCCGGAAGTGCGTTTTTGTCACAGGAAAAGTCAAACACCCGCGGACGTTAACGTGCCATACCGGTCGGCGTCGATTAATATTCATGTCCATGATACAAATTAAATTACGACCCCGATTTTGTATTCATCTATTCGACACGATGAACCGCGCACGCCGAACGATAAGACCCTTTCAATTCACCACGTGGAAAATAATTACTGGCGGTGAATATGTTGATGAAATGGTTTCAAATTAATGTGTAATACGACAAAATGCAAATAACATGTTTCTCCAGTTAGATCAAAAAAGAGATAGATTACAATCGTAACTGGCAACTTTGAGTGAATTATTTACAACCCCAAAGATACTTTAATATCCTGGAATTGTAAATAACTCGTCCACAGATAGTGGTGAATACTAAAAGTCTGGCAATAATGTTACATGTTACTTACAAAAGAGGACCCTTACAAATAAATGTTAATCACAGTGTATCAGACTGAAGATAACAATAAATAGTGTTGCATGTCTTTATTAGCAAGCACTATGTTTGTTGTAATTAGAGACTTAATGAAAATGTAAAATAGAATCTAATGATAGTAACTACTAATATAATGAAAAAGTAACATACATACTAATGTAATGATGAACTAATAACATATTGGGGAAGTATATAGAGTCCAATATACTTTCTCAATATGCTACTACTTATTCACATTAGTACTTCATTAAAAAAAACTTCTATCTTTACAGGGCTATCAATCAGGACTTTTCCAATGGTAAAACTTCAGAGAAACCCCCTGAAAAACTATGATCTGAGTTTGAACCCCATCAAGGCGAATTTTCGCGGATCACCTTTCACATTTTTTCAGAGGTTTTCTGTGAAGTTAAGGTATATATCAAGACGATTACAACATATTTGGACTGCGTTCGGCAAATTGGGCTACATACTAATAAACAGAGAAATTCCCAATGGTTTAAAGCGGCAGATGTATGAAAAATACATCCTCCCAGTAACAACATAGAAACCATGGCACTCATCGAAAAAAGTGCAAACCCATTACGCACTACGCAACGAGCGATGGAACGTGCCATGTTGGCGTAAGCTTGAGAGACAGAATTCGGAACGAAGAGATTCGCTGAAGATCCGGCGTGACAAATATCATGGCGCGAATTGCAGAACTCAAGTGGAGCTGGACAAGCCACGTTGCCAGACAAGAATACTGTCGATGGACACATCGCATAACATCATGGCCAGCAAGGGAAACAAAACGAGACCTCAAAGGAGATGGTTGGACGACGTTAAAGAGGTAACAGGACGTATCTGGTACCATCTAGCCCAAGGCAAAACATCGTGGAAAAATCGTAAGGAGGCCTATGTTCAGAAGTGGACAACAATGGGCTGATAGAAGAAGGTATATTTTTTGGCAGTCACACCAATGAGTGCCAAAATATATACCTTAACTTCATAGAAAATGAGGTGAGTCATGAAAAATCACCCTAATTAGATTTGAACTCAGGCTACCTAAGTTCAGTACAAGATGAAAAATGCCTTTAACCACTCAGCCACTGAACTGGATTCACATAATAATAAGTTACTTATTTATTTAATTACCTTATCCCTAACTTATTAGTAGCTGTACCATATAGAACCCTAAGGCAGCTGTGTCTTTTTGATATCAATTGTTTCACAAATCATAATAGTAAACAATGATAGAGAGACTCCCCAAAATCATGTCTAGTAGCAAGTTATTGTAGGGGCCCTATGTCCAAATGATAATAATAAACAATGATAGAGAGACCCTCAAAGTCGTATCTAGTGGCAAGTTATTGTAGAGGCCCTATGTCCCAATCATAATAATAAACAATGATCGAGAGACCACCAAAGTCATGTCTAGTGGCTAGTTATTGTAAAGGCTCTATGTCCCACAGTAGGCTATAAGACCCCAGAAAGATTTATTTAAGTTGAAACTTACCCTAGGTGACCCATATTTGTACAAATTCTTGCTCTTGATTGGTGTAAGTGCCTGTCGATCATCACACTGTGTCTTGAAATCCTCAATATTTTCCCCCAGCAGCTCGTTCCGCAACAAACAGTTATAAGCTGAAGTGTCCCTGGGCGACTCCGCCGTGTCCCTCGCCTTCTTCCCAGCGGGCGAACTCCTGGTGCAGTCGGGAATCGTGGCGAAGTCCGTCAGCCAATTATTCCGCGCCCTGCGTGGTATATACCGGTCGTAATTAACAGGCGTCCCGGGCTCCCCAAAAGCACCCGTACTGAACAAATCCCTCGCCACCGTCGGCTTGCACTGCTGCAGAATCCTCTCGTTGATATCCGTGCTCGTCATGTCTGATTGATGTTTGTATATACTCGATTTTTAAAGTTCAATTCACTCTAACACATTACGTAGTACTCGCGCACTTGGGGGGTGTGTGTGTGTGTCTGGGTTCGTCTCGGGGGAGTGTGGTGCGCCCCGTTAACAATTCCAATGTAAACAAAAAATAAAACAACACAAATGCAGCTGCGGGCAGCGTCCTTATGCCCCCACCGTACACACCAAACGAGTGGACATTTAAATGACGGAAACGCACGAGCAATTAGCGCAACGGTTCGAACGGTGGTGGGGTAGGAATCTGTAATATAATAAAACGCGTTTACATGACTGCGGAAATTTACGTATTACGTCACTTGATTACAATGACACATCAAACAATTAAAGCATACCGTAATATTGTAATTAATTACAATATTAAGGCTCGGTCGTATAAAGTAGATAACTCTCGAGTTAATTTCTAATCACGTCACTTTTAACAGCTTATAAATAATGCGACGTTGCCATATATATATATATATATATATATATATATATATATATATATATATACAATGAAACAAATAAAATGAGGTAGAGTGAGGTAATAATAATATAAGTCATACGAAGACAAAATAGGATACAATGAGACAAAAAGATTTTATTTTGACTCATTTCATTTTAATTTTGTCTTATTCGCCTCATAGAATAAGACAAAATAGAACAAAATTAAAGAGCCAAAATAAAACGAAATATTTGTCCTATTTTGTCTTATTGTATGAGGCGAATATGACAAAATTAAAATGCCAGAGTGAGACTAAAAGAGGAAAATCGGGGTTAAATGAGGCAAAATGAGACAGGCTGAGGCTAAATAAGACAAAATAAGGGAAAATGAGACAGAATGAGGCACAATTAGGCATAATGAGACAAAATAATTAAAACAAATTAAGATAAAATGAGACAGCGTTGGGCCAAATACGGCAAACCGGGGCTAAATGAGGCAAAATTAGGTAGATTGAGGATAAATAAGGCAATATGAGGTAAAATGAAATAAAGTGAGGCGAAATAAAATAAAATAAAGACGAAATGAGGCAAAATAAGATAAAATAAAGACGAAATGAGGCAAAATAAGATAAAATACAACAAATTGAGGCAACATCTTGCAAAATAGGGCAAACTGAGACCAAAAGAGGCATAATTAGGTAAAATGAGGCCAAATAAATAAGGCAAATAAAGCAGAGTGAGGCTAAATAACGAAACATTGTACTAAATGAGTCAAAATATGTCAAATTAAAATAAATTAGGATAGACTGAGGCAAAATATGAAAAATTAAGACAAAATGAGGCAAAGAAAGATGAATGAGGCAAAACAAAATAAAACGATAAAAGATCGGATAAAAGAAGACAAAAATGAGGCAAAATGAGACAAAATAAGACAAGTGAAGATAAAATTATGATGAAATAAGACCACATGAGACCAAATTAGACAAAATGAAGCAATTTCATGTAAAATTGAACATAATAAGACAAAATGAGGCATAATTTGGTAAAAAGAGACAAATAGAGGTAAAATTAATAAGAAAAATTCAGCTAAAAGAAGGCAGAGGTTAAATGAGGCAAATCGTGGCCAAAGCAGCCAAAGGAGGCAGACTGATACAAAATTATGAAAAATGGAGCAGTATGAGCCAAACTGAGACAGAAAGAGGCAAAATTATGCACAATGAGACTTAATTAGGCAAAAAAAAGCAAAGCAAATTAAGATAAATTAAGGCATAGTGAGGCTAAATGAGACAAACCGGGGCTAAATGTAGCTAAATGTGAAAAAAAATAGGCAGACTGCAGCAAAATAAGACATATTAAAACAAATTGGGATACAATGAGACAAAAAAGGTGGAAAATGAGGCGAAATAAGACAAATGAAGACAAAATGACGACAAAATGAAGACAAAATGAGACAAAATAAGATGAAATAAAACAAAATAAGGCAACAAGATGCAAAATGGGGCAAAATGAAACAGAATAAGACGAAATGAAGTATAATTAGATAAAATGGGGTAATGTAAATAAGGCAAATTAAGATAAAATGATAAAGAGTGAGGCAAACCGGGGCTAAATGTAGCTAAAGTAGCTTAAATTAGGCAGTCTGCGGCAAAATAAGACAAAATGGGATAAAATGAGACAAAAAGGGAGGGAAATGAGGCAAAATAAAACAAATGAAGACAAAATGAGACAAAATAACTTAAAATAAGACAAAATGAGGCAACAAGATGGTGCAAATTGAGACAAAATGAAATATAATTAGGTAAAATAGGGCAATGCAAATAAGACAAAGTAAGATAAAATGAGGCAGAGTGACATTAAATGAGGCAAACCGAAACTAAATGAGACAAAATTAAGACAAAATGAGACAAAATAAGTGTAATAAAACGACGTAAGATGAAATGAGGCAACATGATGCGAAATGGATCAAAATGAGACAGAATAAGTCAAAATGTGGTATAATAAGGGAAAATTAGGCAATATAAATACGTCAAAATAAAATAAAATGAGACAGAGTAGTGCTAAATGAGGCAAACCAGGGCAAAATAAGCTGAAATAAGGCAAAACGAAGCAAAATGAGAAAAAACAGGACAAATTAAGACAAATTAGTATGAAATACAACATGCAGATATATTTAAACCACATCAAACATTAGACTACCCCAAATTACTGAACTAAACTTAACTCTCCATTATACAACCGACAGAAAAGCCTCAAACCTGATAAAATATATATTTCTTTTAACATAAAATTCTGTATGTTACGCCACTGATTTAAGCCAAGTAGTTCAAACACCTCAACCGCAAAAACCTACTTATTATTATTATTATCTTTTGACATTTCAAACCCCAAACAACGTGCTCGCACCGGAGAGGTCAAATATTATGATAACCTTCACATTTTCCACCAAAAGAATCAATCTTATTACATGCACGCATGAGTTTATGACGTTCCAGGGACTAATTCACATGCAATAGATGTTGTTGGCGCGTAGTTGGAGAGTAATGCTTGGGATGCAAGCGGCGCGCAATCTACACAGTGCGGATTATGAGGTACTGCACTCACCTAAATCAATTTTTTTTTGTGATTAGATAACTTTGTAGGCCACTGTGGAGGCCCTTAATGGGCTGCAGAGTAACGCGGAGTACCTGCGCAAGACACGGGGGCAGATTCTGCCTGCAAGTGCCACACATGCCAACACTATTGGGAGAATGAACAACTTTTTTATGAGGTGAGATTATCCAGGGCATTTATTTAATTAAGCAAGATAAAGGTGCTTGAGCAAACAGTTGAGTACATACGATGGAGTTTGTTTACTGTTTTAATCATTTTGGAGTGGCTTGAGTTATTTTTAGTGTTTGTTCTTCAGTTTTGCAATCTGTATTACATATAATGCACAGGAAGGATCATACTGAATTTAATTTGAATAAATATTTAGATTTGGCAGAAAATCTAAGGGTTGATAGCTTAATAAAAATTGATTTCTCTATATTTAGATTGATTTATATATAATATAGGGTTTTTAATATAAAGACTAAAATGATTGTTGAAAATTCGAATGTATTTCCAAAAAAACACAATGAAAAAAGATAGAATAGAATAGAAAACTAAGAGAAAATGAGTCAAAACAAGACAAATTCAGACAAAATGAGCTAAAATGAGACAAAATTAGGGAAAATGACGCAAAATTGACGAATATTAGGGAAAATGAGGCAAAATAAGACAAATATTTGGGAAAATGGGATACAATTAGATAAAACTAGGAACAAAATAGGCAAAATGAGACAATATTAGGGAAATTGAGGCAAAATAAGACAAATGAAGACAAAATGGGATAGAATTAGATAAAACTAGGGACAAATTAGGCAAAATAAGACAAAATTAGGGAAAATGAGACAAAATAAGACAAATGAATACAAAATGGGATACAATTAGATAAAACTAGGAACAAATTAAGCAAAATAAGACAAAATTATGGAAAATGAGACAAAATAAGACAAATGAAGACAAAATGGGATACAATTAGATAAAACTAGGAACAAATTAGGCAAAATATGACAAAATTAGGGAAAATGAGACAAATGATCACAAAATGGGATACAATTAGATAAAACTAGGAACAAATTAGGCAAAATGAGAGAAACTTAGGGAAAATGAGACAAAATAAGACAAATAAAGACAAAATGGGATACAATTAGATAAAACTAGGAACACATTAGGCAAAATGAAAAAAATTAGGGAAAATAAGACAAATAAAGACAAAATGGGATACAATTAGATAAAACTAAGAACAACTTAGGGAAAATGAGACAAATGAAGACAAAATAGGATCAAATTAGATTAAACTAGGAACAAATTAGGCAAAATGAGACAAAATTTAGGAAAAATAAGACAGAATAAAACAAATAAAGACAAAATGGGATACAATTAGATAAAACTAGGAACAAATTTGGCAAAATAAGACAAAATAAGACAAAATAAGACAAATAAAGACACAACGGGATACAATTAGATAAAACTAGGAACAAATTAGAAAGACATTGCAGAGGGTGGTGTATTTTTAGTTTCATTAAACTTTTTAAATATTTATTCTATTAATCTAATTTTAAATGAATTTATTTGTAATTGTAGATCAGGATTAAACTACGAAGACTTGGACAAGCTCTCAATCATCCATGTTTCAGGCACTAAAGGCAAAGGGTCAACCTGTGCATATTGCGAGAGTATCCTGCGACAACACGGCTATCGTACAGGGTTTTTTTCATCGCCTCATCTCATTAAAGTGATTGAACGTATTAAAATAAATGGGTCACCTGTCCACACTGATATATTTAGTAAATATTTTTGGGAAATTTATAACAATTTAAAGAATAATAAGGTTGATGGGGCCACTGAAATGCCGATTTATTTTCAAATGCTGACACTGGTGGCGTTTAAAATTTTTATGGAGGAGAAGGTGGATGTGGCTATCATTGAGGTGGGCATTGGGGGAGAATATGATCCAACAAATATTATAAGGTAATTATTATATAGTAGCTGTTGTTAACTTGTATTTGTTTTGCTTAATTTGGGAATATTAACTGAAAATGACACCTTTGTGTAATCTAGAGGAGCTTATAACAATTAAGATTAAACTGGGGTGTATAAAGTAGATACTTTTTGACTCATGACTAATAAATAAATTTATTTATTTATTAGCTTTTCAAGTTAATTTCCAATTCGAATAAAATTAGATAAAACTAGGAACAAATTAGGCAAAATGAGACAAAATTTTCCCTAAATAAGACAAAATAAAACAAATAAAGACAAAATGTCAAGTTAATTTCCAATTCGATTTGAATTTGATCGACCAAGATAGATGTGATTAAATTTGCATTTGATAATCTCATTTACCTCTGAGGTTATCAAATACAAATTTAACCACATCAATCTTCTGATTATCCATAACAGGCTTAATGTTTTGGCTTAATTTGGGAATATTAACAACTAGAAACTAATGACTTATTATTCATATAGTATAATCATTGAATAATGGTGATAATAAATAAATATTAATTAAAACCCGATTCAGTGGCCTAGTGGTGGTGCCTGTAACCTTAATACTGCTCTAGTTAATGACTCAAAGTCTAGGATAATACTGAAGAAAAAACTGATAATATGGGATCATAATGTAAGGTGCCCTATAAAGATAAAAGCTTTTTTTATTAATTAAAAATAACTAAATGGAAACTATTAAAAACTAATTAAAAAGTTAGCAGTAGTATTTTGAAAATTTGTAACCGAACACTACATGGGAGGTTTCACTAGGCCCATTTTGAGGCCTAAGTGTCTGTAGCTATGCTACCCTCTAGCCAACTATCCAGAACCCTACACTACATACTATTATTATTCATTTAGAAAATCATCAGTGGTTGGCATAACATCCCTAGGCTTTGACCACACTTCCCTTTTAGGGGAAACACTGGACAGTATTGCCTGGCATAAAGCTGGTATTATAAAAAAGGGCAGCAAGGTATTCACAGTTGAACAGAAAGATGAGGCGATGAAGGTTTTGGAAAACCGAGCTGCAGAAAAGGAGGTAATTTATTTGTAGCACCTCTCAGTGGCAATTTAAGGGATTTAAATCCAGTATTTTATAGTGCAAATTGGACATTGTAGGTAATACTGTGAATGGTTATGCGGACACCCTGAAAATGCCTCATGATGTTTATAAACTCAACGTGTCTTTAGCGACTGCACTGGCACGTGCTTGGATTATTAAAAATGGTATGTATTGTTTTTAATAGAATTTCTATAGATAAGTAAAGGATGACCTGTGGCGTCGCGTGTGAGCTAGAAACTTAAACATTATACTTTGTTTATGTATTTGATTTTAGTAAACACTTCTGTCTTGAACGTTTCATGTCTTGTCATGTCTTGTCATGTCTTGTCATGTCTTGTCATGTCTTGTCATGTCTTGTCATGTCTTGTCATGTCTTGTCATGTCTTGTCATGTCTTGTCATGTCTTGTCATGTCTTGTCATGTCTTGTCATGTCTTGTCATGTCTTGTCATGTCTTGTCATGTCTTGTCATGTCTTGTCATGTCTTGTCATGTCTTGTCATGTCTTGTCATGTCTTGTCATGTCTTGTCATGTCTTGTCATGTCTTGTCATGTCTTGTCATGTCTTGTCATGTCTTGTCATGTCTTGTCATGTCTTGCCATGTCTTGTCATGTCTTGTCATGTCTTGTCATGTCTTGTCATGTCTTGTCATGTCTTGTCATGTCTTGTCATGTCTTGTCATGTCTTGTCATGTCTTGTCATGTCTTGTCATGTCTTGTCATGTCTTGTCATGTCTTGTCATGTCTTGTCATGTCTTGTCATGTCTTGTCATGTCTTGTCATGTCTTGTCATGTCTTGTCATGTCTTGTCATGTCTTGTCATGTCTTGTCATGTCTTGTCATGTCTTGTCATGTCTTGTCATGTCTTGTCATGTCTTGTCATGTCTTGTCATGTCTTGTCATGTCTTGCCATGTCTTGCCATGTCTTGTCATGTCTTGTCATGTCTTGTCATGTCTTGTCATGTCTTGTCATGTCTTGTCATGTCTTGTCATGTCTTGTCATGTCTTGTCATGTCTTGTCATGTCTTGTCATGTCTTGTCATGTCTTGTCATGTCTTGTCATGTCTTGTCATGTCTTGTCATGTCTTGTCATGTCTCGGCATGTCTTGTCATGTCTTGTCATGTCTTGTCATGTCTTGTCATGTCTTGTCTTGTCTTGTCATGTCTTGTCATGTCTTGTCATGTCTTGTCATGTCTTGTCATGTCTTGTCATGTCTTGTCATGTCTTGTCATGTCTTGTCATGTCTTGTCATGTCTTGTCATGTCTTGTCATGTCTTGTCATGTCTTGTCATGTCTTGTCATGTCTTGTCATGTCTTGTCATGTCTTGTCACGTCTTGTCATGTCTTGTCATGTCTTGTCATGTCTTGTCATGTCTTGTCATGTCTTGTCATGTCTTGTCATGTCTTGTCATGTCTTGTCATGTCTTGTCATGTCTTGTCATGTTTTGTCATGTCTTGCCATGTCTTGTCATGTCTTGTCTTGTCTTGTCATATCTTCTCAAATTTCGGCATGCTTGTCATGTCATGTATTATCATATCTTGCCCTGCCTCACCCTGCATTGCCCTATCTTGCTCTGGCATGTCTTGTTCTGTCTTATCCTGGTAATTAGTAAGTAATCTTATGTCCTGTCCTGTTCTGTCTTATTAATTATTATTATTATAGATATAAAGTCTGAAGTAGTCAAGTCATATAGTTTTACTTATGAATAGAATTATAATATTATATGTTTAGCTAGAATACTAGAAGATGGAAAGAATTGTTTATTTTATCATTTTAATTGCTATTTTCAGGTGATTCTGATAAGTTTTCATCAGAATCAACTCGCTTAGGTCTTTTGAGCAGCTCATGGCCTGGCCGGTTTCAAACCCTATGTCTATTTAATGTTAACTACTACCTCGATGGAGCACATACAGAAGAGAGCATAGCATACTGCCTTAGTTGGTATATTCAGAACGTCAAGAAGTCGCCTCATAAAAAGGCGTTACTATTCAACAGCACTGGAGATAGGAATTCGGAAAAACAGTTGAAAATTCTACATCAATTCGGTTTTGATAAGGTTTTTTTCGCACCAAATACACCAACAGCCATCAAATCAGCTGGTAAGTACTTACGATACAGTTAAAAAAATAAATTAATGCTAAAATGGGAGCTGTTTATGTTATTTACCATAAGCTATGTAAGAAATATATACAATTATAATACGAGAGCAGCAAACAAGTTGCATATAAAGAGTTAATAAAAAAGCAGAACAAAAAGATCAATATTTCAAGACCGTTTCATAGCTAATAAAGAACCATTATTATTACTATTATAATTATACCATAATTTATCATTTTTGTTTTAAGATGCAGTCAATTTTAACATACCTGAGAACCAGCAGCTGATAAAATGCGCCAAGCACAAGAACATCTGGTTGGACTTAAATGAAGCAGACGAATCCAAACGGAGGGACCAAAAAGTCTGTGTGATGCCCACCATTAGTGATGTTGTTTTAGCCTTGGACGATGGACATCAGTATGATTTACTGGTGACCGGTTCACTTCATTTAGTGGGATCAGCTCTGAGTATTGTCGATCCAGATTTGAGTGGTCAACAATGTTCTGGAATTAATGGTAATGGTGATAAAGTGGTACTTAAAGAAAATATTTGAAATAAATTAATTTTGAGGAGTGTTTCAGAAGGGTTATTAAAATGACACCTTTGTATAATCTAGAGGAGCTTATAATGATTAAGATTAGACTGGGTTGTATAAAGTAGATACTTTTTGACTCACAACTAATAAATAAATTTATTTAAAGTTAAAACGAACACACACAACTCATTTGCAACTTACTAATTATTATTATATCTCCAATATTAATTGAAAATAGTATTGAAATGAATTTGCTCACTCTGTATGTTAGAATGGTGACAACAATTATTCTAGGATAAAACTTTGTACTTTAAATTTACTATATATATATATATATATATATATATATATATATATATATATATATATATATATATATATATATATTTGTATTACAATATATTGTTCACTGTTTTTCGTTTGTCTCATTTTAACATTTATCTACAATTTTTATTATTAAGAAAGGCATAAAGGGCAAAGGAAGAAAGTCATAAAGGGCAAGGGAAGAAAAGCAAAAAGACAAAGGAGGAAAGAGAAAAATGACAAAGGAAGAAAGGCATAAAGGGTAAACGAAGGAAGACAAAAATGTTAAAAGAGAAACGACAAAAGGGCAAAGAAGGAAAGGCAAAAATGACAAAAGAAGAAAGACGTAAAGAGCATAGGAATAAATGCAAAAAGGACAAAAATGGCAAAGGAAGAAAGTCACAATGGGCAAAGGAGTAAAGGCAAAAATATCAAAGGGGGAAAGTCATAAAGGGCAAAAGATGAAAAGCAAACTTAGTGAAGGAAAATAGACATAAAGGGCCAAGGAAGAAATGCAGAAAGAGCATAGGAAAAAATAAAGAAGGAGTGATACCAATGCCATTCTTCGTTTGCCCTGTATGCCTTTCATCCTTAGCCATTTTTGCCTTACTTTCTTTGCCCTTTAAGGCATAAAGGACAAAGGAAGGAAGGCAAAAATGGCAAAGGAAGAAAGGCACAATGGGCGAAGGAGTAAAGGCAAAAATCTCAAAGGAGGAAAGGCATAAAAGGCAAAGGATAATATGCAAACATAGCAAAGGAAAATAGATATAAAGGGCCAAGGAAGAAATGCAGAAAGGGCATAGGAAAAAAGGAAGAATGAGTGATACCAATGCCATTCTTCTTTTGCCCTGTATGCCGTTCTTCCTTAGCCATTTTTGCCTTACTTTCTTTGCCCTTTAAGGCATAAAGGACAAAGGAAGGAATGCAAAAATGGCAAAGGAATAAAGGCATACAGGGCAAAGAATGGCATTGGTATTAATCATTCTCTAATCCCAGACACCACCACATTTTTCTTTTTTTCAGAATAGGGGAAGAAGATGATACAGACCTGCTGAGACCGAGCCGGAGATCGAACCCGGATCACTCGATTAATAAGATGCTAACGACTACTACATCATGTACAGTTTTACAAAAACAAATTCTATAAGCCGTGAGACTTCTCCGCCAGTCAAGGGAGAAGCTTCTAGCGGAGCCCCGGATGCTGGCATTTGCAACGAAACAACGAAAGCTCATCAAAGTACAAACCCCAAACGCATTGTTGAGTTACACAAGGCCCCAAAAGGAGTATCACCCGGTATTAAATACAGAAAACCTCTCAAAACTGTGAAAATTCGCCATGATGGCGTTCGTACACAGGTCCCCCGATGCTCCCAACTCAATGACCCAAGTGGTTAAAAGCGTTGTTCGACTTGTACTGCAAGACTCTAACCACCTGGTCTTTGAGCTGGGTACAGTTTTACATTAATATACAATCATCAAAACGCAATTAATAAAGAAATAACTCACCCTTTACAATCAAACAAACAACCGACTTAATCACCAACGCCGCGTCACTAACGGCTAAATGCGCAAACGACCGTTTTTTTTTCACCCTGCGAGGCTGACGTGGCCTTCGCGACCAATCACGCGATCGCGTGTTTTCCAAAATCGCCGCCATGTTGAAATTTTGCGCGGCGTCACTTCTAGCGGAGCCCCGGGTGCTGGTTTTGGCAACGAAACAACGCAAGCTCATCAAAGTACAAGCACTAAACGCAATTTCGGGTCACGCAAGGCCCGTGTGGACCCGAAATACATCCAAATGAAACCACATACAAGGTAAACTATTATAATAAATACCTGCATAATCCAGTATATAGTAATGGGGGGCCCGCGCCTATTGTATTCCATTGGATGGTGGTTTCGGCTTCAACTATAGGCACCACAAAGCCTGTAGTGAAGATGTGGCTCCCCAATGCTCAGTACGAGACGGACGACTCCTCAAACCACGCACCCACTAAGCTGAATACAATATAATAATATATAATGTTTTGCATTAATATACTATCATCAAAACGTAACTAATTAAAAAATAACTCACCCTTTTCAGTCACACAAACAACTGACTTAATCACCAACGCCGCACTTGTCACTAACGGCTAAATACGCAAACAATTTTTGTTTTTTTGTTTTCACCCCGCGAGGGTGGCGTGATCTGTGCGACCAATCACGCGATCGCGTCGTTTCCAAAATCGCCGCCATGTTGTAATTTTGCGCGGCGTCACTTCTAGCGGAGCACCGGGTGCTGGTATTACGCACGTAACAACGAAAGCTCGTCAAAGTACAAGTACCAAACGCATTGTTGAGTTACGCAAGGCCCGTGGGGACCCACATGAAAGCACACATAAGGTAAGCTATTATAATAAATACCTGCATTATCCATCATGTAGTAATCGGGGGGCCCATCCGTGGTTTCGTACAATCCTGCTGGCCCGTGTGTT